>SJYX01018438.1:172663-216402 GCA_006410675.1 Oreotragus oreotragus
CCCTGCTTATTTAACTTATATGCAGAGTACATCATGAGAAACGCTGGACTGGAAGAAGCACAAGCTGGAATCAAGATTGCCAGGAGAAATATCAATAATCTCAGATATGCAGATGACACCACCCTTATGGCAGAAAGTGAAGAAGAACTGAAGAGCTTCTTGATGAAAGTGAAAGAGAGTGAAAAAGTTGGCTTAAAGTTCAACATTCAGAAAACTAAGATCATGGCATTCCCGTCCCATCACTTCATGGCAGATAGATGGGAAAACAGTGGAAACAGTGGCTGACTTTATTTTTCTGGGCTCCAAAATCACTGCAGGTGGTGATTGCAGCCATTAATTTAAAAGACACTTACTCCTTGGAAGTAAAGTTATGACCAACCTAGACAGCATATTGAAAATAGAGACATTACTTTGCCAACAAAGGTCCATCTAATCAAGGCTATGGTTTTTCCAGTGGTCATGTATGGATGTGAGAGTTGGACTATAAATAAAGTTGAGCGCTGAAGAACTGATGCTTTTGAGCTGTGGTGTTGGAGAAGACTCTTGAGAGTCCCTTGGACTGCAAGGAGATCCAACCAGTCCATCCTAAAGGAGATCAGTCCTGGGTGTTCATTGGAAGGACTGATTTTGAAGCTGAAACTCCAATAATTTGGCCACCTGATGTGAAGAGCTGACTCATTGGAAAAGACCCTGATGCTGGGAAAGATTGAGGGCAAGAGGAGAAGGGGATGACAGAGGATGAGATGGTTGGATGGCATCATTGACTCGATGGACATGGATTTGGGTGGACTCCGGGAGTTCGTGATGGACAGGGAGGCCTGGCGTGCTATGGTTCGTGGGGTTGCAAAGAGTTGGACATGACTGAGCTACTGAACTGAAATGAACTGAAATCACTATGTTAGTGTACGTGTAAACCTATCCCTGGTGATTCAGTGGTGAACAATCCACTTGCCAAGCAGAAGACCCAGGTTTGATCCATGTGTCAGGAAGATCCCCTGGAGAAGGAAATGGCAACCAACTCTAGTATTCTTGCCTGGAAATCCCATGGACAGAAGAGCCTGGTGGGCTGCAGTCCATGGGGTCACAAAGAGTTGGACATGACTTAGGGACAGACTTTTTTCCCAAGGCTGCAGTTAATCCGTGTAGTTATCCTGGCCTTTTCCCTTGGTGAATGGATTTTGAAGTGGAAAGCAGATTCTGATTCCACCTCTTAGGAGTTGCTTATCTGAGTCAACATAAATCATCTTTTCTCTCTTACATCATCTGTAAAATGGGACAAATACTCACCTGGGAAGGTTGCTGTGAAGGTCAAATAAGATAGTGACAGGTATATTGTTCAACATGGGGTACATAGGCAATATTTTATAACAACTGTAAATTGAATGTCACCTTTAAAAATTGTATAAAAAATTAACAGACTTATAGACACAGCCAGGGAAGGAGAGGGTTGAATTGAGAGTAATGTTGAAACGTATACATTACCGTATGTAAGATAGATAGCTAGGGGAAAGATGCTGTGTAACACAGGGAGTTCAACACGGTGCTCTGTGACAAGGAGCTTGAGGGATGGGAACGGGTGGGAGGTGGGATGAAGGTTCAAAAGGGAGATAACACATGTGTATTTAAGACTGATTCACATTGTTGTATAGCAGAACCCAACACAACATTGTAAAGTAATTTTTAGAATTAATAAAATTCTAAAACATATAAAAAAAATAAAAACACCTTCCTTACAGTTGCAGGATATTTTTTCTTACCAACTAAAATGCTAAAATAGATTATCATGTTAGAATGCAATAAACNAGGAAGTGAGGATCCTTGGGCGCCCTCTTAGAAACTACTACCACATCTCTGACTACTTTTCAGACCTTATCCCATTAATCAACGAGCATAAATTGAGCTTGCTGTTTACTGTCTAATCATTTGAGTTCTGCATTTCACATAATCACCCTCCTTAGCTTCGGCTCTTTGCTGCTTGAGTGTCCTTCTTTTATTTCTGAACAGTAATTCATTTAGTTGCTATCGTTGTAGTTCAGTTGTTAAGTTGTGTCCGACTCTTTGTGACCCCATAGACTGCAGCATGCCAACCTTCCCCATCCTGCACTATCTCCCAGTAAAGTTTGTTCAAACTCATGTCCACTGGAGTAAAAACAAAAAACAATTAAAATGAGATGCTTTCTTTGCGACTAAAGTTCCTTCTTGATTCAATGAGATGCTTTCAATTCCGTGCACCCCTCCTTTGACTCCCACCCTGTTCAGTGTTGCTTTGAGAAGCTAGACCTGCTGGAGACCTGCTGGTTTTTCTGTGGCCATAGATTTTGCTGTAATTACACCCTAAGCATTTTTGTATAGAACTTTTGCATCAGGTGCCACCAAGGAGGGTGCCACCTCTTCATAAGACAGTCCATTGTACTATTCGTTTGCAGACCACAGAGCTCACAATCTGCAGCTATGAAGTACCATGGGTTTTTGGAAAGTGAAGCTTCCACCAGGGTTGGAGGGAGGTGCTGGTGTATTTTAGGATTGACCAAACGCAACAGAACCCTGTCCAGATCATGAGAAGTAGATATTGGTGTATGTGGGACTAGCTAGTCACTGCTGACAGCATCAGCTAGATCTCTTTTTCTGTGTATCAAAGACAAAAAGTAGGCAATTGAGCAAAGTGCTGACTCTTTGTTAGCTAATGAAATGTTAATGAAAGTTCTGTACATGAGATATGTTGCTTTGTCAGTCATTCCTGTTCTGTTTGCTTTTTTGTCTTTGTGCTGCGTGTGCTTAATTGCTCAGTTGTGTCTGATTCTTTGCAGCCCTATGGACTGTAGTCTGCCAGGTTCCTCTGTCCATGGGGATTGTCCAGACAAGAATACCGGAGTGGATTGCCACGCCCTCCTCCAGGGGATCTTCCCGACTCAGGAATTGAACCCAGGTCACCCACATTACAGGCGGATTCTTTACCGTCTGAGCCACCAGGGAAGCCCCATCATGAAAATACATGATTTCTTCATTACCTTGAAGAGACATTTACACTCCCATGTCAATTACAGCATCATTCACAATGACCAACATGTGGAAACCACCTACCTGTTGACCGACAGATGAATAAATAGAATATGATATCCACACACAATGAAATAATTTTAGCCACAAAAAAAAAAAAAACAAAAACAAAAACAAACCAACAACAAGGAGGTTCTCTATTTGTGGTAGCATGAATGAACCTTGAGGGCGTTATGCTAAGTGGAATAAATCAGAAAAGACAAATAGTGTATGGTCTCATTTATATGTGAACTCTCATAAAAGTGAGAAGCAAAGAGCACACTCATAGATTCATAGAAGCAAAGAGAAGAATGATTGATAGTTACTGGGGGTTGAGGGCAGAAGAAATGGGAAGGTGCTGGCCAAAGAGTACAGACTTTTAGCTATAAAATGAGTAAATTTCAGGGATATAATGTACAGCATGGTAACTTTAGTTAACAATACCGTATACTTGAAAGTTGCTATGAGAAGAGATGTTAAATGTTCTCACCATCACAACAACAATAGCATGCTGGTAATTATGTGAGATGAAGGATGTGTTAACTCACCTTATTGTGGTAAATATTTCACAATATATACCTATACCAAATCATCACACTGTACACCTGAAACTTACACAGTGTTGCAATTATATCACAGTAAAGCTGGGAAAAAAGGAAAATATGATTTCTGAAGTCAGTCATATATGCATAAATCTATCTTTTCCTGTGGTATTCCCTCCTGGCCTCAGTGATCTTATTTGGCAAAAGTAAGAGATTAAGTCTTTACTTTGCCCATGAGATGTTTGTGAATAAAGGATTGAGATTTCTCTGTTCTGTGTTTTACTCCTGTTTATTTTTCTCCTGAGAAATAGTGCCTCCTTTAAGATGGGGCATTTCAATGAGGTCATTGGGGTCAGGGCTTTTCTCCTTTCCTAAATGACAGTGTGGATGATTTGTGTGTCCAGTTAAATCACTAGAAAGATGATGCTGTGAAAGTGCTGCACTCAATATGCCAGCAAATTTGGAAAACTCAGCAGTGGCCANGGCAACCCACTCCAGTATTCTTGCCTGGAGAATCCCCATGGACAGAAGAGCCTGGTGGGCTACAGTCCACGGGGTCACAAAGAGTCGGACCTGACTGAAGAGACTTAGCACACACAAGGGATACCAAGTTGCCTGTGCAACTCAGTTGTCAGTCATGTGCTGTGGCCATCATGTATTAATTATCCATCAAGAATTAAATCCACCAAACCATCAAACTGGACATGTGTGGCAACTTTCCATTCTTAACTGAAAGTGGTATTAATATACATGAGACCAGAACTAAGCAAGTTCAGAAAGTTCAAGCAAATTATACCAACAGCTGGCTCTGACTTCCTGGCTTCACCACCTCCCACACACCCATGGCCTCAGAGTGAGTCCATCGTGTCCAATTATCAGAAGAAGGTAATGCACATGCCTTGTCTACAGATGAATCGATGTGATATGCTGGGACCAGCAAGAGTGGAGCCTACACCACCACACCACGCTCAGAGATGGCCCTGGAAAGCAGTGATAAATAAATAATCCTGGTGGGCAAAACTTCAAGTGACACATCTGGTCATCTACTTTGTGTGGAAGGAGAAATGGCCTAGGATGTAAATCTCTAATTATTTACAAGCCATGCCTGATAATTGACTGCTTGCTTGGAGACTTGCAAAACTGGTGACAGGGAAGTCTGGGGTAAAGACACGTGGGTGGATCTTTCAGAATAATTACAGAGCATGAAGATGTTAATGGCCCAGGTCCATGTCTGCCAGAGACATTCATGATAGAGAAGGTCCTCAATAATCAGGTAAAAAAGATAACCCATTCTTTGCATGTCATTCAGCCACCCCAGGGCTTGATCCAAAGAGGTTACACAACATAGTTTTCTCTTCAATAAATCTAACCTGGCTGCCACCACCCCTCAGTACCTGAGCTGTCAGAAACAGAGGCCAAAGCTGAGAGGCCAAAATGGCATCATTACCTGGAGGCAGAAGTCAGCGCCATGGAAGGGATAACATCAGTCCTCACATGAATAGACTCCAGTTCAGGGTATGGATCAGAGAAGGCACTGGCAACCCACTCCAGTACTCTTGCCTGGCAAACCCCATGGACAGAGGAGCCTGGTGGGCTGCAGTCCATGGGGTCGCTGAGTCGGACACGACTGCGCGACTTCACTTTCACTTTTCACTTTCACGCATTGGAGAAGGCACTGGCAACCCACTCCAGTGTTCTTGCCTGGAGAATCCCAGGGACGGGGGGGCCTGGTGGGCTGCCGTCTATGGGGTTGCACAGAGTCGGACCCGACAGAAGCGACTTGGCAGCAGCAGCAGGGTATGGATTTGTCTTCCCTCTCAGCACTTCTGCTAGCCTCTCTTTCTCAGACATGCAGAATGCTTAATTCATCCTCTAATATTCTTTATCTTGAAGCATATAAACATGTTAGTGCAAGTATTTTGAAAATAATCTTTTGCCTCTATTTTTAACAAATATTTCTACAAGAAAAACCTCTTTATATACATGGTCTCTATTTATGATTATGTTCAAGGTTTCACCAAACGAGGACGCTGCAAAATCAAAGACCTTCTAAAATCATTCCATTCTAAAACCGAACATAAATGTTTAATTAAAGTAAAGGTTCCATCAAGAGATTCTTCCCACAGTTCAATACAGTCCAAGGTGCAATTACGGTAATTCAAAATTAAATTTTAAATATAGTTTGCGATCTCATTGTTTCATTTGTTCTGTTTTTCTCTTGCTTTTTATAGAGATAATTTTTAATGCCTTCCTATTCACAAGCTTTTTTCCACCTCAGTAATTAAATGTTACCAAAAGCTTTCAAAAGCTGAGGTTTTTGGTATTTCATACATAGCCTTCGAATACAGTAATTTAAAACTTCCAACTTTATTTTGAACAAAATACAAACAAAATTTATCAGAATCTTTTGCAAAAAGTTCAATACCATTGTACAACCCACAGGTTAATTTTCAAAGGTTCGAGCAAACATGAACTACAGCTTATAGCTGGCAGCCAAGAGAGAAAGCATGTTTGATCATCTAAAATATTGTTTCATATTCATCAAATGCATCATTTTTTGATGAACACACAAAAAAAACACAAAAATTTTGTTACTCAATTACAACTGTGATAATGTATAAATATTTGTAAATTTTGACAACTACATCTTCTGTTTTGATTAGTAAGATATTGCAGCTTATTTGCATGAAATTATAAATTATATGTGCATCACAATCAATCACAAGTATGTTTATGCTCCATAAGCGTCTTAATTTACTAAAAGCATTGTTTTTACATTACTTGGCCCCACCACAATTTGTATTTGTCATTAACACCATAAAAATATAGCATTTTTCTCTAATGTTAAACATACATCTGAATTTATAATAGCATTAACAATCATGTTCCCTTCAACAGAATGAACTTCTAAAAGCTTCATTTTAATACCATGGAGCAGATAAAAACACACACACACTATTGGAATTAAGTGACTTCTGTTTGAAGACTCTCATGGCATTAATATGAATCCATCTTTATTTAACTGTTTATAAATAAATTTCCTCCAATGCTGGTCGAAAATATCAACAGCTATTATTTCAACAGCTATTATTTTTTCAGAAAATTTGAAATTGAAAATGAGCAAAATTCATTTAGAATAATAATTATTTGATCTAAATGATAAGTCGTGATGTGTGGAAGCACCACCTGCAGCTGCAGATGTTAGCCCGTCACCTTCAGTGGTCTTCTTTTTTTAATCAATTGTTTACTAGAGTTTAGTTGATTTACAATGTTGTGTTAGCTCCTGCTACACAGCAAAGTGAGTCAGCCATTCATATACATACAGCCACTCTCTTCTAGACTCCATTCCCATATAGGTCACACAGAGCACTAAATAGAATTCCCTGTGCTATACAATAGGTTCTTCCTAATTATCTTTTATATATTTGTTGTTGTCATTGTTTAGTCAATAAATTGTGTCCAACTCTTTGCAACCCCATGGACTGTAGCCCGCCAGGCTCCTCTGTCCGTGGGATTTCCCAGCCAAGAATACTGGAGTGGGTTGCCATTTCCTTCTCCAGGGTATCTTCATGACCCAGAGATTGATTAAATGTGTCTCCTGCATTGGCAGGCAGATTCTTTACCATCGAGCCACCTGGGATGCCCACCTTATATATATATATATATATATAATCCATTCCTCTGTTGATGGATATTTAGGTCACTTCCATGTCCTTGCTGTTGTAAATAGTGCTGCAGTGAACACTGGGGTGCATGTATCCTTTCGAATTATGGTTTTCTCCAGGCAAGGGCTTCTTAAAATAACCATTAGCTTTTGAAGCATATGTGGATGTTTCTTCATGAGATTTGTATCTTCTGGTTTTCATGTGGTTGGTGATAACACTATGGGTCCCATGGTGGATGGTAAATATTGACAAAAATTTTGGGTAAAGTTATATATTCATCATCAACTTTCTTAAGTAGACAATTATTATTTCATTTTCCATTAAACATGGACTGCTGGTTTTTTTAGATTTTCGCCAGCAGGAGAGTTAATAAAAAACAAACTAAGGGACTTCCCTGGTAGTTCAGTAGCTAAGACTCCTTGCTCCCAAAGCAGAGAGGCTGGATTCAATCCCTGGTTAGGGAACTAGATCCCACATACAACAACTAAGAGTTTGAATATCAAAACTAAAGATCCTGCATGCTGAATCTAAAGGAACTCACACGCCACAGTGAAGGTAGAAGATCTGGGGTGCTGCAACCTGGCACAGCCAAATTAATTAATTTTAATTAATAGTTGTAGTCATTTAACGAGATAATGCAAGCTCATTCAGACTACTTCCTGCTTTATCCATGGCAAGATAGCCTCTACTTCCCACACACATTTATGTGTACCTATCACATAATTTCCTATATTTCCCAGTGACTGACTTCACACATCTTGAGTGTAAGTATGGCTTCATACATCTTGCAGACCATAGTACAGGCCACTGTACAAATGTTCAGCAAACCAAGGGCCTGATGAGGGCAGCAACACTGAATAAGTCTCCCACTACCATCTGAAACTGGACAGGGTCATCTCTCTCCAGCCAGCCATATCTTGAGTAAACGTTTTATCAACAAACACCCTGCATGCTGTCCTTGAAAGGAAACTGCTACTTAGATTGCATCAGGAAACTGGTTTTTGCTCATCACTTTTCAGATTAACCACATTTTAATGTAAGAATTGTGTTCACTGCATCACAGACTTTTAGATGAGCGTGTGGTAGAAGCTAGATGTATGAAGTAGAGGTCTACGAAGACCGCCTCAGCTTGTTTTACTGCAATTGCTAATAACAACAATTTGTTTAGAAGTGAAAAATCTAGAACAAACAATAAACTGGTCAGCACACAGGCAGAACAACCATAAAATGAGATTGATCCAGGAAAACTGCTCTCATCACTCTGTCAATGGGGAACTTCATATGGAAAGGACCGACAGCGACCATCTGAACCCTTCCATCAACATTGTTGTTTAGTTGCTAAGTCGTGTCCGACTCTTTGCAACCTCATCAGGCTTCTCTGTCAAAGGGATTTCCCAGGCAAGAATACTGGGGTAGGTTGCCATTGCCTTCTCCAGGGGATCTTCCTGACCTAGGGATCAAACCCGAGTCTCCTGCATTGGCAGCAGGATTCTTTATCACTGAGCCATCTGGGAAACCCTCTATCTACTGTAGGAACCCTGAAAGTAAAAGACAGGCAAATGTTATATGCGTACTGTATGGTGCAATACTGTTGCAAAAGTACTGTTGCTAAGAATTTAAAAATTAACCTGAATCTAATCAAGCTAATTGGCAGTTCCAGGAAATGTGATGAAGCTATAGGGTAGTCCTCTAAAGTTAAAAGTTACTTGATTCCTGGGCACCCTGCCTACTTAATAGTTACAGAAAGGAGTAATGAGAAAATAACTTGCAAGACCAGAAAAAAAAATTTTTTTTTAACTTGTCTAGAGTGAAAATTTAAATCACTTCTTTTTATGAATGCTATTTTCCAAGATTGGAAGGCTTGTCTGAAGATGGTGTTATGCCAGAACCCAGTGCCAAAGATAAAAAGTTTTGATACACTTGTAAGAAAAATGTGTAGAAAGCTTAGCCTTCCAGAAACATGTCCAAAAGTACTCAGAACCATGGATGGAGCTTGGAGGTCATCTCATTCATTCCCTTCACCTTACAGGTGAGGAAATTGAGTCCCAATAAGATTAGTAGTTTCCCGGGTTACCAGATCTGGATCCAGGTTTTCCCCTTTCTCACTTTAAGCAGCCAACTGTGGTACAGGTAAACCAAAGATTAATATTCAAATCATCCAGAGGTTTCACAGTAGGAGAGGCAGATACTCTATTAAACCCATAAACAATAAACATCCTTCAGAGCTCTTGGGGGAATACAACATAAAAATACAAATCGACATTTGAAACATAGTGGGAAAAACTTGGGAAGGCTCACTCTGAACATTACCTAATGTTAGTGCTGCAAACCAAAATAATTCCTAGGATTTTTCATACATATCACAAGTCATTTCCAACCAGACCCTATCTTGATTTCTCCAGAATAAACTTGGTGGACTCCAAATTACTGTCATCAGTTCCAGTGTTCAGTATTGCTTTCAAAATCCTAGACAGAAGTTTTATTCACTATGGATGTCTTCTACCAAGTCTGAGAGCCAAAAAGAAGCTTGGGAAGAAAGATGGAAAAGATTTGCTGGATGTCTCATAGACCTAGTCATTATATGTCAGCCACTTATTTCAAAGGGGACTTAAAAGTTTTGGTGGATAGGTAAGTGGGAGGAGTGGCGTGTCATGTGTTTAAACCTTTCTGAGAGGCACTGCAGTGTCCTGCTAAAGAGCACAGATCTTGGAACCAGAATAGTGTTAGTAGCTCACTCGTGCCCAACTCTTTGCAACGCCATGGACTGCAGTCCACCAGGCTGCCCTGTCCATGGGATTCTCCAGGCAAGAATACTGCAGTGGTTTGCCATTTGGAGCCAGAATGTCTGAGTTTAAATCCCAGCTCCATAACTTGTTAGCTGTGTGATGTTGGGCAAGGCACATAATATCTATTATGTTTCTTAGTTTCCTCATGTGTAAAATCATAAGAGAACTTAGCTCAAACTCTTGTTATCAGGATTAAATAAGCTAATGTACACAGAGCCTGTGGAACATTCTCTGGCACACAGCAAATGTATGATTAAATGTTAACGGATACTATCAGAGGTCATTTCTCTGGCAACCACTGTTATTTGGAAAAATGTCCAGGGAAGCCTTCTAAAAGACCTGGGCACTACCACTTGAGCCAACCTACCACTTGAGTCATAGGCATGTATCAGCTGACTTTTAAATGCTAACATGTATCTCTGCTCCTCCCATACAGCAAATTATGAGTAACAGATTAATGTCTTCCTCCAGTCATCGGCCCTTGAAACAGCTTCATAGTCACTCATTCAAAATGTTTTTAGGGAGGACTTCCCTGATGACCCAGTGATTAAGAATCTGCCTGCCAATGCAGGGGACATGGGTTCAGTTCCTGGTCTGGGAAGATTCCACTTCCCATGGGGGAACCAAGCCTGTGTGCCACAGCTGCTGAGCCCACGCTCTAGCCCATGCTCCAGAACAAGAGAAACCACTGCTGTGAGAAGCCTGGTTACCGCAACTAGAGAGCAGCCCCAGTGCATCAACAGACTCGGCACAGCCAAAGGTAATAAAGAAACAAAATGAGGTTTTAAAAATATATCTTTGGAGAGTGTGTGTGTTCATTCCCTGCAGTGTGTGCCTGACTCTTTGTGACCCCATGGGCTGTAGTCTACCAGGTTCCTCTGTCCACGGGACTTTATATGCAAGAATATTGGAGTTGAATGCCATTTCCTCCTCCAGGGGATCTTCCTGACGCAGGGATCAAACCTGTCCCCGCTGCATTAACAGGCAGATTCTTTACCACCAAGTCACCTGGGAAGTTCCTATTCCCGAAAATAGTGAGGAAGGCCAAATATTCACCTACAGCAGGAGTTCACTTCTGGTAAGGAAGGCAAACCATACACTTAGGTGGGAATGAGAGAGCTATTGTCACCCTGCTTATTTAACTTCTATGCAGAGTACATCATGAGAAACGCTGGACTGGAAGAAACACAAGCTGGAATCAAGATTGCCGGGAGAAATATCAATAACCTCAGATATGCAGATGACACCAACCTTATGGCAGAAAGTGAAGAGGAACTCAAAAGCCTCTTGATGAAAGTGAAAGAGGAGAGTGAAAAAAGTTGGCTTAAAGCTCAACATTCAGAAAACGAAGATCATGGCATCTGGTCCCATCACTTCATGGGAAATAGATGGGGAAACAGTGGAAACAGTGTCAGACTTTATTTTTGGGGGCTCCAAAATCACTGCAGATGGTGAGTGCAGCCATGAAATTAAAAGACGCTTACTCCTTGGAAGAAAAGTTATGACCNACCAAAATTCCCTTCCTGCAAATGGTAGTAAAAAAAAAATGGATAACTTTGAGAAGACAGCTTATCTGATAACAAAAATTGTGTCTATATGCTTTTCTATTAAGAGCATTATGTTATATTTATTGTTTTAGGAATAACCTAAGGATTTATATATTTGGTATTCTCTTTGGCTCTTTTTAAACCATTCTTTCAATAACCTCAGATATGCAGATGACACCACCCTTATGGCAGAAAGTGAAAAGGAACTAAAAAGCCTCTTGATGAAAGTAAAAGAGGAGAGTGAAAAAGTTGGCTTAAAGCTCAACATTCAGAAAACAAAGATCATGGCATCCGGTCCCATCACTTCATGGGAAATAGATGGGGAAACAGTGGAAGCAGTGTCAGACTTTATTTTGGGGGGCTCCAAAATCGCTGTAGATGGTGACTGCAGCCATGAAACTAAAAAACGCTTACTCCTTGGAAGAAAAGTTTTGACAAACCTAGATAGCATATTCAAAAGCAGAGACATTACTTTGCCGACTAAGGTCTGTCTAGTCAAGGCTATGGTTTTTCCAGTAGTCATGTATGGATGTGAGAGTTGGACTGTGAAGAAGGCTGAGTGTCTAAGAATTGATGCTTTTGAACTGTGGTGTTGGAGAAGACTCTTGAGAGTCCCTTGGACTGCAAGGATATCCAACCAGTCCATTCTGAAGGAGATCAACCCTGGGATTTCTTTGGAAGGAATGATGCTAAAGGTGAAGCTCCAGTACTTTGGTCACCTCATGCAAAGAGTTGACTCATTGGAAAAGACCCTGATTCTGGAGGGATTGGGGGCAGAAGGAGAAGGGGATGACAGAGAATGAGATGGCTGGATGGCATCATGGACTCAATGGACGTGAATCTGAGTAAACTCCAGGAGTTGATGATGGACAGGGAGGCCTGGCGTGCTGTGATTCATGGGGTCATAAAGAGTCGGACATGACTGAGCGAGTGAACTGAACTGAACAGATGTCATGTATGTACTGAAAATACAATTCAGATTTATAAATGCTTTTCATTTCAAAATTTTCTGTTTATGACTAGGACTTTTTTTTAATTTATTTTTTTTTTAGAGCTTCCATTTTACTGTATTTTACTTTAAAGTATGAGTAAACCATAACTGTAAATCTAGGGTGGAAACTACTTAGATCTCTTGGAACATTGTAACTTTTTAAAATAAAACAAGAAAAATAGATTAACCCTCTATTCTTCATAAGGCTGTTGTGAGAGTTAAGTAAGCAAATTGGAAAATGAAGGGTTTCTCTGGTGGTTCAGTTCATAAAGTGTCTGCCCGCAATGCAGGAAACATGAGTTCATTCCCTGGGTCAGGAAGATAGCTTGGGTTGCAAAGAGCTGGACACAGCTGAGTTACTAACACTTTCAATTTCATTCTCCACAGAATCCATAACAAATGCACACATATGCAACATACTATTTTGGAGACTTTTATAGATTCCAGGTTAAGAATTCCTCTTACAAGCAGAAAAACCACATTCTAATATAAAATTTCATCATTCATCATTACATGTTTACATTTTATTTATGTAAAGGAAATATAATACAAAAGCTACTAGAAATTAAGATTTAATTTATATTAATTTTTATTTTATTGTTCACATAGCACTTATATAAATTAAAAAAAAATGTGTCTAAATTTTCTGTTTTCAACTATAGATCCTCAAGATACATAAATAGACTCTCTGTTATATCTCAATGCCTCTACCAAAATTCACTGTACAGTGGTGAGCCCCTGAATAACGTATAGTTCTTTTCAGTTCTCCTGACTTTTTAAAATATGGAGTCATAAACTACAATAACCCATGAGCCACCATGCTTACCATTACAAAACAAAGCCAAACATCCTCCATGGGCACTATGTAAAAGAAAGAACCAAGTTAACCCTGTAGAATACCTTCACATACAAGTAATGATCACCACCAGGTATACTTATGTAGGAAGGTATGTTTAGTTGCTAAGTCCTATCCTACTCTTTGTGACCCCATGGATTGCAGCCCACCAGACTCCTCTGTTCATGGAGTTTCCCAGGTAAGAATACTGGAGTGGTACTCCCTTCTTCAGGAGATCAAGTGGAGAAAACATATTTTTAATTCAATTCTTTAAAGTATGAAGTCCACTGTTCTGTAAATTTGGAACAACTAAGCTACCCAATACCTGCTTTCTTTTCTCAGGATGTGAGATAGCAGAAGAAAATTATGAAATTAGTTAAAGATGATACAGAAACATGATTTTCAGTCCCATAAGACTAAGAAAGTCATGCTTCCAATTTTTTGCCTGTTGAATTTAGGATAGAATGTGGTTAAAAGGCAGTAGTTATTCAGGGGAATGGAGAAAATAAAAAGAAAAGTTTAGATATGATCAAACATAAAAAAACTAAACTAAAACTATCAAAAGACTGGTAATCACAGTACAGTGAAAGATACTAGGAAATGATAAGCCTGTATTTTAATCTCAGCTCTGATAGAAATTTTAGCATTCTAGAATCTTTCAGTTAAAAGTGACAGAAACTCAACTTCACTTAGCTTAAGCCAAAGAGAATGTTTTCTTTTAGATCACTGATATATTTTGTATCATTTTAAATCTTTTGAGTTTTTTGATATCTATCTTAAGGCTCAGAATATAATTTATTTGGTAAATGCAAAAAGTGCACCTAAAAGGAAGGTTACTCTTCATGTATTAAGGAAATAATTTTATTAAATATCAGGTAAGTCAATTTGATTGAAAATGTTGCTCAAGTATTTTATAACCCTAGTGATATTCTACTTGTTTTATCATTTTTTTTATAAGAAAGATACTGACATTTCTGATTGGACTTGTGGATTTTAAAATTATTTTTATTCATATTAATTTTTACTTCATATATCTTGAAACTTTGTTATATAATTGTGAATTTGTCTACTTTTTCTTGCAGTCTACTAATTCTTGATCCATGTATTTTAAAGTTCTTTTTTTTTTTTTTTTTGCTGTATAACAATGTAACAATAGTGGGAAACTTAAATACATCACTTTCAACATTAGATAAGTTATTCAGACAGAAAATTAATAAGAAAACATAGAATTTGAATAACACCATAAACCAATAGGACATACCAAATATATGCAGACATTCATTTCAACACCACCAGAGGAATACACATTCTTCTCAAATACAAACAAACAGAATCTTCTCTGAGATTAATATGTTGGCCAACAAGTTAATTTTAGCAAATTTAAGATTTACATCATAGCATGTATCTTTTCTTACTGCAAAGATATGAAACTGAAAATTAATGATAATGAAAAGAAAATAAAATTACAAATAGATGACAGGTAAACAATACACTTTTGAATACACTTTTAGTATTCTAGAATCTTTTGGTTAAAAGTAATAGAAACTCAACTTCACTTAGCTTAAGCCAAAGAAGATGTTTTCTTTTAGATCACTGATATATTTTGTATCATTTTAAATCTTTTGAGATTTTTGATATCTATCTTAAGGCTCAGAATATAATTTTAGGGTCAAAGAATGGGTCAAAGAATAAATTAAAAAGAAAAAATAATTTTTAGAAAAATGCAAATGGAAGCACAAAATACTAAAACTTAAAATATGCAGCAAAAGCATTTCCAAGAAGGAAAATTTATGACAATAAACACCTATACCTACATTAAGAAAAATGAAAAATTTCAAACAACCTAAACTTTACACCTCAAGAATTAGAAAAAGAAGAATAAAAGAAGCTCAAAGAGCCTGAAGTCAGGCAGGTTGATTCCTTCAGTTCCATTCTTCTTTCTCAAGATTGCTTTGGCTATTTGAGGTTTTTTGTATTTCCATACAAATTGTGAAATTATTTGTTCTAGCTTTGGGCTTTCTATTTTGTTCCACTGATGTATATTTCTGTCTTTGTGCCAGTACCATACTGTCTTGATGACTGTGACTTTGTAGTAGAGCCTGAAGTCAGGCAGGTTGATTCCTCCAGTTCCATTCTTCTTTCTCAAGATTGCTTTGGCTATTTGAGGTTTTTTGTATTTCCATACAAATTGTGAAATTATTTGTTCTAGCTCTGTGAAAAAATACCGCTGGTAGCTTGATAGGGATTGCATTGAATTTGTAGATTACTTTGGGTAGTATACTCATTTTTACTATATTGATCCTGCTAATCCATGAACATGGTATATTTCTCCATCTATTAGTGTCCTCTTTGATTTCTTTCATCAGTGTTTTATAATATTCTATATATAGGTCTTTAGTTTCTTTAGGTAGGTATATTCCTAAGTATTTTATTCTTTTCTTTGAAATGGTGAATGGAATTGTTTCCTTAATTTCTTTTTCTACTTTCTCATTATTAGTGTATAGGAATGCAAGGGATTTCTGTGTGTTGATTTTATATCCTACAACTTTACTATGACTTGTTTTAAATGCACATTGTCCAGTTTAGCACTTTCACCATTTTAAAGCATATCTTTCAGTGGTATTTAGTATGTTCACCCTATTATGACTGTCTAATTCCAGAACATCGTCATGACCCCAAAGGATGTCTCCTGCCAGTTAAGCCATCATTCTCGGTCCCCTGTACCCCAGACCTTGGCAGTCACTAATCTACCTTCTGTCTCTGTGAACTTGCCTTGGCTGCATATTTCACACAAATAGAATCATACAGTATGTGGCTTTTTGTGTCTGGCTTCTTTCACTTAGCATCATGTTTTCAAGGTTTCTCAGTTTTATTTCCTGTAGCCACTTCACCAAGGTATCCTGTATATGTATATGAGGGGAAATAATTCAACATGTGTGCTCTCTGAATGCTGGGCAAGAGCAGGGTCATCTTAGTAGCAAGATGAGCCCATAGGAACCATTGAAACAAAGAGAGAAAAGAACAGTGGGAAGGATGCCAGCAAATTCATTTGTACATCAGCTTCTATAGAAATGACTTCTCTTCCCTGGATACCCTTCCCTCCATCTTCTCCTGCTTTGCTGTCTTGCATCTCTTCACCCCTTTCTTCCCTTCCCAAACGCCTCCCCCTCCCCTGTCTTCCTCCCTCCCTCCCTTTCTTCCGTTTGCTCTTGATTCTCCCCTCTTCATTTTCTCCCTTTCTTTGTTTCTTCATTTCCCTCTTTTGTTCTCTTTGTATAAAGGTAGAACTAAAATAGGTTAGTACTAAAAAATTCTATTGCTGAAGATGTATCCCTAGAGCATAGTAAAAGTAATTAACATTAACCTTTGGGATCAGAAAAAAAGTTCAATACAAGAGCTTGGTTTAAAAAAGAAAAAAGATCACATTTATCACTTGAAAAGAATATAGCCATGAAAAATTATGCTTCACTGGGTATTTAATGACAGAATATATATATGTGTGTGTGTGTGTTCAGTTGCTAAGTTGTGTCTGACTCTTTGTGACCCCATGGACTGTATCCTGCCAGGCTCCTCTGTCCATGGGAATTTTTTCAGGTAGGAATACTGGAATGGGTTACCATTTCCTTCTCCAGGAGATCTTCCTGACCAAGAGATAGAACCCAGTTCTTCTACATTGGTAGAAAGATTCTTTACCACTGAGCCACTTGAGAAGCCCTGACAAATCATATATTTAGAGATAAAAAGACCTTGTTCGTACAAAATAGTGCTCCTATACGTTTCTCAGATTTTAAACAAACTAAATGATTCCTACACATAATTTATGTGTATCTTCTAGGAAAAATTAAGGTCGTGCAATTGGAACCATCATTATAATATAAGACAGTTACTGGTGCTTTTATTTTTCCTCTTTGTGGTTTTCTTGTCTTCAGAATTTTCAACAAAGTATATGCATCACCCTTTCGAATCACATAAAAAAAGGATAATAAAAAATCAGATATAAAAGAATAAAAAGGACCATGAAGGCTGATCACTGAAGAATTGATGCTTTCAAATCGTGGTGCTGGAGCAGACTCTTTAGAGTCTCTTGGACAGCAAGGACATCAAAGCAGTTAATCCTAAAGGAAATCAATATTCCAGTGAATATTCACTGGAAGGACTGATTCTGAAGCTCAAGATCCAATGCTTTGGTGACCTGATATGAAGATCTGACTCATTTGAAAAGACCCTGATGCTGGGAAAGATTGAGGGCAGGAGGAGAAGGGGTCGACAGAGGATGAGATGGATAGATAAAATCATTGTTTCAGTGGACATGAATTTGAGCAAACTCTGGGAGACAGTGAAGGACAGGGAGACCAGGCATGCTGCAATCTATGGGATCACAAAGAGTGGACATGACCGAGTGACTGAACAGCAACAAAAGGATAATGAACACTGGTATTGAATGTAGCTGGTGGAATAACTCCATTCTGGGCCATGAAGCCAGAGATCCGTCTTTAGTATAAAGGGGCAGCGTTCATTGAACGAAGGCTTTGAGATGGGATGATTTTGTCTCCAGGGCTATTTGACAGTATCTGGAAACATCTTTAGGAGAAGGCAGTGGCACCCCACTCCAGTACTCATGCCTGGAAAATCCCATGGACGGAGGAGCCTGGTGGGCTGCAGTCCCTGGGGTCGCTAAGAGTCGGACACGACTGAGCGACTTCACTCTCACTTTTCACTTTCATGCATTGGAGAAGGAAATGGCAACCCACTCCAGTGTTCTTGCCTGGAGAATCCCAGGGACGGGGGAGCCTGGTGGGCTGCCATCTATGGGGTCACACAGAGTCGGACACAATTGAAGTGACACAGCAGCAGGAGACATCTTTGGCTGTCACGACACAACTGGGGAGGTGCTATTGGAAATATTCTAAATGCACAGGGCGTCCTTCCCCTACTTCCTCATCAACAAAGAATTACCCAGCCCACGTGTCAATAGGGCTGAAGAAGAGAAACCTGCTTATTAGTTAGTTCAGACATTTTACATTAGCTCATTGGATCGAATCAGTAGAAAAAGTCATCACTTGGGTTGTCTTTAGTGAGTGTAAAGAATTAATTGACTTTCAAGTAACCCTCCACTGACCTCATTATTTAAGGACTTGAGATGAACTCTTTTCTCTTACACTTGCTGTCTGTATGATTTTTCTTTTTTTAATCTGGATGTGTATCTCCTAGAGAAGCCTGGCAATATATCTGAGGTTAGCGTGTTACTTACTTAGGTCATAGAATTCCATGGAAGCAAGGAATAAAGGGAACTGCCACATAGAGAGTCCTCAAGTCATTCATGCTGAGGGAATAGTGCCACCTACTGAATTGTGTTTGTGTTTTCGACAGGTTCTAATTTATGCAGGTTGATGCCTGGAAGTGTTACTTTCAATTATTGATCTCTGCATCTTCTTAAGTTAGTTACTGCCAGAGTGTTAAACAATATTTAGTTATTATTGGATCAAGGTGTAATTAGAAACAGCTGTGAGCAATTGCATGCCATCCAGCTCCTGAAGTAGCAAACAAAATTGTACTTGAAGACCTCGGGTTGATTACTAGAAATTGTATCTGGCAGTTAAAACAAATCCATTTCCAGTTTGAATGCTACCAGGCAGTTCCCTTTTAGGAAAATAACCAGAAAGGTTAAAAAATGCATTAAATGTACCATTTCCAAATATCACCAAGTTTAAAACAAAGAAATTAAAACATGCAGTGTTTGCTGCAAAAAGTTGTCAACATTTCATCCTTTTTTTTTTTTCCCCAAATTTTTGGCTTTGAGCTTTACTCTCTGTATATTTTTAAGTGCCCATTTAAATCTCCTCATCTTTTACCCGAGTAATTTTAAGAAATTCTACAATGTAGTGCATATATTTTGATGTATCTCTTTAATAACTACATTTTTAGATAATTTGAAAAATTATTTTGAAGTATATATTGAATGGGTCAGATAATTTGTTACCATGGTGAATCTCTTTACTGAAATTAACTAGTTTGTCTCATAAAATTATATGCCTCCGTGTAATATGTTAATTCTTGGTCCTAATCAAACATTTAATTACATCATGAGCTCAAATTAATTTGTAACTTGAATCTAGAGCTCATTTGTACAGAATTCAAAATGAGTATCTATTGGGGAGATACTAAGAATTTCTAGCAAATATATACTGATAGTAAACCTGAGAATTTGTGACAGGTTTCAAGTCCAGAAAAGCATAGAGTGATAATGACAACCAAAAGTTGAATTTCTCGTGTTGATTTATTTATTCTGCACTGTGGGTTTGAAAGCCAGTTTTATCATGCTGACTGTTTACTTGATTTCTCTGGGAGGGTGACTGTCACATGAGCATAGAGGGGCTAGTGTGTGAAAGGGACTCCCTCTTCTTGAAGTTGTCACTTGGAAATGGGGGCTTGTGGTCCTCAGAGAGTTACTGGAGATATGATTTAAGAAGATGGGAAAGGACCATGTTCATCTTCTGATCCTTTATGCTCTAAGTATATCCTTCTGTTCCTATAGCCAATTTTAATCTTTCTTTCTCCCAGAAGTGAGTAGTGTATACACCTTTAAAAGGAGATGATCCTACTAGGTGTCAGTAAGTAAATGAAAAACAAGCCACCATCTGGATTCCTGGGAAACACAGAAGTTAATACTCAGAGACTGGTTCCAAGAACAATACAGATGTCAGTGTCTCTATTGTTTTCTACTAAGATTGCTTAATGCCCCTCCAGAGAAGTTTTGCTCCCAGATCTCAAGATAACATTACTCATCATTACCAGCTTCTCCGCACTGTCTCCTTGAAATTGCTTAACAGTGATTGATTCTGAGTTAGAGAAATATTTCATACTCCTTTCAACCCAGACTGAGTCTTGTTTCCTCTTTCAGAAAATGTTAAGACCCTTCAAGAACTGAATTTTGCCTGATTGACCTTCGTGATTTATTGAGAACTGTGCTGACGCCTGAGATCTTGGTTTTTAATTGCTAAAGTAGGATTAATTAGTGGAATTCATGTCTGGCCTGAGTATTTTGTGGTGCCTTTTGGGGGAATGGACATTTTGCCTGCGCTATATAGTCTTACAGGAAATAAATCCCTTCCAAAGTCTAGCTGCCATAGTCATTCTTATGTGTGAGGGGAATTGTTTACTCTTTTTTTTCTTTTGCATAGAGCAATCTGGTCTTTATTTACAGTTTATTTATGCTCAGATGTTAGAGGTTGAATTGTGTCCCTTCTAAACTAATATGTGGAAATTCTATTTACCCAGAACCTCTAAATGTGACTTTATTTAGAAACAGGGGAGTAGGTAAGGGTAGTTAGTTGAAGAGAGGTTATGTTGGAGTGGGGAGATCCTCATCAAATGTGGCTACTGACCTTATAAAAAGTTGGAAACTTTGGGCACAGACATGCACACGAGAAGAACGCCGTAACAGGCATAACTGTCATGGATAACAGGATAACTGTTATCCTGGCTCAAGCCAAGGAAATTCCAGAAGCCAGGCTGGAGATCTGGAACAGACCCTTTCCTGGCACGGTCCTGCTGACAAGTTCTGCTGACAAGACTGGACTTCCGGTCTCTTGAACAGTGGAAGAGTAAACTTCTGTAGTTTAAGTTCAGTCCATGGTGCTTCATTACGGTGGCCCCAGGAAGCTAACACTAGATGGTAGGGCTGTTGTCATTTTTAGTTGAGTTCTGCTACCTTTTATGAGCAAGTTCTTTTTGCTAGAGTTGAGCTAGGTGCTTGTGACACCGAGAGAATTAAGCTTTCCAGGAGCCCAGTCTCCTGAGAGAGATGGGCGGAAAGGACCTGGGAAGTTTGATGTGCCTCTGAATGGACCCAACTTGAATGGTCCCATAGTCACCAACTTGAATGGACCCATGAAATTGCCTCAGAAGCTACTAGTCCCCTAATAGAATTACTCAACCACACTGCACAGTGACGATTCAGTATCTGCTCTCCTCATCTCATCTCCACTTTCCTCTAGTAGAAAAGCACTTTCTGTTGCCTCTCATCTTTCTTGAGGATTATAATTTTTGCAGACATCTCAATCAGTTCAGTTCAGCTGCTCAGTTGTGTTCGACTCTTTGTGACCCCATGAACCACAGCATGCCGGGCCTCCCTGTCCATCACCAACGGCCAGAGTCTACCCAAATCCACATCCATTGAGCAGGTGATGCCATCCAACCATCTCATCCTCTGTCATCCCCTTCTCCTCCTGCCCTCAATCTTTCCCAGCATCAAGGTCTTTTCAAATGAGTCAGTTCTTCACATCAGGTGGCCAAAGTACTGGAGTTTCAGCTTTAGTATCAGTCCTTCCAAAAAACACCCAGGACTGATCTCCTTTAGAATGGACTGGTTGGATCTCCTTGCAGTCCAAGGGACTCTCAAGAGTCTTCTCCAACACCACAGTTCTAAAGCATCAATTCTTCAGCGCTCAGTTTTCTTTATAGTCCAACTCTCATATCCATACATGACCACTGGAAAAACCATAGCGTTGACTAGACAGACCTTTGTGGACAAAGTAATGTCTCTGCTTTTTAATATGCTGTCTAGGTTGGTCATAACTTTTCTTCCAAGGAGTAAGCGCCTTTTAATTTCATGGCTGCAATCACCATCTGCAGTGATTTTGGAGCCCCCCAAAATAAAGTCAGCCACTGTTTCCACTGTTTCCCCATCTGCTTGCCATGAAGTGATGGGAACCAGATGCCATGATCTTAGTTTTCTGAATGCTGAGCTTTAAGCCAACTTTTCACTCTCCTGTTTCACTTGAAGGGTTGCCATTCCTTTCTCCAGAGGATCTTCCCGACCCAGGGATTGGTCCTGGGGCTCCTTCATTGGCAGACAAGGGAGCAGGCCTCATTTCATCCCCAACTGGAAAGGGCAAAATGGCTTTACTGGGGAGGAGGCAACCATCCTGCCCCTCCACCTTGCCCCATTCCTGCCACCTAACATACTGTCCATGTCCTGAAGGGGGTACTGTGGGTCTGGGGTCTTCTCAGGCAGCCTGCCAAACAGGAGCCCCAGGTTCAATCCCTGGGTCAGGAAGATCCTCTGGAGAAGAGAATGGCAACCCACTCCAGTATTCTTGCCTGGGAAATCCTGGGGACAGAGGAGCCTGGAGGGCTACAGTCCATGGGGTCGCAAAGAGCTGGATGTGGCTGAGTGAGTACTCTGTGTGTGTGTGTGTTTAAGTAAGGAAGAAAAGAACGACTTTCCAAAAGGATTGAGTTTCCTTTGCTTGCCTCAGCATCACACAGGCATCACTTCACCCCTGTCCTTTGTGGTTTGCACACTTCTCCTCTCGTGGATACATGGCTGGGACCTGCACACTCTGTAGGGAAAGTTCTGGTGCCTTGGGCAATGAGGGTACATGTGTGTCTGCAGCATCCCAGATGGGCTTGGGCTCTAGAGCTGCTGAGACGACTTCTTATCCTGCCCTTCATGACATAGTTATTCAGAGTTTCAATTCGTAGTACGGTCACATTGAAGGCTCAAGTGTATTTTATTTAACGACTTTGAACACCATTTAGTAAAAGGCCACCGACATTTATTTTGGTGATAAAGCTGAGCAGATGCAGGATTGCCAATGGCTACTTAAAAGCAGAGTGTCCTTGAGAAATATTTCCTTCTTTGTGTGACTGCTTCAGTGTCCGGGTGGAGCCTGTCTTTGCTTCTTTGCTCTAATTTGTGTGAGTGATGTTGCTGGTAGGTTGCCATGGTGACTTGAGCCCACTGGGCAGGAGGACAGATTTTCATTATAATGAGTGTGAACACGACAGCCCGACCGTGGGTGCTGCTCTTCTGAGTAGCCGCCTCCCTCATTAGCTCATGAGGTCACTGCAAGGGGGTTTGGGGAGTAGGAGTTGGAGTGGGGGAGGGTTGGGAGGCAGATGAGAGGGAGAAGCGTTTTGCAGATAAATCAGATTGCTGTTAGAAACGTGCTTGTTAATAATACTCTGCATAAACTACTATCCCAAGATAGTAATGAAAGAACTCTTTCAAAATAGCTGGGATGCAATTTAATCTACTTATGCGGAAAGTAACATATCCAGTTGAGAACCGCTGGGTAAGAAAATGAAAATTTAAATATCGATTGCCATGGTGACATTTAAATTTTGGTGTGCAGATGCACCTGTGATTGCCAATATGGGATTTTCAACAGATGAACTTCCTATAGAGCCATCATACCTTGGTGGAAATAGTATAAACACAGAGGGTTTTGCATTCAGGGGACTTGTCTTCAAGTCTCAGTTCTGTACTTACCAAGCTATGCATTCCTGGACCAATCAGCTGCTTTCTCGAAACCTCAATTTGTTCATCTTCTGAAAATATGATATAAATAACTACCTGCTGGGTATTTGTAAGCATCAGAGATAATGAATATAGAGGCCTAGGAAATGATAGGCACTATGCATGGTGGTGATTATTATTATTTTTGTTTTGTTTTGTTTTTAGTTTAAAAATGAAGTGAAGGAAAGCTCACATTCTTTACCTGCAGTGTTCATGAAATATTCATTAAATAGCTTAGGTTTTCCAAGCATTATCATCCTAAAATAAGTCTACTCTATTCAAATAAAAGCATTCCTTGGTTTTGAACGTTGGTTTTTTTTTTTTTTTCCTTATCAAAGATTCTCCTTTGAGCAATGAAAGTAATAAATAAGTCCCTTTGCACATTTCAATTTGAAATGTTGGGACTTTGTACAATTATACCAGCATTGGAGAGTCTTTCCCTAATTGCTGTGATATAACAGCTAATTGAAGGGAGGCAATGAAACAGTACTTGAACCAAGATTTAAAAATATTTTTCAACTTGAGGTTTTAGAGGAAATTTAAAGAAATTGTTGTTGTTTAGTCGTTAAGTCATGTCTGACTCTTTTGAGGCCCCATTGACTGTGACCTGCTTGACTCCTTCTGTCCATGGGATTTCCCAGGCAAGAATACTGGAGTAGGTTGCCATTTCCTTTTCTGGGGGATCTTCCTGACCCAGAGATCAAACCCATGTCTCCTGAATTGTCAGGTGAGCCACCAAGGAAGCCTTTATAGGAATGCATTTCCCTAAACTGGATTTTGCTTTTTATAAGGGTCCTATAATGAGGTTGTAGATGTTGAGTTTCTTTATTGCCTTGTTGGAAACCCCTTTGGCTGTTGAGAATCAGTGAGTGACATTTGGTGGGGAGACTTGGGTGTAAAAGTTCCAATCCATTTACCTGTGGTTGGAAGCTTGTTTAGTCATTTAGTCCCTAACAAGATGTGTAACACCAATGTCCTGGGGAAATGGGAGATACAGACAGAACCCCTGACAGCTCTCACCATAGAGGACAAACATGTAATCTCATTGATGGAGCCAACACATCTGAAGGAAGTATCCTTTGAGAAAGATGAATTGCATGGAGGCTAGACAAAGCCAAAGAAGCTTTACCTGACAGTGTTTTCCAAGACTTTGAGAGAGAGAGGGAGAGAGAGAGAGAAAGACAGAGAAACAGGGGGGGAAGGGATACTTAGGGAGTTTGGGATGGGCATGTACATGCTGCCACATTTAAAATGGATAGCCAACCAGGACCTCCTGTATAGCACAGGGAACTCTGCTCAAGGTCATGTGGCAGCCTGGATGGGAGAGGGGTTTGGGAGAGAATGGATACATGTGTATGTATGGCTGAGTCCCTTTGCTTTTCACCCTAGACTCTCACAGCATTGTTAATTGGCTGTACCCCAATATAAAATAAAAAGTTTAAATTAAAAAAAGAAATACAGACAGACAAGTACTGCCTCTGGCATATAGGAGTTTTCCAGCCACATGGTGGGTGATATTAATTCATTCCACATTTTTCTGATTGAGAACACTGGTTCCCAAAGCTAAAGGGTGCAGATTTGTTCTTCAGGGGACACTTGGCAGTGTCTGGAGTCATTTTTGGTCTTCACAACTGGAGAGGCGTTAATGGCATCTAGTGTGTAGAAGCCAGTGATGTTGTCTGACAACCTTACATGTGTGGAACAGCCCTGCATCAAAGAATTATCCAATCAAAAAGTCCATAATGCCAGGGTGAGAAATACTTGGTGTAGGAAAAAGCACACGTTCAGACTGGCCCATGTCCTCCCTTACCTCTGCTTAGGATGTTACCTTCTAATGCCTTACTTTGGATTTTAGACACCTTAACTAAGAAGGAAGCTTTCTAGGCTTGCACTGCTATAGCAAAATGCCATAAGTCGAGTGGTTTATCCACAATAGAAATGCATTTCTCATAGTTTTGGAGGCTGAGAAATCCAAGATTAAGGTGCTGGTTTGATATGGCATCTGATGAGGGTTCTTTTCCTGGCTGCAGGTGACTGCCTTCTTGCTGTGTCCTTACCTGATCCCAAGAGTGAGCCAGCTGTCTGGTCTCTTCTTATAAGGGTACTAGTCTATTGATGAGGGCCCCAACCTCATGACCTAATTATCTCCCCAATCCCCCACCAGCTCTGTGTGCCATTACTTTAGGGACCTGATTTCAACATAAGAATTTTGAGGGGAGTACAAACATTCAGTCCCTAACAGGGGTGTCCTAGCTGGTAACTGAGAAGTTCTAGCCTCCAATAGAAATAAGCTGCCAGTCGTGCTCATTCATAAGTTTCTTAAAATTCAAGTCAGTTCTGAGTCTGGTCAGTTTTGGAAACTTGGGGAAAAATGGAGGTAGAATAATATAATAAGCAGGTACAATTTCTATGCCTGTTTAATAAAGCAGAAGACAGAGAGGTTACGTCTTAGCCAGCAAGGGGACAAAACCATCACGAAATCCTTTCCTTTCCTCCTGGACACACAGCTAGATGACCTTTCCCAGTCCCCTTGGCAGGTAGGTGTCCCTTATAACTGACCTGACCCCGGAAATGCGAGCAGAGTTTTTTGTCCAAGCCTGGCCCATGAAATGTGCAGCGTTCCTCCATTCTCCTGCTTCTCCTGCCACCTGGATGGACAGGCTCCAGATTCCAGGAGGAAGGTAGAGCCACAGGCTGTGGGAGGGCCAAGCTGCTTGGAGGACAGCTGTCTGACTAGGAAGCTCAGCCCTGGAGAGTTGCTGGGGCACAAGGGAAACCTTTATTTTGTTAAGCCTCCAAAATGTTGGTTAAATAAGTTATTAGCTTGCTCTGACTAATAATACAGCGAAATAGACAAATGCCAACATGAGGGGGCACCTGGCTTGTAGCCGTCTTTCTGGGACTGTGGAGAAATTCAGCTCAACCAGATGTGCAGACATTCAAAGGGAATGACATTTTCGGAGATGCTGATGTTTATTTTTGTCATGCTGTCTTCGGAATCGTGTTTTAAAATCAAAGTATCTGTTAAGACCTCTTTATCAGTATTTTACACAGTGGATGAAAGCTTATTTATATCTCAGGCTGTCATTTTAGTGATTTCAGGTTCCTAAGTCCTGCTCGATGATTGCTAAATTCTCATATTATCTCCTAAATGCTAAGTATTGCATATGAGTCTGGGATTTCGCTGAGAAATGTGGAATATAAAGATTTTTTTGCCAGACCATTCCCAGTTGGTTGTGCATCTCAGGAGCCAAAGCTTATTACTTTCCAAGTTGTAATTTAAACTTGTTAAATTGCCTCCAGACTCATTGTCTTTATGTAGCACAATGGGAAAAACTCAGTGCTTTGACTTCAGATGCATTTTTCTTTTAATTTTCTCTTTCTAAAATCTTACATCCTTTGGGACTGCATCATCATTGTTTCATAGAAACTTTGAGCAGACGCATCTTTTTATGAAGACCTTTGTTGTTGTTGTCTTGTTTTATTTTATTTTTTTCTCTTGAGGTAGAGATTTGCTGTTGCATCTGGTGCATGGTGTAGCTCTTTTTGAGAGTCTTTCAAACTCATGATGTAAGTCACATTTTAAGATTTTTGTGGGATGGCTGTAAGGAGAAATCAGCTTTTGTAACTATGCAAGAAATTGTCCTGGTAAACACATTAGAGTCAGATAATCCTCTGCTGTTCCCTAAATAGCACCCAAAGATTGTGCAGCCCCTGGCCATCTCAGAATATAGCAGGAACTTTGTTGCTGAGAGACAGAAGGTTCACATTTTGCTCAATATGCTTGCTCCACATACTTTGATGGAGAAAGCCTTTAGCGTTCCACCAGCTGCCCATCTGAAGACCAGCCTCCCACAGGCATACAGTACACATGGGGAATGAGCTCGGTGTGTTCATAGCAAGTATGGTAAGTGCTCAATGGCCCATATTTAAGTATTTAAGAAATGGGATGATTTTCAGCTGAATTGTCTGTTCTCATCCTTTATTTTCATGGAGACAAGGCTCCAAGGTCTGTTTTTAGGGTATGAGGGGAGAAGGAAAGGAAGAGTTGCTTATACGTTTCAGTACTCTAGGCAGTTTTTCCTTTGGTGTTCTTTGAGTTCCAAGAGTCAGAAGAAGGTCAGATCAAGTTTAATTTGCTTTGTCACTTGCCTCAATAATTGATAGAAAATGTTTAAGTGTGTGGAGGAAGGACTGGACCAAAAATGAAAGCTGCTCTTTTTTTTTTTTTTGCTGCCTACATTAGTCAGGATGGGACATTATACTCTGATAACAAACATTCCTCAAGTGTCAGTGACCAAAAGAGTGCAGTTTTCTTTCTTACAGCACATAGCCACTGGTGGAGGGCTCTGATTCGTGACATCTGTAGTCTGAAGCCCCAGCTGCTGGAGGCTCCTGCATATGGAATTTCACAGGTCTCAGTAACGGGCAAGAGAGCACGGGGAACAACATGTGGGTTCTTCAGTGCTTCAGCGAAAGAGAGACACACATCACTTTTGCTCAGTTTTATTGGCCAGAGCAAGTCTTACAGCCAAAACTAACCTCAGAGAGACAAGCAGATGTCCTGAATCCCAGAAGCAGAAACACGATAGCAGCAAATAGTGGTAACACTTTTTCACAGTTCCACCGTGACAGACACATTGACATAAATAGACATTTAACCTTAAGCAAATTATGAAATTGGCCCCCAAGGCCAAATGAAGAAGTCTCATGAGGGGCAATTTTAGAAATACTGTTCAGAATAGGAGACACGCAGTTAGATTCTTCTTCCAACTCAGAAATTTTTTTTTTTTTTTTTAATTTATTGAAGTGATATAGTTGCTGTGCAATGTTTTATGAGTTACAATTGTACAATATAACGATTCACAATTTTTAAAGGTTATATTCAATTTATAGTTATTATTGTAAAATATTAGCTATATTCCTCATGGTGTATAATACATCCTTATAGCTTATTTTATGCATAATAGTTTGTACCTCTTAATCCCCTCCCTGTATGTTGCCCTCTCCCTCTCTCCTCTCCCCACTGATAGCCACTAGTTCTTTAGATCTGCTACTTTTTTGTTATATTCGCTAGTTTGTTCTGTTCTAGATTTTACATATAAGTGATATCATACAGGCTCCCCTGGTGGCTCAGATGACAAAAGTATCATGCAGCATTTATCTTTCTCTGTATGACTTATTTCACTGAGTAGAATATCCTCCAAGTCCATCCATGTTGCTGCAAATGGCAAAATTTCATTCTTTTCTATAGCTGAGTAGTATTCTATTGCAAAGGTAATTGGTCCTGAATATTCATTGGAAGGACTGATGCTGAAACTCCAATACTTTGGCCACTTGATGTGAAGAACTGACTCAATGGAAAAGATGCTGATTCTGGAAAAGACTGAAGGCAGGAGGAGAAAGGGACAACAGAGGATGAGATGGTTAGATGGCATCACTGACTTGATGTCTGTCTCTTATACACATCTAGATGTGTATAAGAGACAGGGATACAGGATGGTTGGGGCTGTTGCACGGGGATGATCCAGAGAGATGATATGGGATGGGAGGTGGGAGGGGGTTCAGGATTGGGAACTCATGTACACCCGTGGCAGATTCATGTCAATGTATGGCAAAACCAATACAGTATTGTAAAGTAAAATAAAGTAAAAATAAAAATAAAAAAAAAAGAAGCACAAAGATAGTAGAAGGAAGGACATAACAAGTAGAAATAAATGAAATGGAGACAAGAAAAGCAATAGGAAAAAAATCAGTGGAAGTAAGACATGTGTTTTAACAGATAAGCAGAATTGATAAACTCTTTAGATTGAACAAGGAAAATAAAGGACTCAAACGAAATTATAAATGAGTGAAATTAGGCAAACTTGGGAAAAGAACTTTCTAACAATGAATTTAACAATGATTTTCTTAGATATAACACTAAAGCACAAGGAACAAAACAGAGAATTCTTTCTTGATGAAAACACTTAACAAATTAGGAATAAAATGAAACTTCCTAAATATGGTACAGAGTACTTTTGAAAATCTTATAGCTAATAATATTCTAAATGGTAATGATTTCACCATAAAACCGATACCAAGACCATGATATCCTCTCACCATTTTATTGAACATTGTGTTGAAGATTCTATTCTGGGAAATTAGGTAAGAAAAAGAAATGAAAAGACATTCTGGGTGAAAAAATATGTAAATATATTTATTTGAACATGATGTGATCTTTTTATAGGAAATCATAAAGAAACTGCTTAAAAAAAGGAAACTGATGAAAACTACTAGAATCAATGAGTCCAGTAAGATTTCAGTATATACAGACTCAGTATACAAATGCCACTTTTATTTCTCTCTACTGGCAATGAACACTCCAAAACAAAATTTAGAAAACAATTGCATTCATAAAATCTTCAAAGATCATAAAAATTTCAGAAATAAATTTTACAAAAGAAGTGCAAGACTTGTACACTGAAAACAACAAAAGGTTGTTTAAAGAACTTGAAGATATAAATAAATGGAAAGACATCCTGTGTTCCTCGATTGAAAGACTTAATATTGATAAGTGAAAATATTCTGTAAATTGATCTATAGATTCAATAGAATCCCTATTAACATCCAGTTGCTGCTGCTGCTGCTAAATCGCTTTAGTCCAGTTATCTTTTTCTTTTTCTTTTTCTTTTTGGCATAAATTATTCAGCTGATCATATAGCAATGCCTTATTACTTATTTTAAAAGGAAGAACTAAGTTAGAGGACTCACATTTTCTGATTTCACAATTTACTCCAAAGCTACAATGATTAAGAATGAATAAATATGTTATTAATATATCCATTCAATGATATGTTATTTTGCAATAAAAAGAAATGAACTAATAATACATACTACAGAATGGATGAACCTTGACACCATTATGCTAAGTAAACAAATTTAGTCACAAAACACCACATGTTTTATGATACCTTTCATATGAAGTGGGAAAATATATATAGAAAAAAATCAGTCTAGTGCCTACCTAGGACTGGGTTGGGCTTTCCAGTTGGCTAAGTAGTAAAGAATCCACCTGCCAATGGAAGAGATACAGAAGACATGGGTTCAATCCCTGTTGCAGGAAGATTCCCTGGAGTAGAAAGTGGAAACACACTCCAGTATTTTTTCCTGGAAACCCCCATGGAAAGAGAAGCCTGTTGGGCTGCAACAGTTCATGGTGTTGCAAAGAGTCAGACACAACTGAACATGCATGCATGAGGGCTGGGCCAGAGGGCTGAAGAGTGCTAGATGTGGGCTTTGTTTTGGGGTTTATAAAAATCTTCTAAACTTAGATTGTGATGAGGTATGTACAACTCTGTAAATATGCTAGATCCATCTAATTATATACTTTAAATGGGTGAATTTTATGGGATGTGTTATATTTCAATAAAGACTTTTTTAAAACCATGGAAAGAAGATGAAACAGCACTTTTCAGAGACAATTTAATGAAAAGAAAAGTGTTGATAAGCCATAATAAAAACAGAGTTGGTTTCTCTTTTCTTTTCTTTTTTTTTTTTTTCCAGTATTTTACCTTCAGTTTTGAAAGATAGTCTAGTTTTCATGGGTATTTCCTATTTAAAATTTGTTTTTCTTTCAGATTTTCAAAAATGACACTGCTTTTCTGGCTTTCAGTGTATCTGAAAAGAAGTTTGCTACCATTCTTATCTTTGCTATCCTGCAAATTTGCCTTCTCAAACTGTTTTTCAGGCTAAATCAATTTGATTGAATCAATCTGATTAAGAACTGCCTTTAGCTTTCTTTATATTTTTTATTATTGGGTCTCATTGAACTTCTGAGTTTATAGTTTTATCAAGTTTTGAAAAATTTAAGTTGTATTTCTTAAAATATTTTTTCTAGCCATTGCTCTTTCCATTTGTTCTGGATACAAATTACGCTTACACTGCTTGAAATTGACCCAAAGTTTACTAGTGTGTTTGTTTTATTTGTCAGAGTTTATCCCCTCTATGTTTTATTTTAGATAATTTCTGTTACTATGGTTTCAAATCATTGTTCTTTTCTTCTCAATATTTAGTCTTCTTTTATTTCCATCAATAACAGTTTTCAGTGAAGACATATTTTTCATCTAAAGAAGCTAGGTTTGGGGTTGTTTTATTTCTTCTGGGTCTCATCTTGTTCAATATTTTATCTACACTCTTGAACATATGGAATAGTTATAATTTCTGTTTTAATATTCTTCTTTACAAATATTTTATCTGTGTCATTTCTTTTAATAATATTTTTATTCATTATGAATTGTATTTTCCTACTTTTTTGCATACCTAGCTATTTTTACTATATGCAATACATTGTGAGTCTTAGCAGTTGAATACTGGACTTTAAAAAATTGTTTAAATATTCTTCAGCCTTTTAATGGCATATAATTAACTTACATGAAAAAAGTTTTATCCTTTATAGTTTTGATCTTATGCTTTGTTAAGTAAAACCAAATCAACCTTTAGTCTAGAAATAATTTTGCCCAGCTTTGCACCAATAACCTAGTAGTGATTTATTTCACTCTGGGTATTTATCGTCCTCTCTGTGCTCTGGGTATGTGTGTACTCAGTGGGTAAGTCATGTCTGACTCTTTGTGACCCTATGGTCTGTAGCCCTCCAGGCTCCTTGTGCCCATGGGCTTTCCCAGGCAAGGATACTGAAATGGGTTGCCATTTCCTCCTCCAGAGGATCTTCCCAACCCAGAGATGGAACCCACGCCTCTTACGTCTCCTGCATTGGCAGGCAGGTTCTTTGCTGCTGTATCACCTGTGAGTTCTAGGGGAGTTCCAGTTCTGCTCTTCTTGAGTGTTTCTGTTCCTGGTCTTGTACGTGCATGAACTTGATAAGTACTCAGCTGAAGATTTCAGGTGTGCATCAGGGGTCTTCAAATCTCTTCAGTGTTTTATTTCTGGAGCTGCCTTCTTTCTGAAGAAAGCCGTGGCCTCATATTTGTCTTTGGATGTTGGATATCATTTTTTGGTAGCTTTGGCTTTTTTTTATTGATGATTATTCAGCAATTAGTTGTGAATTTGGTGTTTCTGTAGAAGGGAGTGAGCTTGAAACCAAGTGGGGCCCTGTAGGGCTCCCAGGGGTGGGGTCCTTGGTTCCCCCTTACTGGTAGGAAAGACTCCAGCCTCCATGACTTTCCCTGAGTTCCAAAAGGTTGGCCAAAACAGTTGCTAATCAAGGGAGGAGCAGCCGAGAAATCACCTAAGGCAAGATTAAAGGGACAGAGAAGTTCATCGAGATAAGGAGACCTGACCACCTGAGACAAAGGAGTGCAAAACTTGTTCTCTCTGGTGGCTCAGAGGTAAAGAACCTGCCTGCAGTGTGGGAGACCCAGATTGGATCCCTGGGTTGGGAAGATGCCCTGGAGAAGGGCATGGCAACCCACTCTAGTATTCTTGCCTGGAGAATGCCATGGACTGAGGAGCCTGGCAGGCTACAGTCTGTGGGGTCACAAAGAGTTGGACAGCATCAAGTGACTAACACTTTGACTTTCACTTTCAAGCCCCACTCATTCACTAATCTGGTGAGCCTCCATCTTTGAACAACTGGTATAAAACCCTTCATCAAATCCTCTGGGGTTGAGACACAGTTTTTCAAGGCAGGAGCCTGATGTGTCTCCCTTAGCCTGGCAAACCAATGTGCTAAGTCACTTCAGTCATGTCCAACTCTGTGCAGCTCTATGAACTGTAACCTGCCAGGCTCCTCTCTCCATGGGATTCTCCAAGCAAGAATACTGAAGTGGGTTGCCATTTCCTCCTCCAGGCAAAGAAATAAAGCTATCCATTTCTATTTCACCTAAAACTCTCTATCCAAGATATGATTTTGCACCTGGGTGCAGAAAGGCTGAGCTTTGCTAACAATCTCATGTCCTTCTGCTCTGGCATCTTCTCAAAGGACCCAGACCTTTTTATTTTAGTTTTTTTTTTTTTTTTTTTAACATTACAATGTAATACTAATATGAAACAAAGAACTGCTTCAAAATTGGGAAAAGACTATGTCACAGTTATATATTGACACCCTGCTTATTGAACTTATATGCAGAGTACATCGTGCAAAATGCCAGGCTGGATGAATCAAAAACTGGAATCAATATTTCAGGAGAAATATCAACAATGTCAGATATGCAGATGACACCATCCCAATGGCAGAAAACAAAGAAGAACTAAAGAATCTCTTGATGAAAATGAAAGAAGAGAGTGAAAAAGCTCCCTTAAAACTCAACTTTCAAAACACTAAGATCATGGCATACAGTCCCATCACTTCATAGCAAATAGATGGGGCAAAAATGAAAACAGTGGCAGATTTTATTTTCCTGAGCTCCAAATTCACTGCAGATGGTGACTGCAGCCGTGAAATTAAAAGATGGATGCTCCTTGGAAGAAAATTTATGACAAACCTAGACAGCATATTAAAAACTAATGACATCACTTTGCCAACAAAGATCCATATAGTCAAAATTATGGTTTCTCCAGTAGTCAAGAATGGATGTGAGAGTTGGACTATAAAGAAACCTGAGCGCCAAAGAATTGATGCTTTCGAATTGTGGTGCTGGAGAAGACTCTTGAGAGTCCCTTGAACTGCAAGGAGATTCAACCAGTTCATCCTAAAGGAAATCCACCCTGGATATTCATTGGAAGGACTGGTGCTGAAGCTGGAGCTCCAATACTTTGGCCATGTGATATGAAGATCCAACTCATTGGAAAAGATTGTGATGCTGAAAAAGATTGAGGGCAGGAGGAGAAGGGGATGACAGAGGATGAAATGGTTGGATGGCAACACTGACTCAAAGGACATGAGTTTCAGCAAACTCTGGGATATAGTGAAGGAAAGGGAATCCTGGTGTGATGAAACTCATTGTGTTGCAAAGAGTAGGACACGACTTAGTGACTGAAGAACAGCAAATAATCTCTCCTAGAAATTTTTATTTTATTTTAGGAAAGTTTAAAGTTTGTATTTTATTTTAGAAAATCATGGCACTTAGAAATAAATCAAACTTATTTAAATACCAGGTCTGCATGGAAAAAGAAGAGAATCTGTCTTTTAACACCATTGATGTACATGTTGCCATTATGTCATAGAACTTTGAGGGGTAAAATTAAAGCTTTGCTGTGCACGTAATAAATAATGTGATATATTCAAATAATGATTTTAAATATACACANAGTCTTCTCCAACACCACAGTTCAAAAGCATCGATTCTTCGGCACTCAGCTTTCAGATGTGTATAAGAGACAGATGTACATGTTGCCATTATGTCATAGAACTTTGAGGGGTAAAATTAAAGCTTTGCTGTGCACGTAATAAATAATGTGATATATTCAAATAATGATTTTAAATATACACATGCACACATACATACACACATATCTGTATGTTTATAAGTGTGTTATATATATATGTGATATTTATGCGTGAGTAGAAATAGAAATATCTATATACGTTTAAAAATAAATGGAGAAAGATAAAGTATGGAGCTGTATAAATTTCAGACAAAGGATATTTCAGAATGAGAAAATACCTAAAATTTATAATCTCAGTTTACACATGTAGGGTGATAGAGAAAAAAGATCAATTTATATTTGAAGCAAGCAGAAGAAAATAAATAACAAAAATTATAGCAGAAATTGATGAAACTGAAAGCAGACAAACATTAGGGAAAATTAGCAAAACCAAAAGCTTGTTCTTTGAAAAGCTCAATTAAATTGATAAATTTGCAGTTAGATGAAATAAAGCAAGGTTGTTTTTCTTCTCATTACTATTCAACATCATATTAAAAGTCGTACTTAGTGCAGTATGACAAGGTAAGGAAATAAAAGGTGTACAAATTAGAAAGAAATTAAACACAGAAAAAAAATGCTGTAACTAATAAGTGAGTATAGGAAGATCACAGGAAACAAGGTTGTAGACAAAAATCAATAGCTGCACTATATACTGCACTGAGCAAGTAGAACTTGAAAATTAAAAATATACATAGATATGTGCATAGGTTAGTATACACACATATATTTCCTTGTTATGTCAACTGAGAAGGTCTAGAAGAGAACACTCCAGTAAAAAAAAAAGTGCCCACATCTTGGTTTCTTGTAGTATTTCCCGTACAAGAAACCAGGGCTCCTTGGAGAATGGCTGACTTAGGACTGGAGCAGGAGATTTACAAGAAGTGCCTAGAGCATTCTGCAGCACCAGAAAGTATGAAAGTGCTCATAAACAAACAAACACCACGTGATGGGGGTATGTCAAAGAGGCACAGCCAACTGAGAGAGCTCCAGTGGCTGAAAGCTGGAACAACTTGAGGAACAAAATAAATGGTTTTGTATTGAGTTACAACTCCAGCATAAAATAAATATTCATGAAACTCTGTTGGAGTAAGTGGGAAAATAAAATAAGTGAAGAAATAAACAGATGGGGGCTAATCTCTTGCAGAAGAATTCCAAATGATTTATGTAGATACTGATTCAAAGAGGTGGTATACTGCTCCTTACTCCTTATCTGTGAGCTGTGCATAATGACTTCCTTACAGAGGTGACAAAGGGTAAGGGAGAAACATATAGGAGAATCGTCAAACACGACCTCAGTCATATGATCAAACTTAACAAGAGAGGTAGCATATCAATAAAATGTTCTCTTGATACGATGTGATAACATTGGCACTTTATCTTTGGGTCTTCCAAAAATATAAACATAACTTAATCATGAGAAAAACATCAGAAAAATTACAATTGAGGGCTATACTATAAAACATCTGACCAGTATTCCTGAAACCAATGAGGTTATGTAAAAGGAGGAAATTCTGAGATTGTAACAGCTAAGAGAACCCTAGGATACATGAGGCTCCTGGAACAGAAAAATGACATTAGATAAAAATCAAGCAAACCTGAATAAACCACAAGTGCTTCAGTGGCAAACAATCCATCTACCAAACAGGAGACCTGGGTTCAAGTTCTATGTTGGGAAGATCCCCAGAGTAGGAAATAGCAACCCACTCCAGTATTCTTGCCTGGGAAATTCCATGAACAGAGGAGCCTGGTGGGCTACAGTCCATGAGGNTCAGTGGCAAACAATCCATCTACCAAACAGGAGACCTGGGTTCAAGTTCTATGTTGGGAAGATCCCCAGAGTAGGAAATAGCAACCCACTCCAGTATTCTTGCCTGGGAAATTCCATGAACAGAGGAGCCTGGTGGGCTACAGTCCATGAGGTTGCAAAAGGGTCATATATGATTTAGCAACTAAACAATGATAATTGATATTTGTTCATTGACTGGAACCAATGTTCCATATTAATGTCAAGTGTTAATAAAAGGGGAAATATGGGTCAGGGACTTCCCTGGTGGCTCAGATGGTAAAGCATCTGTCTACAATGGGGGAGACCTTGGTTCGATTCCTGGAAGATTCCCTGGAGAAGGAAATGGCAACCCACTCTAGTACTCTTGCCTAGAAAATCCCATGGACGGAGGAGCCTGGTGCAGGCTACTGTCCATGGGGTCGCAAAGAGTCGGACACGACTGAGCGNATGGGTCAGGGACTTCCCTGGTGGCTCAGATGGTAAAGCATCTGTCTACAATGGGGGAGACCTTGGTTCGATTCCTGGAAGATTCCCTGGAGAAGGAAATGGCAACCCACTCTAGTACTCTTGCCTAGAAAATCCCATGGACGGAGGAGCCTGGTGCAGGCTACTGTCCATGGGGTCGCAAAGAGTCGGACACGACTGAGCGATTTCACTTCACTCTGTATCATCTTTGTAACTTTAAAATTTGACACTCTCCTAAATAAAAATGTATTTAAGAAAGAAAATAAAAGCAAAAGGATTGATTTTTCAACCAGGATGTTATTGAGCCAACTGCGAAGTTTTAGGCCCTGAGACCTTCCATATCTGGTAAGGTGCTGCTGCTGCTACTGCTGCTAAGTCACTTCAGTCGTGTCTGACTCTGTGCGACCCCATAGATGGCAGCCCACCAGGCTCCCCCATCCCTGGGATTCTCCAGCAAGGGGTAGTGGAGTGGGTTGCCATTGCCTTCTCTGATATTTGGTAACAGCAGATGTTAACAATGTTAAGTAGACCTTTACAAGGCAATTGGAGGGTGTTCTCATAACTTTTTTTGTGGTCTCAGTTCCTATAATTTTCTAATGTCTATAATTTGTGTCTCCATTCTGGAATGGGTAGTGGAGTGGGTTGCCATTGCCTTCTCTGATATTTGGTAACAGCAGATGTTAACAATGTTAAGTAGACCTTTACAAGGCAATTGGAGGGTGTTCTCATAACTTTTTTTGTGGTCTCAGTTCCTATAATTTTCTAATGTCTATAATTTGTGTCTCCATTCTGGAAGCATCCTAGGAACATGTAAACACTCCCTATTGTCTCTAACATTAAATAATCCTTCTGAAACTACTATTCAACTTTCTTTCTGGGATCTCACTGTTCATTTCAGAAAATCTGGCTGCAATAGTAATTGGCTTCACTTCCTCACTCTCCATAGTATACTCAGACTATTCGGTCTGCATCATGCCACTAAAAATACTCTTGTCAACATTACCAGTGACTTCCAAACATTCAATTCAAAGATTTGCTTATCTGATTTTAGCCAAATTCTCAACAACATTTGGCACAAATAACTCTCCCATCTTCTGGAAACACTCTTATTTTGATCTCATCATAACACACAACTTTTTTTTTTTTTCCTGCCTTACTGGCTTTTTCATTTTAGGCTCTTTCCCTTACTTCTCTTTTTCTGTTAGGCTTCTAAATGTTACAGTACATGAGGGCTCTATCTAACGTCCTCCACTGCTCTTCATATATACTATTTACTTAGGTGGTTGCAACATTTCCATTTAGTTATTAATGCATATTTCAAATTCAACAAAGTCAAACAGCTCTTATTTTAATTCCACTGATTTATTTCTCTCTACCTTTCTGATTGCAGCCATGAAATTAAAAGATACTTACTCCTTGGAAGGAAAGTTATGACCAACCTAGATAGCATATTAAAAAGAAGAGACATTACTTTGCCAACAAAGGTCCGTTTAGACAAGGCTATGGTTTTTCCAGTGGTCTTATATGGATGTGAGAGTTGGACTGTGAAGAAAGCTGAGTGCCGAAGAATTGATGCTTTTGAACTGTGGTATTGGAAAAGACTCTTGCGAGTCCCTTGGACTGCAAGGAGATCCAACCAGTCCATCCTAAAGGAGATCAGTCTGGGTGTTCACTGGAAGGACTGATGTTGAAGCTGAAACTCCAATACTTTGGCCACCTCATATGAAGAGTTGACTCAATGGAAAAGACCCTGATACTGGGAGGTATTAGGGGCAGGAGGAGAAGGGCATGACAGAGGATGGGATGGCTGGATGGCATCACCGACTCGGTGGACATGGGTTTGGGTAAACTCCAGGAGCTGGTGGTGGACAGGGAGGCCTGGCGTGCTGTGATTCATGCAGTCATGACTACTGAGTGACTGAACTGAATTGAACTTTCTCTATCTCAGTAAATGGTACAATCATCTATTCTGTTGTTCAGAAAATAAACATAAAATTTTCCAAATCATTGCCAAGTCCTTCTGATTTAACTTGCAAACATTACTTGTTCCTATCTAATATTCTCTATCTACATCACTAACATCTCAATTCAGTCATTTTCACCATTTACATAGGATTCTGTAAGACCACTTACAGACCAATGTCTATTTATCTGTTTATCAATGTTCTATGGTATTTAAACAGAATTTTCTTAAAAATCCCTACCCTGAATGCAGATGGTAACCCACATCTTTCTGTAGGATATTTGCAAATATGTGTGTAGATTTCAATTTTTATAATATTTTCTATCCCTTAGTTTGTAAACCTGATGGACTCTGGTTTAGAGTTCATGTATTTTTAGAGTTGATATATACATTTAGAGAGCATGTATTTTTCCTCCTCTGGTTGTTTTCTTCTCTGACACATGGCATTGTAATATGCGACACAGTCCTCTTACAAAGCTTTTTCTCAAGTACACTTACACAAAGCATAGATGTAAAATTTTACCAACATTTGAAGTATTCTGGAAAATCACAATGGAGTACCAAAAGATTCAATGTTAGATGTTGTTATTATTAAGAATATCTCAAACATTCTCAGTGCTCATAATCTTCTTAATAGTGATTTTCCCCCCTCTATACTCACAAATCGCAATTTTTCATAACACTTTTTCTTCTCTTACTTAGTTTTCTATATACTGATATTCCTGTAAATTTATTTTGCAGTCCAGCTTACATACAATTTGTTATACTGCCTCTTTCCAAACCATGTCTCAGTGGAGGCAGGCAGGAGAGAGAAGGCATCCTACATCTTTCACATTCAAAGTGATCTATCAAATTATTTTTCTAAATGAAAACCACCTACTCCAGACAGAAACTATTCTACTCCTTAAGGCATAAAAGCAAGCACTTTAAAAGCTCTAATATGCATATATTTATTCAAACATTTCTTAGCAATAGAATCCCTTGACTATGCAATACACTCCAGATTTTTAAAAATACACAATCTGGTCCTCATATTCTGTTCTTAATGTTGCTGCTGCTAAGTCGCGTCAGTTGTGTCCGACTCTGTGCGATCCTATAGATGGCAGCTCACCAGGCTCCCTCGTCCCTGGAATTCTCCAGGCAAGAACACTGGAGTTGGTTGCCATTTCCTTCTCCAATGCATGAAAGTGANAAAATACACAATCTGGTCCTCATATTCTGTTCTTAATGTTGCTGCTGCTAAGTCGCGTCAGTTGTGTCCGACTCTGTGCGATCCTATAGATGGCAGCTCACCAGGCTCCCTCGTCCCTGGAATTCTCCAGGCAAGAACACTGGAGTTGGTTGCCATTTCCTTCTCCAATGCATGAAAGTGAAAAGTGAAAGTGAAAAGTGAAGGTGAAGTCGCTCAGTCGTGTCCGACTCTGCGATCCCATGGACTGCAGCCTTCCAGGCTCCTCCGTCCATGGGATTCTCCAGGCAAGAGTACTGGAGTGATTTTCCCCCATTGTTATCTTCTCTTAAATCCCCGTGTACGTGGCATGCTGTGGTCAAAATGGTAAGTTTCTGCTTCTTTAACCAGACTGCAACCTTTCATGCTTCTGTACCTTTCCTAATACATGTCATTTTTGCCAGGAATATCCTTTCATAGTTGACCTCCCAGGAAAGTTCAAGTGTTAAGCACAATTCTCATATTTTTCTCTTTAGGCCCCAAGTAGAACAATGTGCTCTTTTCCAGGTTTCTCAGGTCCTTCTTGTCTATACCACCAATCAAAGTAGATCATAATTATTGATCTGAGAATCTTTTCTTCTTGACAAGACTGTGTATCCCTTGAAAAAAAATTTTTTTTGGTACCCCAACAGCAAAGAGTTCTAACTGTTGATACACATTTCTTTTCACTGTGATTGTTTTTAATGCACAGCTATACTAATTCTTTATTTTATGGGTTCATAGTTGACCTTTATTCATCTGACCGTTTAGATCTCTGCTCCTGAAAGAAATATCTTCACAATTTCACGTCATATTGTTAGATGGATTTATAAATGGAGTGCATTTAAAAAAAATAAATAAAGCTTTGCCAGACTGAAAAAAAAAAAAAAAGAAATACACTGCTGCAACCTTGATATAAGGAAAGGAAGTATCAGGAGACAGCAAAGATGTAAAAATATACAATAGATAATAAAATCATGTAGGCACCAAAACCCTCAGAATTATACTGGCCCAAAGAAGAAGCACAGACCTTCTTTTTCCTTTTTTATTCCAGTTGGCTAATTCTTCTAATGGATTTACAAGTAGGCTTGCTTCTAGGCAAAACTTTCTGTGTGAACCAATATGATTTAAATATTTCTCCCTTTCCCAGGCCATAAGTGGCTAATCAATTCAATAATTAAAAAAATAAAAATGTCTACCTTATAGTAAAAAAAAAAAATAAGCTTGCTCCTCAATATCCCTATATTTTTAGGGATGATGGCTAATCTTTCTAACGCTCATTTATTTCTCTGTACAATAGGCATCATGGTGCCATAATTACAGGTTTTTTTGAAACACCTACTAGATGATACTAAAATAAATATTCAAAAATGTTTATTAGAAATAAAGAATAAGCTGCATTAATGAAGGATTTCTGAAAACATAGATAGCTCAGTTTTAGGTACCATGTCAAGTATTTTAAGTCCAGTCTTTGTCCTCCACCTCTTACCTTCCCTCAAATTAACTCCCAAACCATAATGAGTAATTTCCTCTTTGAAGAGGACATTTTCTTTTTCAGATTAAATAATTAGAATTATCCACCCTTCACTTCATGTTTTGACCTCTAAGCATGTACTTGTAAGAAAAGTTTAAAGCAGGTGTTCTGTCTCAAGGTTGGAATAGCACATCTTTGAATTATGGAATCACTACATTGTTTATTGCTAAAAGTCATATGGCAAAAACAAAAACTTTAGAATTTATGCAGGAATATACATGTAGATTGCTATGGTGAGGCAATTTTAGGAGTTGAAACATCGTGAAGATTGTTATGGATTACACGTTATAAGGTTTTTATCTTGTACATTTTAGTCATCTCTTTTTGGGCCATAATGGATGCATGTTTTATAAAACCTCTTATTTTTTTGTGACTTGAAATATTTCTATAATGAGAAACAATGGGTTGAAATTCAATAGTCTCATGTCTGTTAATGATTATTTTTGTTCTCAGATTTTCTGATATGATAAAATTAGGTTTTAGTTGTCACAAAATGGATTCCATCTTTTTAGTCTTCTGAATGAAATTGTTAAATTATTTCAAGCTGTTCAGTAATTAAAAATAATTTGTTTGCCAATTTAGACACAGTTGATTCAGCCCAGAGCCTTCTTAAAATCAAATAATGTAAACTAGTTTTTTAGCCAAAGGAACAAAACAATCAGATTAAACTACTAAAATATTCAGATAGTCTAATTGTGCTTCTGGAAGCTAGCTCAAAGAGTTAAGCAAGACAATATCAGATTCTTTTAAAGATAACAATAAGTATTTGACATATGAATATGTGCATAAAAATATTAACATTTTACGTTACAGTGCCAGAGAACAGCTTTCAAAGAAAAGTCTCACCCTTGACCTGCACCTGAGAGGCTTCCTCTAAGTCTTTAGAACATTCCACTTCATCAGTGTGTTTTTACCTGAAGTCTTAGGCCACAGGACTTTATTTTGACAGTGTTGTTTATGATCGAGCCTTGGCCCAGGTGGTATCAGCTTGACCTCTGGAGGGGCTGGAGACTGAGTTAACTAAAGTCAGCCATGTAGGCAGTCAGCCATGCTGATGTGACTGACCCCCTGGACACCAAGACTTGAGTAAGCTTCCCTGATCAATAATACTTTACGAACATTGCCACACATCATTGATGGTAGAAATAAGTGCTGTCTGCATGATTCCATTGGGGAGAAGACAACTGTAAATCTGTGCTATTATCTTCTGGACTTTACCCTACGTAAATTTTCCTTTTGCTGATTTTAGTCTGTGTCTTTTGGTATAATAAACCATAGCCATAAAGATGATGGTTTTTCTGAGTTCAGCACATCCTTCCAGAGAATTATCTAACTTGAAAGCAGATTTGGGGATCTACCAACTGCATTTTTGTACATGCAATCTTGGGTGGTCCAGTGGTTGAGAATCCACCTTCCACTGCAGGGGGTGCAGGGGATGTAGGTGCGATCCCTGAGATTCTACACGCTGTGGGGCAACTATGGAGCCCAGCACCACAACAAGAAAGAAATCTTTGTGCCACAATGAAAGAGCCCACACACTATAGCAAAAGAACGCCACATACAACTACCACCTGATACAGCCAAATAAATAATTTTTAAAAATGCATTCCCTAGTAGCTAATGGTCACTCTTCTTTTTATACAAAAACTGCTTTAATTTTCTGCATAGAACATTTTAGGTCTATTTATGTATTTATTTTGTTACTTATACCAAATATCAAGAGACTATCCAGAGGGAGTGCCCTGTGATGTCCTGGATGGGTGGGATGGGGGTGG
>SJYX01018439.1:11073-61175 GCA_006410675.1 Oreotragus oreotragus
GGAGAAGGGGACGATAGAGGATGAGATGGCTGGATGGCATCACTGACTCGATGGACATGAGTTTGGGTGAACTCCGGGAGTTGGTGATAGACAGGGAGGCCTGGCGTGTTGTGATTCATGGGTTCGCAAAGAGTCAGACATGACTGAGCAACTCAACTGAACTGACAGATGGAAAAATGGAGGCCAAAGGATTTATTATCTTGTCTAAGGTAGGAAGATACCAACTCGCTCTCACTGGGTTTTAGGATGCGCTTGGTTCATCCCCTCTGGCAACCTGAAATGGGCAGCCTGAGCAGTGGAGTGAGTGAGTGTGTGTGTGTGTCTCAGCAGTGACGGGGAATGTGGATACAGCAGATCTCAAATACCGCCTTCCCCAAAGGGTGATGTCTTGCCCACAGCATTCATTCTCCCCGAACTTCCATCTCATCTTTGTAGAAGATGCTGACTCTTAACCTATTACTAACACACACAGTTATAGGATTTGAAATTTGAGATCGAAAGGTTGAAGTGAGCCTTGGTATGCCGTTGGCTGTGCTGAGTGTCTTCGGCCCTGTTCAGTCTGCACTTGAGACTCTTCCTGCAGGGTCTCTGCTGCCTAGACTCACTCTCAGGTCAGTTCAGGTGCTCAGTCGTGTCTGACTCTGCTGCGACCCCATGGACTGCAGCGTGCCAGGCCTCCCTGTCCATCACCAACTCCCGGAGTTTTCTCAAACTCCTGTCCATTGAGTCGGTGATGCCATCCAACCATCTCATCCTCTGTTGTCCCCTTCTCCTCCTGCCTTCAATCTTCCCCAGCATCAGGGTCTTTTCAAATGAGTCAGTTCTTCGCATCAGGTGGCCAAAGTATTGGAGTTTCAGCTTCAGCATCAGTCCTTTTAGTGAATATTTGGGACTGATTTCCTTTAGGATGGACTGATTGGATCTCCTTGCAGTCCAAGGGATTCTCAAGAGTCTTCTCCAATGCCACAGTTCAAAAGCATCAATCCTTCAGTGCTCAGCTTTCTTAATAGTCCAACTCTCACATCTGTACATGAACACTGGAAATACCATAGCCTTGACTAGACAGACCTTTGTTGGCATAGGAATGTCTCTGCTTTTTAATATGCCATCTAGGTTGGTCATAACTTTTCCAAGGAGTAAGCATCTTTTAAATTCATGGCTGCAGTCACCATATGCAGTGATTTTCAGTTCAGTTCAGTCGCTCAGTCATGTTGGACTCTTTGTGACCTCATAATTTGCAGCACACCAGGCCTCCCTGTCCATCACCAACTCCCGGAGTTCACTCAAACTCATATCCATCGAGTCAATGATGCAGTGATTTTGGAGCCCCCCAAAATAAAGTCTCTCACTCTTTCCCCATCTATTTGCCATGAACTGTATTGAGTGTTAACTCGAGGAATCAGAGGTGAACTTCCCTTTTCCTGTCCCACCTGATACCGCTTGCAGCAAGAGTCATCAAGCCCTGAATGTTCTTTGGATTTCTGCTTAAATGTAAACCAAGAGCAAGCGTAGAATCTTTTGTAGATGTGGGACAGAGTGCTCCTCACTTAGCTGAGTGTAAGCTGTGCTCTTCATGAAACCTGAACACACATCACGGAGACCACATATGAGTTCCCAGCAAAGGATGGCATTTAAAGAGCAGCATCTTTTTGCATCAGACCTAAATATGTGTCTAAATCCATTCCATCACTTAGCACAAAAGAGATATTCTGCAGATATTTAATAAACTAAATTGAATAATGCTCAGTTCAGGCCTTCTTCTCCAAAGCACTGTTCTGCTGAATGTAACACAGAAGAGATGGGTCATCATTCATTCTGGCTTAGAGACTTTCCATGTTAAAGTCTTTGTGACATTCATGGAAAGACCAGGAGCACACGAATGTGGGATCTGAGTCACAGAGCTGCGGCAGAGGAACCTGCAGGAGGAGCCCTCCTGGCGCCAGGCAGGTCCACACTGAGTGGTGATGTGGAGGGAAAAGTACAGACGTGCAAAATGCCCCAAGAGCAAGGAGGCAAATTTGACAGAAATCCAATTTCTGCCACCAGATTTAGATTACGAGATGAAAGGCTAGATTTATGAGGATGGATTGACTCTCCCTAGGCATTATGACTTTGGAACTGCTGCTAGGTGAAAAGTGGCGCATTTTTTAGAGAAATTTAGTTCCACAGACAGGCTTTTCCTTAGGTAGGAATTAAAACATCCACCAATCCGTATTGTTCTACATAAGAATACACACACACAGGCAAGCTGTTAATTAACTAAAATGTTCTGACTTAACAGCCGTATTTGTATAGATAGACAGCAGTTCAGCTCAGTCGCTCAGTCTTGTCCGATTCCTTGCGACCCCAGGACGGCAGCACGCCAGGGTTCCCTGTCCATCACCAACTCCCAGAGCTTGCTCAAACTTATGTCCATTGAGTTGGTGCTGCCATAGATAGATATAGATATGATGAAAGAAGTTCCAAAAGGAGCTGTGATTCCAGCATCCACAGATAATCATTGCTAACGTTTTCTGGCCCCTTTTCTTTGCGTGTCCATTGTTGTTGAGTCACTCAGTCAAGTCTGACTCTTTGTGATCCCATGGACTCTAGCCCACCAGGCTCCTCTGTTCATGGGATTCTCCAGGCAAGAATACTAGAGTGGGTTGCCATTTCCTCCCCCAAAGGATCTTCCTCTCCCAGGGATTGAACCTGTGTCCCCATGTCTTCTGCATTGCAGGAGGATTCTTTACCACTGAGCCACTGGGGAAGCCCCTTACATGTCCATGTTGTCGTTCGTGGCTCAGTCGTGTCTGACTCTTTGTGACCCCATGGACTGCAGGATGTCAGGCTCCTCTGTCCTTCACTATCTCCTGGAGTTCACTCAGACTCATGTCCATGGCATCAGGGATGCCATCCAAACATCTCATCCTCTGACACCTCCTCCTCCTGCCCTCAGTCTTGTGACTCCTTGGACTGTAGCCTATGAGATTCCTCCGTCCATGGGATTTTCCAGGCAAGAGTGCTGGAGTGGATTGCCATTTCCTTCTCCAGGGGATCTTCCCTACCCAGGAATCGAACCCGGGTCTCCTACATTGCAGGCAGACGCTTTACCATCTGGGCCACCAGGGAAGCCACCCTGTCTTTCCAAGCATCAGGGTTTTTCCAGTGAGTCGGTTCTCATGCCAAAGTATTGGAGCTTCAGCTTCAGCGTCAGTCCTTCCAATGAATATTCAGGGTTGATTTCCTTTAGGATTGACTGGTTTGATCTCCTTGCTGTCTAGGGGACTCTTAACCGTCTTCTCCAGCTCCACAATTTGGAAGCATCAATACATGTCCATACATATTTGCTAATGTGGGATCACTGTAAGTTGCTTTGTCTTTACTTAAGATACTACAAGCATTTCTTCATGCTCTTAAATGTCCTTCTAAGATAGAACTTTTTATATTATGAATTATGTCTTATTTTCTACTCCTTTAGGCTGTGCATTGTTGCATGCAGGATCTTAGTTCTCCGGCCAGAGGTCAAACCTGTGCCCCCTGCACTGGGAGCAAAGAGTCTTAACCACTGGATGCCACAGAAGTCCCAAGATGTAACATTTTAACCAGCTATGTAGTGTTCCACTGTATGATTGGAGAGTTATCAGTTAAACCCCTTTGTTGGATATTTAATTTGCTTCCCGTATGAAAGCATGTGCCTAAGTCTTAAACTCTTGTTCCACCCCAAGCCTAGCTTCACAATTTCTGGACCAAACACAATTAACCTTTTCCCAGGTGAATTTGAGAGAAAACGGGTTCACATTCTTCTTAATTCAACCTCACATTCTTTGCTTCCTTGGTGGCTCAGACAGTAGAGAATCTGCCTGTAGTACAGGAGACTAGAGTTCAGTCCCTAGTTTGGGAAGATCACCTGGAAAATGGAATGGTTACCCACTCCAGTATTCTTGCCTGGAAAATTCCATGGACAGAGGCTCCTGACAGGCTACCATCCATGGGGTCACAAAGAGCTGGACAGGACTGAGTGACTAACACTTTCACTTTTTCATCTGTAACGAGGGTCGTGGAACCTAATCCTTTGAATAATTTGCTGAGAAAATGTATCTCCTAGTTAATGCTTTTCGTTTCTGTTTTTCCATTTTCATCCTGCTTGCGTCAGATGGGGCATGTCTGTTTTTCTTAGGGACATTTCTAAAGCTACCGAGCAATATGGAACATGTGGTCAATAAGGGTATTTTTCACAGATGCCTTTTTGTCACACAAATGGGATTAGCCCAAGAAGTGTGATTCATCTTGTACTCTGATGTGGTTTCGTAATCTTCATTTGTCTGTTATTAGGGAAAAGTCTCTGGATGAGTCTTTCCAATGATTTATAAACATACAGATTAGTCATCCACGTTCCTAGCCACCATCCAACCATCCATACATCTATCTATCCAAATATCCATCCACCCAGTATTGACCAACTCTGCGCTGGGCTGTGGGTTACGTACTGGGACAAGACATGAACTAAGGTGAACTCCTTGCTGAAAGCGCTCACATTTAAATGCTGGATTCTTTCTGCTGAAGTTCAAGGCTCTTTGAAATTATTTGTGAACTCTGAGTACCTGCTCAGTCACTCTGTTGTGTCTAACTCTTTGCGACCCCCTGGACTGCAGCCCGCCAGGCACCTCTGTCCCTGGGATTTCCCAGGCAAGAATACTGGAGTGGGTTGCCATTTCCTCCTCCGGGCATCTTCCTGACCCAGCAGTCGAACTCGCATCTTCCGAATCCTCCTGCATAGACAGGTGGACTCTTTACCACCTGAGAACCCCTGTTGTTGGTGTTCGATCCCTGAGTCGTGTCTGACTCTGTGGAACCCCATAGACTTCAGCAGGCCAGGCTTCCCTGTCCTTCCGTATTTCCTGGAGTCTGCTTGAACACATGTCCATTGAGTCGGTGATGCCATCCAACCATCTCATCCTCTGTCGCCCCCTTCTCCTCCTGCCCTCAATCTTTCCCAGCATCAGGGTCTTTTCCAGTGAGTTGGCCCTTCACATCAGGGGGCAAAAGTACTGGAGCTTCAGCTTCAACATCAGTCCTCTCAGTTAATATTCAGGGTTGATCTCCTTTAGGATTGACTGGTTGGGTCTCCTTGCAGTCCGAGGGACTCTCAAGAGTCTTCTCCAGCATCACAATTCTAAAGCACNGGGGCAAAAGTACTGGAGCTTCAGCTTCAACATCAGTCCTCTCAGTTAATATTCAGGGTTGATCTCCTTTAGGATTGACTGGTTGGGTCTCCTTGCAGTCCGAGGGACTCTCAAGAGTCTTCTCCAGCATCACAATTCTAAAGCACCAGTTTGTCGACACTCAGCTTTCTTTATGGTCCAGCTCTCACATTTGCACATGACTACTGGAGAAACCATAGCTTTGACTCTATGGACCTTTGTTGGCAAATTGATATCTCTGTTTTTTAGTATGCTATCTGGATTTGTCATAGCTTTCCTTCCAAGGAGTAAGGTGTCTTTTAATTTCATGACTTTAGGCACTGTCCACAGTGATCGTGGAGCCTGAGAAAATTAAATCTGTCACTGCATCCACTCTTTCCCCTTCTATTTGCCGTAAAGTGATGGGACCAGATGCCATGATCTCAGGTTTTTGCATGTTGAGTTTTACGCCAGCTTTTTCACTCTCCACTTTCACCGTCATCAAGGGGCTCTTTATTTCCTCTTAACTTTGTGCCTTAAGGATGTCATCTGCTTATCTGAAGCTGTTGATATTTCTCCCGGCAATCTTGATTCCAGCTTGTGAACTATGTTATGTAATATATATACACATATATATATAACATATGTGTAAATATATAAACATATATATTGTGTTCATATAAAATCTTTATGCATGTCAGTTCAGTTCAGTNAAAATTTGTCTTTTGAAAGCAAATATTTCTGGGAGAGACTTGAGTAGCCTCATCGGCTCAGATTTTAATTGATGGTCCCCCAAGAACTGGGGGCATGAGGCACTTGGGGATGTGGATGTTGGAGCGGATAAAGCCACTGGCGAGGTAAGTGGCAGCCTTGCCAACTTCAGTTCTGGCAGTTTACAGAAATGGAGGAGAGCCATCCTGTTGAGGCCTTCCTAAGGCACCATCAGCTTTCCATAACAGCTCATTTAATCCTCTTAAGAATTTACAAAGGTGTAGATTGGGAATTAGTTTCCTATTGCTGTTCTAACAAATTACCACTGTAGTGGCCTGAAAGGAAGCAGATTTGTTAAATTACAGTTCTGGAGGTCTTCAGCCCTGAGTGGGTCTCCCTATCTAAAGTCAAGGGGTGGGCGGGGCTGCACCCCGACAGGAGGCATGAGATCTGGTCCATTTCCTTGCCTTTTTCAGGTCTTGGAGGCTGCCTGTGCTCCTAGGGTTCGGGGTCCTTACAAAGCCGGTGGTGATGGTTTGAGTTCTTCTCACTTCGTGTCTGACACTGACTCTTCCATCTCCCTCTCCCACGTGGAAGGACCCTTGTGACTGCACTGGGTAATCCAGGCTATCATCTCCCTAAGGTCAGCTGATTAATAGCCTTCCTTTCATCTACTACCTTGATTCTCCATTTTCCTGAGAAGGCAGCATATTCACAGGCTTGGGAGGTTAGGACAGGGTCATCTTTATGTGCTGTGTGCTCAGTTGCTCAGTTGCATTTGACTCTTGATGACCCCATGGACTGTAGTCTGCCGGATCCTCTGTCCATGGGATTTCTCAGGCAAGAATACTGGAGCAGGTTTTCATTTCCTTCTCCAGGGGATCTTTCTGACCCCGGGATCAAGCCCTGCGTCTGTTGCGTCTTCTGCAGTGGCAGGCAGGTTCTCCACTGCTAGAGCCACCCTAGAAATGGAGAAGAGCCATCCTGTTGAGGCCTTCCTAAGGCACTGTGGTGATGGTTTGAGTTCTTCTCACTTCGTGTCTGACACTGACTCTTCCATCTCCCTCTCCCACGTGGAAGGACCCTTGTGACTGCACTGGGTAATCCAGGCTATCATCTCCCTAAGGTCAGCTGATTAATAGCCTTCCTTTCATCTACTACCTTGATTCTCCATTTTCCTGAGAAGGCAGCATATTCACAGGCTTGGGAGGTTAGGACAGGGTCATCTTTATGTGCTGTGTGCTCAGTTGCTCAGTTGCATTTGACTCTTGATGACCCCATGGACTGTAGTCTGCCGGATCCTCTGTCCATGGGATTTCTCAGGCAAGAATACTGGAGCAGGTTTTCATTTCCTTCTCCAGGGGATCTTTCTGACCCCGGGATCAAGCCCTGCGTCTGTTGCGTCTTCTGCAGTGGCAGGCGGGTTCTCCACCGCTAGAGCCACCCTAGAAATGGAGAAGAGCCATCCTGTTGAGGCCTTCCTAAGGCACATCAGCTTTCCATGGGTTGTCTTTAGGAGGCCGTTGTTCTGTAGACCATACATCGTCATCTCCTCTCTTCTACTGTGTAAATAGCTTCCAAGGTTGTTACAGCCTCCACAGCTCTGGAGGGGTCAGAACAGGGATTTGACCCCCAGTGCCTCTGGCTTCAAAGTCAGCCAGTGATAGGAGGTGAACTTCGGACGAAAGTTAATGATCAAAGACATTTAGGTCTCCCTCCCCTCTTAGGTCGTTCGTATTCCATAGAGGGTTTTTTTAATTTGTTTTCTAAATGAGTCATCCTCCAAGTTACTCACCCCCATGTTGCCACTGAAAAAGGCCTAATATGTGCCTAGGGAATCTGCTAGGAAATCTGAGAACTTGAGAACTTGAAAACTCAAGATGATAAATCCTTCATAGATTTCTTTTAAAATTCATGTTTATTTATTTATTTTTATTTTTTGACCATACCAAATCTGAGCTTTGTCCCAGTGACATATCTAACTTTGTTGGGGAGCAGACTGTCCCTGATGCCATGGATGGGAAAGACCACACATGTTCATTTGGTAGCATCTTTTCTTTTTCTTGTTTCCTGAGTTGCCATCCAAAGGAAGAGAGGATGTCAGGGATTTTATTTTTAAAAGGTCCACCATCCCTTTGGTTTCTTATAACCCCAGATGATTTTTTTCCTGATAATGAGGAAACACTTAGGCCCAAGGAGGCAACAGTTTCTATGTAAAACCCAAAACTCTTGGACTTACAGAGAAAGACAGAATGAATCAGATTAAGGGAGAAACTGACATGCACGCCAGACGCTTGAATACCCACCATGGCAGGCATTCCATTGGAAGCTTGAAAGGATTTATTTTAGGATAAATGAAAAGGCTGCTTTTGAAGCAGGTAGGTCATAGCTAAGAGCTTGGAGGCAAGCTCCTCGTAGTTTCAACTTCAGTCTCAACTTCTTTAGTGTTTAAGATCGTGAAGATTCCCCATCTGCAAACTGGAAGTGATGAAAATATCAACCTCATCGTGTTTTTGTGAGCAAAACACTCAGCAGACCTTTTGGCATGTGGTAAAAGCCTGCCTGGGTATCTGTATATCCATCCATCCATCCATCCATCCATCCTTCTATCCGTCCATCGATCCGTCTAATTATCTATCCATCCATCCCCCCTTGCTTCCATTCGCCCTTCCTCACCATCCTCTCATTCATCTCTAGTAGATACCATTATCCTTATTATTATTGGAGGTTAGTAACAGAAATCAGGTTATTGAGGTTTAATGATTGAGGTCTCTGTCCATCCATCCATCCATCCATCCAGCTACCTCTCTTTCCATCCATCGTTATTAAATATTGTCCTCATCACTACAGAGGTTAGTCACAGAAATAAGTTCTTATTAGATTTAAATAATCTTGAGTAGATTTGGATTCCTTTCAAAGTGAAACATTTTAGATAGTTTTTTTTAAGCAAACACACAAACACGTGAACTCAAGATGATAAATCCTTCATAGATTTTTTTTTTCTTTATTTTTTTTTTTAATTTATTTATTTTTTGTATTTATTTATTTTTTTACACGAACTCCCAAACTGTTTTTTATTTTTTGACCATACCAAGCAGTATATGGTATCTTAGTTCCCTTACTAGGGATTGAAACTGCCCCCCCTCACCCCCCACCCCAACACTGGAAACGTGGAGTCTTAACCACTGGACCGCTAAAGAAGTCCCTAGTCCTTCATAGATGTCTAAGTGTTGAGAACACCTCTGCCGTTTCTAAGATTGATGTCGAGAAACTCCACCACCTCACTGTTCCCACAGATTGTCTGAGTGCTTTATATGGAACAGATTGGACCTTTGCCGTTTAGACAGCTACCAGAGTGTGTTCACCCTTTGCTTCTTGGCTTCTTGCGCACCAGGGAGAAGGGCTTGCAGAATTGGAAGTGAGCGGAAGCACTTGTCTGCCATTCATTCTGGAAGGCAGGCACCTCTAACGAGCTTGTACCTGATAAAGTCTCTGCCTTTGCGAGGAGCTTGGTAACCAGCCAGCACCTCTGATTAGTCCTGCTCTGAGCTTCTCTTCTGAAACTAAAAGAAAGGAAGGCAAGATAGCAAAGCAAGTCCAAGGCTGAGTGAGGCAGAGGGGCAGTCTAATGACCTGCCAGAGTTTGGAATTGTCCTAGACACTCTCTGGTTTTCATGGCAATGCACGGGAAAGTGTGTCCACAATTAGAGAGACTTGCTTTCTTACTTAACGTCACCCTTTGCCCGGCTCCAAGAGAAGTCTCATCTTGNTGTCTTTAGGAGGCCGTTGTTCTGTAGACCATACATCGTCATCTCCTCTCTTCTACTGTGTAAATAGCTTCCAAGGTTGTTACAGCCTCCACAGCTCTGGAGGAGTCAGAACAGGGATTTGACCCCCAGTGCCTCTGGCTTCAAAGTCAGCCAGTGATAGGAGGTGAACTTCGGACGAAAGTTAATGATCAAAGACATTTAGGTCTCCCTCCCCTCTTAGGTCGTTCGTATTCCATAGAGGGTTTTTTTAATTTGTTTTCTAAATGAGTCATCCTCCAAGTTACTCACCCCCATGTTGCCACTGAAAAAGGCCTAATATGTGCCTAGGGAATCTGCTAGGAAATCTGAGAACTTGAGAACTTGAAAACTCAAGATGATAAATCCTTCATAGATTTCTTTTAAAATTCATATTTATTTATTTATTTTTATTTTTTGACCATACCAAATCTGAGCTTTGTCCCAGTGACATATCTAACTTTGTTGGGGAGCAGACTGTCCCTGATGCCATGGATGGGAAAGACCACACATGTTCATTTGGTAGCATCTTTTCTTTTTCTTGTTTCCTGAGTTGCCATCCAAAGGAAGAGAGGATGTCAGGGATTTTATTTTTAAAAGGTCCACCATCCCTTTGGTTTCTTATAACCCCAGATGATTTTTTTCCTGATAATGAGGAAACACTTAGGCCCAAGGAGGCAACAGTTTCTATGTAAAACCCAAAACTCTTGGACTTACAGAGAAAGACAGAATGAATCAGATTAAGGGAGAAACTGACATGCACGCCAGACGCTTGAATACCCACCATGGCAGGCATTCCATTGGAAGCTTGAAAGGATTTATTTTAGGATAAATGAAAAGGCTGCTTTTGAAGCAGGTAGGTCATAGCTAAGAGCTTGGAGGCAAGCTCCTCGTAGTTTCAACTTCAGTCTCAACTTCTTTAGTGTTTAAGATCGTGAAGATTCCCCATCTGCAAACTGGAAGTGATGAAAATATCAACCTCATCGTGTTTTTGTGAGCAAAACACTCAGCAGACCTTTTGGCATGTGGTAAAAGCCTGCCTGGGTATCTGTATATCCATCCATCCATCCATCCATCCATCCTTCTATCCGTCCATCGATCCGTCTAATTATCTATCCATCCATCCCCCCTTGCTTCCATTCGCCCTTCCTCACCATCCTCTCATTCATCTCTAGTAGATACCATTATCCTTATTATTATTGGAGGTTAGTAACAGAAATCAGGTTATTGAGGTTTAATGATTGAGGTCTCTGTCCATCCATCCATCCATCCATCCAGCTACCTCTCTTTCCATCCATCGTTATTAAATATTGTCCTCATCACTACAGAGGTTAGTCACAGAAATAAGTTCTTATTAGATTTAAATAATCTTGAGTAGATTTGGATTCCTTTCAAAGTGAAACATTTTAGATAGTTTTTTTTAAGCAAACACACAAACACGTGAACTCAAGATGATAAATCCTTCATAGATTTTTTTTTTCTTTATTTTTTTTTTTAATTTATTTATTTTTTGTATTTATTTATTTTTTTACACGAACTCCCAAACTGTTTTTTATTTTTTGACCATACCAAGCAGTATATGGTATCTTAGTTCCCTTACTAGGGATTGAACCTGCCCCCCCTCACCCCCCACCCCAACACTGGAAACGTGGAGTCTTAACCACTGGACCGCTAAAGAAGTCCCTAGTCCTTCACAGATGTCTAAGTGTTGAGAACACCTCTGCCGTTTCTAAGATTGATGTCGAGAAACTCCACCACCTCACTGTTCCCACAGATTGTCTGAGTGCTTTATATGGAACAGATTGGACCTTTGCCGTTTAGACAGCTACCAGAGTGTGTTCACCCTTTGCTTCTTGGCTTCTTGCGCACCAGGGAGAAGGGCTTGCAGAATTGGAAGTGAGCGGAAGCACTTGTCTGCCATTCATTCTGGAAGGCAGGCACCTCTAACGAGCTTGTACCTGATAAAGTCTCTGCCTTTGCGAGGAGCTTGGTAACCAGCCAGCACCTCTGATTAGTCCTGCTCTGAGCTTCTCTTCTGAAACTAAAAGAAAGGAAGGCAAGATAGCAAAGCAAGTCCAAGGCTGAGTGAGGCAGAGGGGCAGACTAATGACCTGCTGGGGTTTGGAATTGTCCCAGACACTCTCTGGTTTTCATGGCGATGCACGGGAAAGTGTGTCCACAATTAGAGAGATTTGCTTTCTTACTTAACGTCACCCTTTGCCCGGCTCCAAGAGAAGTCTCATCTCGAGTTCTTTGCCTTTGAGCTTGGGTGCCAGATCCTAGTCACCCACCCCTAAGTGGTAAAGGAGTTTTGAAGAAGCCTGACCTGACCCTGAGCGGACCCTTTTAGGGTGTGAGACTTTGGGGAGCGGATTATGGAAACATCATCAGATGTCATTTGCTTTTGCCGCCATGTTGCCATGGAAACAGAACGTGGCTTGTTCATGGTAAATGACCTTGTCATTGCTTTTATATATGCTCTTAGTTATTTTGCTGAATTTATTTTTAACCTGATGGAATAAAATCCCAGGAGAGGGGCATTGTTCTGCTTAATTGTTCCATGGTGTGGAGGAGAAAAATTCTATCCCATTGAAAGGAGGAGAACAGGAAAGAACAGAATGAAACAAACAAAAACATATAGATAAATCCTTCTGAAAATTGCCTCCCAAATGCATTTTTGCCATGTTCCATGCTACAGCCCAACAGGCTTCTCTGTCCATGGGATTCTCCAGGCAGGAATACTGGAGTGATTTGCCGTTTCCTCCTCCAGGGAAGCTTCCCAACTCAAGAACTGAACCCACATCTCCTGCGTCTTCTGCATTGGCAGGTGGGTTCTTAACTGCTGAGCCACCTGGAAGACCAGGACCACGTGAACTCCATTGTATTTGTTCTAAAATTTTATCTGGGATGTTTCATGTAGCCACTATAACATTTTTAAAAGTCTCTTTTAGGACTGTTCATTCCTTTCATATCCTCTGCAGAACCTTCCCTGTAGTTGGCTAATATGTCATCACAGGTTTTGGGATTCTAGATGTTAGCCATTTTGTGAATTCTCTACCCCTCTGATGGCCTTTGAGGAAATTCTGGGTCCTTAAGATCAAGCTTTTGGAGTCCATGGACCAACATAACCTTCCCCTATGCTCTGATGCAGTGTCATTGAGTTTATAATTTATCGAATAAGGATGTTTCAAACCCTAACCCTTGGCTGGCTGTTTACCATCACCATCACTTTATACAACAGAGGATGCTATATGAGCTATAAAGAAATACTGTAACAGATAATATATTTGATCATCTTCGATGTGTTGGACACATTAACCTCACTCCTCCAAGCATGGGCAATGGGCCAGCTCCGGTAGCCTTACCTGGGAAAGAGTTAGGAGCGCAGAGACCCAGGCCCCTCCCCAGACCTCCTGAACCAGCCTGCGGCCTCCAGGTGACATGACTTGGCATTAAAGTTTCAGAAGCCTTCCTCTAGAGGAATGTGGCTCCACTTGGGGCACTTGATTAAAGGTACAAATTCTCGGGTCCTACTCAGACCTAGGAGATCAGGAATCTCTGGTGGGGGGTGGGGTACCCAGCCACCTGGAGTTTTAACAAGCTCTCTAGATGACAAGCTCTGGTCCATTGAGAGAGCTTTCATCATCTCCATTTTGCAGATGAGAAAAAGGAGCCAGGAGGAGGGTCACTTCTCCCAAGTGCTTAGCAAGTGGCCAAGTGGGGGTCTGCACCTAGGACACGTGAGTCTGCAGTCCACAGACCTAGCCATTATGTTGCTGTTGTTGTATTTTTGATATCTGTTTTAGTTTTGGCTGTGCTGGGTCTTCACTGCTGCTTGGGCTTTTCTGTAGTTGCAGCGAGCGGGGCCAGTTCCCTGTAGGTGTGGTGCCCTGGCTTCTCACTGTCGAGGCTTCTCTTGTTGCGGCTCACGGGCCTCCAGAACCCAGGCTCAACAGTTGTTGCACGTGTGCTTAGCTGCCCCGCAGCACGTGGGATCTTCCTGGACCAGGGATTGAACCGGTTTCTCCTGCATTGGCAAGGTATTCCCTGCCACTAAGCCATCAGGGAAGCCCTCTCGTTGTTGAGTCACTAAGTCGTGTCTGACTCTTTGCAACCCCATGGGCTGCAGCATGCCAGGCTCCTCTGCCCCCCTCTGTCTCCCAGAGTTTGCTCAGATTCATGTCCATTGAGTTGGTGATGCTATCTCACCCTGCCACCATCTCTTTGAGCTCTGTTCTCCATTGAACTTAGCACTCTCCAAAATTCTTTTCTATTATTTTCTGTGCCCCCCCCCCCAACCCCCATCCAGCACTGGAATGTGAGCTCCTTGGAAATTTGGGACTTACCCAGCTTGCTCACGGCTGTCTTGCCGATTGACATTGCTAGGAACTTTAGCAAACTCTCTCTTCCCCTGGAGGGAATAACCACGTGGGTGATGGACTCCACCCCCATGCATCTGGTTCAACAGGTCTGAATGAGCCAAAGACTCTACCTTTCTTTTTTTTTTTTTTTTTTGTATTTATTTATTTTTTTACACGAACTCCTTTTAAAAAAATTATTTATTATTTATTTGGCTGCTCCAGGCCTTAGTTGTGACACTTGAGATCTTTAGTTGCAGCAAGCAAACTCTTAGTTGCACCATGTGGGATCCAGTTCCCCAGCTGAGGATGGAACCCGTCCTCTTGCCCTGGGAGCATGGAGTCTTAGCCGCTGGCCCACCAGGGAAGCCCAGACTCTGCATTTCTGACAAGCTCCCAGGTGGTGTCGCACCTGCTGCTGGTCTGCAGACCTTACTGGGATCAGAGAGAGTCTGTGCCATTTTTCAAAGGCAAGAGAAGTGTGTCTGTGTGTGCATGTGGCGGGGAGGGGTGGGGGCTGGCCACCAGTTACTCTGTGCCCTAGCTGCCCTTGGTCATTGCCTGGCATTCTACACACTTTGTGAACCTCACCTCATTAATCTTCTTCACCCCGGGAGGGCCTGTGTGAGGGACACTGGTGCCTTTATTTCACAGATGGAGAGGCCGCAGTGCTGGGGAAGTGTGACCGGCCCAAGGTCACGTGGTGCACCTCTCAAATGAACCAGGAATAGAAACACGGCCACCCGCCTCTGAGCCCCACGACCCTCTCTCCCCTGAACGTGTGCGCCCCCAAGCCCACAAAGCCTCCCCTTGCCCCCTCTGTCTATGCCCACTTGCACAGCCTCCCAAATTAGCTTTGTCTCTCTAACCCCACCCGCAGGAGACGCAGGTTCAAGGTTAGCACGGAGCACCTTTTGAGCTCCTTATAACTTGAACTCTGGGATGATTCTGAGTCAAGAGCAATTAACTATAGAAACATCCATCCGGCAGAAGAGCTGCTCGAGTCTGGTATCTCTGCTGCTGGAGGTGGTCTGGGTCTCCCCTGTTCTCTTTCTCTGCATACCTTCCAGAGAGCTCTGGCATCCAGTTCCACTGGCGAGTCAATCCTTCAGACACTCAACTGCAGATATAGGTCCTCAGATACCAACTCAGTTCTAGAGACCAGAATCAGGGCTGGAGTCCAAGCACCCATTTTACTCACTCAGATGATTCTCATGCAAACATTTCCTGGAAAATTCCGAAGTAGGGGAGGTGGAGGAGCTTCCAGGAGTACTAATAGCCCTCTTCCCAGATACGTGGTAAACAATCAGGAGGGATGTGGTGTGGGGCGGGGAAGGGGGGTGCTTGGACTGCATTCTCTAAGCCACATTCTGTGGTTCTCCTAGGACATGATTTAAATCAACAGAGGATGGACTGGGTAGGCGGGTTCCTGGTTCTTCACTAGGCAGAGAATGTTTCTCCATCTGGCTGAGAGTCTGTCACGTTGTATGACTCTGGTGGGCGGTATATTTCAGAATTTCCAAAAAAGAAAATTTGGTTTAACCCATTTGGCTTTTCTCATTAGCCAGCACTCATCTGGAAGAATGGAAAAATCCGTTGATTTGAGTCAAAATGGAAATCGGCCATAGTCAGTGTTCCGGTGGTCCACCATTTTTCGTTTGTTTTGAGTTGAGCTGTAGTGTTGGTCTGCTTTTTGGCTTGCTACTCACTGGACTATAGATGATTCCATGATGGTATCTGCGAATGGGCTATGGGAACCCTAACTTCAGTACCACCAGCATCTGGTTTGGTTCTGTGGCGAGTCAATGTGTAGGCATGGAAGGGTAAGTTCTGAGTGCCCCCACGGTGGTTTCAAGTATCTGGTTGTCCAAAATATTCGTTCAGATTTTTCCATAAGATGTTATGAAAAATCCTGAACTTCTTGGCCAGCCTAATCAACCTAGTCAACTTCAGTGTATGATTCCGTTGATATGAAACATCCAGAATAGAAAAATCTATACAGGCAAATGCAGATTAGTGGTTGCCAAGGTCTGGTAGAGGGGGAAACGGGGAGGGACTCCCTACAAGGTTTGTGGTTTCCTTTTGGGGTGCTGACCATGTTTGGAACTAGGGGGAGGTGGGGGGTAGGGACTTCCCAGGTGGTGTGAGTGGTAAAGAACAGAGTCGGACACGGCTGAAGCGACTGAGCCCTCACGCACAGAGGTAAGGACTGCGCAATGCTGTGAATGTACTGAATCTCACCGACTTGTTAACTTTAATAGAGTCAATGTTATGTTATGTACGTTTCACCTCAAAAAATGAAAATAACAAGAACAACACATAAAAACAGGCAACACATAAAAACAAAGCAAACTCTAACCCAATATGGTACCTCCTTCCTTTTTCTCAAAGAGTTTGCCCTAATTTAAGGGACCATTCAAAACAGATCTTCTCTTTTACTTCCATAGGAAAGGAGTTCCTTTCTCTTTTCCTTTCTCCTTTCCTCATTTGTCCTCACGGTCAATAGGAAAACATGTGTGAATCTTCATCTGTATAGGCAGGGGGTGTAAGTTAGCATCATTTAGGATCTAGGAGCCCTCTTTAGGTAGGAAAGGGTGTGTGGAATACTTGGGAGCGGTGTTCAGTCGCTCAGTCACGTCCTACTCTTTGCGGCCCCATGGATTGCAGTGCGCCAGACTTCCCCGTCCTTCACCATCTCCCAGAGCTTGCCCAGACTCATGTTCATTGAGTCGCTGATGCCATCCAACCGTCTCATCCTCTGTCACCCCCTTCTCCCCCTTTCATCTTAGAGGGTATCCCAGTTTCTATGTAACCAAGCAGGACCCTATGGGGCCTTTCTGGGGACAGGTCTTCCCCCACATCCTCTGCTTTAGCTCCTCTCTGAAGTGCCTCAGTTCAGTTCAGTTCAGTCACTCAGTCATGTCCGACTCTTTGCGACCCCATGAATCGCAGCACGCCAGGCCTCCCTGTCCATCAAACTCCCGGAGTTCACTCAGATTCATGTCCATCGAATCAGTGATGCCTAGGTAACAGTATCTGAGGCACATTTCCCCGGCTGTTTTACAGTTGTGAACCACCCCGGCCCCCAACCCCATGTAAGCTGTTAACATCTTGATGAACCTGAGCACAGAGCCCCAGGCCTCCTGGAGCCTAAGGCCTGATAACGTTAACCCCAGTGACACCATCCTGGTATCTCACCATCAGCGAACCATGCATGAGGTGATCACAGATCCTGCAACCACCTCCCTTCCTCACCAGGCTTTTAAAAGTGCTTTGTGGAAACCCTTCAGGGAGCTCAAGGCTGTTTAGGGCACGAGCCGCTCTTCTTACGTTTCCCTGCAGTAAACCTTTCTCGGCTCCAAACTTGGACGTTTCAGTTTCACTGTGCATGAGGCACCCGAACTTGGGTTACTGCCTAGACTAGGTCCGTGCTTTCTGAGTCTTGTGTTCTGAGTTGACTTTGGAAGTGGCTTGTGGTCATTCATATTTTTAGGGTGAAGAAACGGGAGGTCTTTCTGTGCAAGTGTGTTCAGGGACTTGGAGACCCTGGTTCTTAGTCACTGTTGTTATAAACAATCAGGGTGTGCTAGCCTCTGTTGGACGATGAAGGATATTGAAGCGAGCAGGGGGGTGAAGTTGATTGGCTGCTAGTTTAGGAGGAAAGGGGCATTGTGGTCCTCAGCAGGCCAAGAATCGTGTCACAAATGTGGGAGCAAGCACTCTGTGAGCAGTGGAAGGCGCCCGGTGAACCCAAGTCCTATGGCCCAAGAGTGAAGACCCGAGGGCTGAAGCCTCTGGGTTGCATCTTGTTTCTGCCCGTTACCTGTGTGGTGGCCTTGAGTTACTCCCGTCCTTTGGGCCTCAGTTCCCTCTTCTGACCGGAGATGGAGGGGAGAGCATCTTACTATAGGGCGCCAGGTTGGGCAAACTGCTGCAGTGTTTTTATTTGCAAGTGAACTTCCCTCTTTCTGGAAAAGGTCACTTTCCATTTCAATCCCAAAGAAAGACAACGCCAAAGGTTGTGCAAACTACCATTGCGCTCATTTTGCTCACTGTAAGATAATGCTCAAAATCCCTCAAGCTAGGCTTCAACAGTATGTGAACTGAGAACTTCCAGATATACAAACTGGATTTAGAAAAGGCAGAGGGACCAGAGATCAAATTGCCCACATCCACTGGATCATAGAAAAAGCAAGGGAATTTCAGGAAAACAGCTATTTCCGCTTCATTAACTACACGAAAGCCTTTGACTGTGTGGATCACAACAAACTGGAAAATTCTTAAAGAGCTAGGAATCCAGACCTCCTTACTACCTCTCCCTTTTCTGCTGGGTCCTAAATTGGGAGAACCATTCCTTTTGAACCTGCATGGTTCTTCACCCTCTCCACCCTCGGTACGATGCCAAAAGCTCAGCTTTTGGACCTCAAAACACATGATGCACACATTTTGCTGTGTGAAAGGAATCAGATGCAAAAAAGCTGTATATTGGGCAGTAGATTGTTACCATTGTTTCCCATTAGGCAAATAGGCCTCAAATTTCTGTTGCCTAAATGACTCCCCTTTCCATTGTATCTGCTGAAGGAAGAAATCCAGAAACCAGGAAGAAGATGGTGGTTTTGCTTGGATCAAATGGAAAAGCCCATCATTCCTTTTGCATGTGTCTCACCTTACTTACTCAAAGCCCATTCGGAAGCAAGCTCCATTCTTAAGTTAACATGATGGAGAAAATATACACCGTGTCTGCTCGGACCTCGTGGCAGGCAGGGATGTTTAGGCTGATCATTTGTTTTAAACATAAGCCATTTGTAATGCGTGATTCATCTGTGGCTGGAAGGTACATGGCACCTTTTACAAATACCATGATTCAAACTGTGACATGTTCTTAGCTCAGAAGGGGGGAAAAAGTGTCAGAGGTTTATTTATCAGAATTTTCACAGATTTCACTTTTATGGAATTGAATATAATACCATCCTAGCCTATTTTAAACTAGCATCCTGGGGAAGGGACTGTTGGCATGCTGATGTAAGAAGCAAAACAAAGACAAATCAAAAAAATTAAGTTCTTTTAGAATGGGCAGGTAAAGGTTACTAAACTTCAATGGTTATTTTCACTAACCTTGTCTTTTTTTTGTATGTGTGTGTGCCTTTCTTTTGTTGGTAAAATAATATATTCTTGTGGAGGAACAAAGAAAAAAAAAAAAATTCCCTTGTAAAACTCTTACTGTTTTGGATACTTGCTAACATCATTCTGGTAGGTTCCATTTGTATTTGTTTTTTCCGTGTATATGTGAGTACTCATGTATTTATTTAATTGGGCTCAAACTATATATATTACTGTGCCTTGCTGTTATCACTTGACATTTTATGATGAGCATTTTCTTCCACATCATTAAATATTCTTCAGGAAGGTAAATGTAACGGTCCATAGGAGCCCAAGATTGGGGTGTGCCATCGTACTTACTGTTCTCCATCAGTCATATACTGATATTATTTTAGTTTTTTTTTTAAATTGTTAAAAGTTGCAGTGAAAATTCTTGAACAGAGATCGTTGAGCCCATCTCCACTTCCTTTGGAAAAGCTTTCAAAAGTAAAGTAATTGGTTCAAGGTGTGGGCTTCCCTGGTGGCTCAGACAGTAATGAGTGTGTCTGCAATGCAGGAAACCTAGGTTCAGTTCCTGGGTTGGGAAAATCCCCTGGAGAAGGGCATGGCAACCCACTCCAGTATTCTTGCCTGGGAAATCTCATGGACAGAGGAGGCTGGCAGGCTCCTATGTCCATAGGGTTGAAAAGAGTTGGGCTTGACCGAACGACTGTCACTTTCAGTAGACTTCCAGTCAGAGTTTTAGCAATACTTATCTCTTAAAACATTGATTTACTTGCCTTATCAGTTAGGAATAGGCTTGAAAAAGACTTCAGCTCTTAATGTTACACACGGGGTACTATTTTTCTATGAATTATGGTGGAAATTAATAGACTCACTCATGATATAAAGATTTAATGTGTTAAAAAGAATCAAGTGGAGAGAGTGACCAAAACAACTTTAAAAAAATTCTTTTTTTTTTTCTAAAATATAAAAGGCTTTTGGCTGCGCTGGGTCTTCACTGCTGGCTGCAGGCTTTCTCTAGTTTTGATAAGTGGGCTTCTGGTGGCGGTGTCTCCTCTTGTTGCAGAGTTTGGGCTCCAGGACGCACAGGCCCAGGAGTCACGGCGTCAGGCTTAGCTGCTCTGCAGCATGTGGAATCTTCCTGGATCAGGGATCTAAGCCATGTCCCCTGTATCGACAGGCAGACTCTTATCCACTGTACCACCAGGGAAGTCTAACTGTTATTTCTTAATGTCTAAGAATGCAGTATAGTATGAATGGCCCATGAGTTTAATGCCGTATACAACATCTATTCTTTTGCAGACCAAAGGTTTTGCTCTTTGTGGTACAGAATTGTGCAGGCGGCCGTGTCACAGAATGGTTATGAGAGAGTACCCTGGAGCCAGTTTTCTGAGTTCTAGTGACAGGTCTGCCACCTGATGGCCATGTGACAAAGGACCAGTGTTTCTTCCGTGCAGTGGACATCCTAACACCTGAAATGTGGTGATAGTGTGAGGACTACAGATCTAGTAGGGGCTATCAGACAGTAAACACTAACACACACCTGCTAGGAAGTGCTGTGCTGTCCTGGGTTGCTATCATTGCCAGTGTTATTATTCAGTAGGGCTTCCCCGATAGCTCAGTTGGTAAAGAATCCACCTGCAATGCAGGAGACCCCGGTTCGATTCCTGGGTTGGGAAGATCCTCTGGAAAAGGGATAGGCTACCCACTCCAGTGTTCTTGGGCTTCCCTTGTGTCTCAGCTGGTAAAAAAATTCACCTGTAATGTCGGAGACCTGGATTTGATCCCTGGGTTGGAAAGATCCCCTGGAGAAGGGAAAGGCTACCTGCTCCAGGATTCTGGCCTGGAGAATATTCTGGACTGTATTGTCCATGGGGTCACAAAGTGTTGGACACGACTGAGCAACTTGCACTCACTCATTAGTGAAGTCTGGGATGAAATAGAAAGGAGGACTCGAAATATGGTGCTTTGTTAGGTTCCTGTTGCTGCTGCATCAAGTAATCACAAACTTGGTGACTTAAGCCAATAGAAATGTATTCTCTCGCTGTTCTGCTGCTGCTGCTAAGTCACTTCAGTCGTGTCCGACTCTGTGTGACCCCATAGACGGCAGCCCACCAGGCTCCCCCATCCCTGGGATTCTCCAGGCAAGAATACTGGAGTGGGTTGCCATTTCCTTCTCCAGTGCATGAAAGAGAAAAGTGAAAGTGAAGTCGCTCAGTCTGTCTGACTGTTAGCGACCCCATGGACTGCAGCCCACCAGGCTACTCCGTCCATTGGATTTTCCAGGCAAGAGTACTGGGGTGGGGTGCCATTGCCTTCCCCGGTGTTCTAGTAGATAGGATATTCAGCTCCCAAAATCAGCCTGACTGGCAGAACCTGCTTCCTATAGGGGGCGCTCTTTGCGCTTCCCGGTTTCCGACGGCCGCTGACCTTTGTTAGCTTGTCAGTTCAGTTCAGTCGCTCTGTCGTGTCCGACTCTTGGCGACCCCATGAATCGCAGCACGCCAGGCCTCCCTGTCCATCACCAACTCCCGGAGTTCACTCAGACTCACGTCCATCAAGTCGGTGATGCCATCCAGCCATCTCATCCTCGGTCGTCCCCTTCTCCTCCTGCCCCCAATACCCCCCAGCATCAGAGTCTTTTCCAATGAGTCAACTCTTCGCATGAGGTGGCCAAAGTACTGGAGTTTCAGCTCTAGCATCATTCCCTCCAAAGAAATCCCAGGGCTGATCTCCTTCAGAATGGTCACCTGCAGGTTATGCCTCCTTCTTGCCATGACCGCCTTCTCTGAATCTGCCGCATATCCCTCCGCCTCTCTCTTTGAAGGACACTTGTCTTTGGATTTAGCATTCTAACTCAGAATAATATCTTCCTGTCTAAGGATCCTTAATCATATCTGCAAAGACCTTTGTTTCTCATATAAAGTAGCATTTATGGTCTACATAGGGAATAGGACCTGAAAGCTTTGGGTGGCCATTATTCAGCTAAATACAGCAGGTTAGACATGAAACTCGATTTCCCCTTTCACAGGGATATGGTTCGTCCTGGCTGTTTCACTGGGCGGTCCGCAAAGCCCGTGTGTCAGCATCTGTGTGGGCATTTTCTGAACGGTGCTTTTTGCTTTCTGCAAGTTCCTTGCCCCTTTCCCCTTTAATATTTGAGTAAAGCTTATTTTATGAATAAAAATGCCTGCAGCCAAAAGCACGTATTGACCATCTGTGGATCGATATATAATATTTATATTTCACTGGATCTTCACGCTATAGTTCAGGTTTTGCTCTTCTGTCAATTTTGAAATGATCTCTGCTAATTCCATGTTGGGAAGGCCTGAATCTTCTCTACCAACTTAATTTCATCTTCTCATTCCACGAAAAGCCTTTCTTATCACCCCAGGGGTTGCCAAAGGATGTTTTTTAACTGATGAGGCATAATATAGTTAGTTGATGATATATTTGTTGTGAAAAAAAATTTCTTCTTTCATTGTAGTCCAAACTTAAATTTCCCTAGTGTTCATTTGCTTTCTCTATTTTTGAGTGCACTTAAAAATACATTTGCAGCCACGATTGCCTGGGTAAGTTATAAATCCTAGATATTAGAATTTTTATGCTTTAGAAATAATAAATGAGGGCTTACCAATTAAAGATAAAAAATTACTTGGCTGGGGATAGTAGAATATTTTATCAGTATTATTAAAATTTAAGGGCAGCTGAAATGCCACTGGAATCTTTGTACAACATTTTAGTTTAAAAAGTTGGCTTAGGGATAACTTACATTCTTTTCTTCAATTTTACATCAAACAGGTTTTTATATAAATTAAAAAAAAAAAAAGAAGACTAGCAGTCTTGTTCAGTTGATTCAGATATAGAGCTTTTCGCCTGACAAAATCATATGATTCTACCCTTTATATTTAGCAATCACTTTTTTGTGTACCTTGGGTTCCTAATAATACAGTTTTGATGTTCTCAAGCTAATGTTGATATCACACATGGAATAAATGACCTCATGATTTTTTATAAAACAAAATCTTTTAAAAGCATAAATATTTTATCTATAAGCATGTCTGCTGTTTATAGAAGGTTGTATGTAACAGATGATCAGAACAGATTTTTCACTGATTTTTTTCCTCTATTTTCTTCATTATTATTATTATTACTGTTATTTTTTTTTTTTGATCCATTATTCTTAACAGCTCTCTGGTGTTCTGGTTCATTCTGTGTAGGTCAGTGTGACTTCTTTGCAGCATCATCACAATTCTCCACAGCTTCATAAATAACCTCCCTGGAAATTGATGACTTCTAGAGAATAACATGAAATCCTAGGTAGGCACTAAAGAAAATAAAAGGTTGCCTTTTCAGAAGACGATCCTGTTAGAAGAAGCAGAATCCTGTATCCTACACAAACAAATTGATGCCTAAGCAGTGTGCATTTTTAAGCAGTCATTTAGGAAATGGTGTGGACTTAATGGCAGATTAAAACAACTACCTGCTGGGCTGTTTCAAAAAACAAAACCCTCCAATTAAGATGGACCCATGAAAATGTGAAATCAATCCCCCATAATGCTGAGTACTGCTGCCGTGAATGACAGTCTGCTGCTGATATGAATGAGAAGAGTTGGGGGTCATCTCAGTCCTGAGAATTGTGTGGTGTAGAGAGATGGTTCCCAGTGGAGGCGGGGAGGTGGGCAGTTCTGCCCATCAAGAGGGCCCACCTTTGGCAGCATCCGGAGATATCCTTGGTTGTCACAACTAGGGGTGTGGTGCTGCTGACATCTAGTGGATAGAGGTCAGAGACGCTGCCCAACATAGTACAGAGAGCTGGACCACCCCTCCCAACCCAGAATTATCTGGTGTCAGATGCCGTGGTTCTGAGTCTGCAAAATTCTGATCTAAGACAAAGAGAAAACACACGTAGCATGAGTTTTGCTGTTTCAAGCCAGTCATAATAATGCCCAGCCTGTTTATTGGGGTTCTAAGGAGACAAGAGATTGTTGTGGGTTATATGGGGCTGGGACATGAAGGTCAGGTGTCATGCTAGAGTTAGGAAGTGGAATGTGCCCTAAAAAGATGGGTGGGGAGAACTTGAGGGTATCTCATTAATAGAGATAGCAACACCAGCATGCTGTTCATAATCCTCACTGATGAGTCTGCTGTACACACCGACCACGGCTGAGAGGCCTTGGGCCAGCCGTGGGACAGCTGTCCTTGCTCCAGGCTCAATCGAAAGTCCAGTCTTGCTAGGACTGATTTGGGATAAACTGGAATTGATTTGTCTCTTTGAGGTCCTTGAATAAGAAACTGTGATCTGATAGGCAGAGTGGGCTATGAAACCATCAAAAAGTTTTGCATTAAGGAGTTCCTGAAAAAGTTCTTTTACACTCCACTTCCACCCACCTTGTCAGTGTATTTCTTGAAAGATGTTAGGTGTGTAATTGTATCTCCTCATAGGGATTGTCCCCGGGCAGGTGTAGGGAAAGCCTCTTGACCGTGGCTTTGAATGATGTTCCTCCTAAAAAAGTTGGGACGTTTCTAATATCAGACATGGGTGGTAACAGGGCGGGAGAAAAATGTGATGAGGGAGGCAGTCTTATACTGAGTTAAATTTGGGGACAAAATGGTTTAAGATGAGAGGAAATGAGAAAGGAAGGCCTTTTTAATTGTCTGTTTATTGGCAGTGGCTTGAAAATTAAGTGACTTACACCTGGAGTGTGATTATTACAGAATCTGTAATCTGATCTCTCAGCTTCTAGTGATTTGAAAAAAGAGGGTAAAAGTATGAGTTGGTTGGAATAATATGCATAAGATATCTGGCCCAGGGGACAAGCGGTTTGAAATTGAGAGACATTTGCTAAAGGCATGATTATTAAGGGATCGGTAAAATCTCATATTTCTCATTTTCCATTAACTGATTTAATACATAGGTAGTTAATGTATGGATTCAATGAAACAGTTCATATGGTATACTCGGCTTAAAGAGGAAGTGGTTTTGAATTCACTATGTGGCGTGTTCAGATTCTGTCAACAGTTCCATGGTGAAAATTTAGCTTTGAATTCTTCATTATCGTGAGGATGAGAATTAGTTATATGTGCTTCCCAATCTTATCCCGTATGGATAACAAGAGATAACACATGCAAAGCACTGAGGACATTGCCTGAAATCTTACAAGTGCTCAATAAATGAATATAATAAATGCTATTTATAATGTTTATCCCAAATGTGGATTCAAATAAAGAAATCAGAGTTAACCTTGAGATGGTGAGTGTTCATCACTGTCATAATAAAGATGTGTTAAGCAGCTCATGTGGGGAGTAAGTTTTGAGGTGAGAGGTGGAGTGAAGTCAGTTTTATGTGCTCAGAGTTTGAGACGAAGGCAGCACAGAGCAAAGCAAAATGCTTAGTGGGTGTTTGGAGGCTATACAGCTAGTATCTGAGAGACCAAAGCAGGGTATGCTGCCGTGGAAATATGTGTAGAATCAAAATTTGCATCAGAAAGTGTGGCTGACAGTTTTCTGCTACCAATTCTTTTAGTCTCTGTTGCTTGCTTTTTTAACCTCCTTTGGGGCTAGGAGAAGCCATGGGACACAATTCCAGCCAATGAAAAATGTATCAGTCAGTTCTTATCATCACAGTGCTGTGTAACAAAAGATGCTAAGACACAGTGGCTCATATGAGTATGTATTTCCTTCTAATGGATCTGTGGGTCCACAGTGATACAAGTGCCATTTGACTGGTCCAGATTGAGTTGCAGATTCCAAACTGCATGTTGAGTCTAGGACTTCCTGAGATGTCTTTCATCCTCCTTGACCTAGAGACGTCCTCTCATGGTGGATGTTCTCATGGTGGATGTCCTAAGGACAAGAGGGCAAGGCCAGCTGTGAAAGCACATTGTAAGCTTCTGCTCACTCCACATTCCCTAACAATCCACTGAGTAGAGCGCGTTCGTTGTTTGGCCAGACTTAAGGTCAAATGTGAGTGTGCTCGTCGTGGAGCCCTGGTTGCTGTTGTTTAGTTGCTCAGCCGTGTCTGATTCTGTGTGACCCCATGGCTATAGCCCTCCAAGCATCTCTGTCCATGGGATTCTCCAGGCAAGAATGCTGGAGTGGGTTGCCGTTTCCTTCTCCAGAGGATCTTCCTCACCCAGGGATCAAACTGGCATCTGCTGCATTGGCAGGCAGATTCTTAACCCCTGAGCCACCTGGGAAGCCTGAAGCCATGGTTGGCTTGTGATTTTTTTTTAATGCTACTACAAGAGAGTGAGGATTCAGGACCAACCCGGCCACAGAGACAACAGGAAATGTGCTGGAGGCAGAATGTTTCGAGAAGCTTACATAGTTATTTAAAAAAGAGACAGAAGCAAGAGGACTGCTTCCTTGCCCATCTTCCTGGCTCTTGTGTGGATTCACTTGCTGACAGGTACTCTGCCATCCTTCCTGCAGTCATGCTAAAGAGGTCAGCAACATCATGGAGACAGTCTTGACATTGTCTAGCCAACAAAGCAAGGGCAGAAACTGCCTGCCTATGGATTTATTGATATCGAAGCCCTGAAGTCATGTTTTCTGTTACTTACAGTGGAAAGCAGTTCTAATGACCCAGTAAGGGTAAGAGAAAGGAGGAAAGAAGAAATTGAAGCTGAACCTTGGGTTTCACCCCCATTTGGAGTATGGGAGGGATGTGGTGCCTCGCATGTAATGTGTACTCTAGAAATGTTTGTTGTCTTGAATTGATTCAAAGGAGTCAGACAGGCCACAGTCTCTGCTACTCTTAACATCTATTATGCCACCGCCAGGCCATTCTCCTTTGCTCCTGTCCCAGAGAAGACTGCATCACCACCAGCATAATAATGACATTTTATTATGAGGATCTGAAAACCTCGGGTTGATATCCAGCTGTTCTAAATAAAGCAGGTTTCTGCCAAAGAGATTTCACTTAGGACTAAGCTTGGCTGTATTCAAACTACTGCCACCCGGGGAGAAAGTCTTGATTTACCATTCTTCCTTATTGTCAGTCTCTGGATAGGTATGTACTCATCACTTTTTGTCCTTCCTTCAGCTTCTCTGATACGCACAAAGAAAAACGTTTGTGTCCTTAAAGGATGGCCTGATGGTGAGTAAATTTCTTCTCTCATAGGTCATTTTACAATTGGATTCTTTTTTTTTTTTTTTTTTTGGTGTGGACCATTTTTAAAGTCTTTATTGAATTTATTACAATATTGCTCCTGTTTTTACCTTTTGTGCTTTTTGGCCCTGAGGCATGTGGACTCTTAGCTTTCTGATCAGGGATAGAACTCGCACCCCCTGCATTGGAAGGTGAAGTCTTAAGCCTAGGATTTTTTTTTTTTTTAAACCAGTTTTTACTTTTGTCCTTTAACTCATGTACTCTCCTAGGATTCGATTTATTATCCACATTTTATTTAATTGTCATATCATCTTAGTTTCCTCCAATCTGTGGAAGCTTCTCAGGTTTGTTTGTTTATATCTTGCATGGGTTTGGCATTATTGAAGAGTGTTGTCTTTTTTATTTTTTGGTATAATACCCCTCAATTTGGGGTTGTCTGCCCTTTGCCTCTGGTTAGACTGAAATTGCCTATGGTTAGAAAGGATGCCCAAAGTGCTGAGTCCTTCTAAGGGTGGAGGACACATGAGATCTTTCTATCCGATTACTGGTGCTGCTGCTGCTGCTGCTAAGTCACTTCAGCCACGTCCGACTCTGCGACCCCATAGACGGCAGCCTACCGGGCTCCTCTGTCCACAGGATTCTCTAGGCAGGAGTACTGGAGTGGGTTGCCATTTCCTTCTCCAGTTACTGGTGCCACTACCCTCATCACTTGGCTGACAAGACATCTGCCAGGCTTCTTCCCTGAAAGTTTACTGTTTTCCCTTTGTGCTTAATAGCACACTAATTTATTACTTTAATAATAAAAACAGTGATTGTCTGTTTCTATCAACCCTTTTCCATGTATTAATTGGAACTCTTCTGTAAGGAGGCATTTTCCTTTCTTCCCCATTTATTCTATTATTTAGGTGTTTATATCATTGTTCAGTTCAGCTGCTCAGTTGTGTCTGACTCTTTGACCCCATGAACCACCGCATGCCAGGCCTCCCTGTCCATCACCAACTCCCAGAGTCTACTCAAACTCATATCCATTGAGTTGGTGATGCCATCCAACCATCTCATCCTCTGTCGTCCCCTTCTCCTCCTGCCCTCAATCTTTCCCAGCATCAGGGTTTTTTCAAATGAGTCAGCTCTTTGCATCAGGTGGCCAAAGTATTGGCGTTTCAGCTTCAACATCAGTCCTTCCAATGAACACCCAGGACTGATCTCCTTCAGGATGGACTGGTTGGATCTCCTTGCAGTCCAAGGGACTCTCAAGAGTCTTCTCCAACACCACAGTTCAAAAGCATCAATTCTTTGGCACTCAGCTTTCTTCACAGTCCAACTCTCACATCTGTATCATTGTGTGTGATAATAACACACACAATAGCTCTAGAATATTTCTTTTCTGTTAGGTTATAATCTGATTTTGTCATCATTTCTGTTGCTCACAGTATTCCAGGTTTGCTCTTAAGAGCTCTTTCTGTTTGATTCTTATGCCCTTTATATTATACTCCCCTTTTTGAGCACTTTTTAAATTTGTGGCACCATACGTTGCTCCAGGATCATCTTTTGTTTTCTCTGACCTGCGCCCAGAATCACTCCCTTCTTCAATGAACTCTGGTTCCTTTTGTTTAACAGTGTTTAGGAACCAGGGTCTGATCAGAAGTGTTCATTTGTTACTGGAAGTCTGAGTCCTCTCGTGTGTGCATGCTCACTCATGTCTGACTCTCTGTGACCCCATGGACTGTAGCCCACCAGGCTCCTCTGTCCAGGGACTTTTCCAGGCAAGAATACTGGCGTAGCTTGCCATTTCCTTCTCCAGGGGATCTTCCTGACCCAGGGGTTAAACCCTTATCTCCTGTGGCTTTTGCACTGGCAGACAGATTCTTTACTGTTGAGCCCCTGGGGAAGCCTGTTAACAGTTCTTGTCTCTATAGGTTGACTGTGGGATGACATAAGGCAACCCCTGAGTAATGCCTGGGACAGAGCTAGAGCTCAGCGAATGCTTGGGTTATTTTTTCATGTCCTTTGCTTGTTTGACTGCTTGCTGTGCTACTCTGTGAGCTTCCTGATAGTGGGGAAGATTCCTTAATGATTTGTGTATCTTCATTACTTCTCTGAGGGCCTGGTGTCCAAGGGCGATCAAATGCACACACACAGGCATGCATAGACACACAATTTTAAAGGATTTTTCTATGCACCGGGGGCCCCTGAATGAACAAACGAATGTTATGAATCCCTTAATGCCTTCCTTTGCTGTTTTCATCATTTTCTCATTTGAGTTCATCTCTGAAGACATACTCTGCCTTGAAGCCACCTTCTTTCACTGGGTATTTGTCATGCTTACATTATGCTGAGTCTGTGTTTCTTGAGGTATCCCCTTTCCCATTAATGACTGACGGTGGGGAGGGGAGAGGGCTGATGTGCTGAGTCAGCACCCCAGGGGCTCACTGGCTCCCCCCTCATTGAAGGGGGAAGAGTAATTCTATCTTCCCAGTTAATGGGAAGAGAAGACCATGGGGCCTTTGTCATTTGTTCTGCAGGGTTGCAGAATGTGATCTGTGTGTGTGTGTATAGAAAAAAATATATATATATTTTCCGATTAAAGTGCCAAAGCTACTCCCAATAGACTTTGGGTTAAATAGATGAAAATTAGTTAAAAATACTGAAATAACACAGTGAGAAAAAACTATTTTTCAGCTACCCATAAAAATATTGGAAATATATAAACCACTGCTACGCTCTAGAGAATATTAAAGTTAGGAACACACTATAGGAAAAATCTTTGCTTTAACTTAGGGAGGTAATTTGAAACTGTAAAATTTTAGGCAATTCCTCGAAAAGCTACTGATAGAATTACTGCTTCTGTGTATCTACCACAAGGAAACAAAAGTAGAAAGTGCAGCAGATACTTTTACAGCAGTGTTAAATGCAGCGTTATTTACCATAGCCCAAGGGTAGAGACAACCTGAATGTCCAGTGATAAATAAATGGATAAAGAAAATGCGGTTCATCTGTACAATGGAGCATTATTCAGTCATAAAAAGATGAAGATCTGACATCTTCTATTACATGGATGAACCTTGAAAACATGATGCTAAGTGAAAGAAACCAGGCACAAAAAGATAAATACCGTATGATTCCACTTATATGTGATATCTCGTTGTTTAGTCACTAAGTAGTGTCCAACTCTTTGTGACCCCGTGGACTGTAGCCCACCAGGCTCCTCTGTTCATGGAATTTTCCAGGCAAGAATACTGGAGTGAGTTGCCATTTCCTTGTAGTCATATTCAGAGAGGAAACAGAATTTGCTTGCCAGGGGCTGTGGGTGGAGGAAGGGAATGGCGAGTTCTTATTTAATGGGGACAGGATTTTGTTTGGGAGGATGAAAAAGTTCTGGAAAAGGAGAGAGGTGACCATTGCACCATATTATGAAAGCATCAAGTGCCACTGAATTATAGATTTTAAAATGGTTAAAAGGTAAGTTTTATGTATATTTCACCACATTAAGAAAGTTAAAAAAAATAAGCAGCTGAGAAAAATCGTAGGAGAATCTAGCCTCTTACTTGGTTGGTACTGGCACTGACTTTCCTTCTGATGCCCACTTGTGACCATATGGAAGATGTGTTTGTTATCTGCCTTTTGAGTCAGACACAGAGGTTTGAAACTGGCTACTGCAGGCTGTAAGTGGCCAGGGAAGAGTTCTGTGTTTTGTGTGAGCCTCACTATGTATTTGAAATTCATATTACTTGTCAGTGTTTTCCTAGAAGAGTTGCTGTTGTTTAGTGGCTCAGTCATGTCTGGCTCTTTTGTGACCCCATGGATTGTAGCCTGCCAGGCTCCTAAGTCCATGGGATTTTCCAGGCTAGGATACTGAAGTGGGTTGCCATTTCCTTCTCCAGGGAATTTCCCCGACACAGTGACTGAACCTGACTCTAACACATTGGCAGGCGATCGTTTACCACTGAGCCCTTTATTTAATAAAGCCCTTTACCTCTTGACTCAGTGATAAAGAGTCCATGGGTTTGATTCCTGCGTCGGGAAGATCCCCTGGGGAAGGGAATGGTGGTTCATACCAGTATTCTTGCCTGGAAAATCCCACGGACAGAGCAGCCTGGTGGGCTACAGTCCATGTCGTTGGAAAGAGTTGGATGCAACTGAAGTGACTTAGCATGCATAGCATGCATAGTCCTTAGTCCTTCTTTACCACTTTATTCCCTTTACCAGGGACGTTCTTCCTGTTAGAGACTAGGCATGAAACATAGAAGCTGGACCCCTGTCTCTTAAAACCTGGATAATCTGACCACATTGGCTCCACATCCTCCCACGTCAACCATCTCTCCTTAAAGGGGCCCCTGTCTGTCTTGTTGACACAGGTGGTGGGGCACCTGCCTGGGCCCTGTGGGCGCCTGAAGTTGCAGCCCCCGCTGCTGACTCTCTTTGTTCAGAATCAGGGGGTGGGTCACTTCTGTCGATCACTGTCTGTTCTCCTGCCTTCAAAACAGGATTGGATCCTTGTTATGTGGCCCCGGCTTTGGCCCGCCTCGGTTGTTTATTTCTTCATTGCTGGCTGGGATCTGTTAGCTCAAAATTCCACGGTTGCCAAACCCAATTTTTTACGTATCCAATTACTTTAAAAATAGCCCCGACAGGCAGATTTTAATCATTTGGAACATGCCTGCTTTGCATCCTCACAAAACCTCAGGAAGCAGCTCTCACCCATTGGTAAGGCAGGACTTTGTAGTTAGAAGCGCCCACAATGCTACAGCTTTGGAGTTTGGGGCCCAGCACCCCGCTGCTGTGCTGCTGAGAGATACCACCTTTTCATGACTGCCCTCTCTTGTCCCTTTCCTGGAGTTTCCTTTCCTGGCCCTCTCCATGTAAACCTCTGGAAAGCATTTGGGCTGAATATTTGTGGGCCTCCTAAATTCCTGTATTGGAAGCCCTAACCCCAAAGCAATGGTATTTGGAGATGAGTCTTCCAGAAGGGAATCAGGTTTCGATGAGGTTGGGCCTGACTTAGAGACCAAACAACAATAGAAGGGGAAAAGGAAGTAGGTCTGACTCACAGGTGTCTGTTTCTGAATGGGGAAAATAAAGTTATGGATATAGAAAGTGATAAGAGATGCTTGTGGAACGTGGACCCCCAGAAAAGAGAGTTTAGAGGTTATAAGGGTGGGGCCCCAGTGATGGGATCAGTGCCCTCGTAAATAGAGGAAGAGATGTGAGAGCTGTCTGTTCCCACACTCACACACCAGGGAAAGGCTGCCTGAACCGACCTCCAGAAGACGGCTGTCTATGAGCCAGGAAGACACCAGGAACCATCAGGTGTCTCCCACCAGGAACCAGATCTTGATCTGGAGGTCCAGCCTCCAGAACTCTGAGAAAGGTGTCTCTGTTTAAGCTGCCCAGTCTTTGGGGCTTTGTCATGGCAGCCCCTCCAGACTAAGATGGGCAGTCCCTGCTGTGAGGAGCAGGCCTTGCTTGTACATCTCTACCCAGGCGCCCACTCCCCGCTCCCTCAGCAGAGCTTGTTGTGGGTGACTGTCTTTCTCGGTCATGTCTTTTCCAATTTTTAGAAAAAATTTAATTTTATTTTTGATGGGGGCACTGTGCTGGGTCTTTGTTGCAGCCTGGACTTCTCTAATTGTGATGTGTGGGCTTAGTTGCTCTGCAGCATGTGGGATCTTAGTTCCCCAGCCAGGGACCAAACCCATGTCCTCTGTGTTGAAAGGTGGATTCTCCAGTACTGAATCACCAGGGAAGTTCTGATCATACCTTTTCCTCGATCAGCCCCTGAATCCCTCACGTTCCCTACAATTATTGCACTTGTCCTGGAAATGCAATTATCTGAAAGTGCGATCACTAGACAGAGCTGGGGGGAGGGTGTGGTGGTGAAGAGCTGGCGTCTCCTCATGGAGTTCTCGTGTCTCCCACATTAAGATGAAAGAACCTTACAGTGAGCATTGAGGAGAACCCTTGTGTTTTCCAGAATCAGGAGGGAATATGTCATTTGTCTACTTTGGGCATGTGGATAGGCCTTTCAGGAATCAGCATCATTTATGTTTGCTTGCTCAGTCGCTGCAGACGTGTCTGACTCTTTGCAACCCTATGGACTGTACCCACCCCCCACCCCCAGGCTCCTCTATCCATGAGTTTCTCCAGGAAAGAATACTAGAGTGGGTTGCCATTTCCTCCTCCAGGGGGTCTTCTTCACCCAGGAATCAAATCCACATCTGTTATGTCTCCTGCATTGACACGAGTTCCTTACCACTGGTACCTCCTGGGAAGCTCCACCATTCATATTGACCCCCTGGATATTTTACTGACGGAAACCCCTCTAGTGGTTAAAACTGTGGGTGGCGGGTACCTGGAGAATGTTTCTCATTGGCCAAGGATTAAATTCTTGGGAAAGTCTGCACTCAGAGCTGCTTTGGCCTCATCGCAGCTTCCGAATCCAAGGTGAAAAGGCTGTGGAGCTGGTCACAGTCAGCGGACCCACGTCTCTAAGCTGGATTGATGGTTCTGGTTGATCAGAATTCGCAGGGAATGGAGTAATGCAATTACCGTTCACAGCCGGTTCTCCCTAGGATATTCTTGCAGATCAGTAGCAAAGGGTTAGGAGGCGATTTTCTTCCCCATTATATTGTGAGTTGTACAAACCTTCCTACTGCTATTGCTGGGGAGAGATTTTATAGAGGATTATGAGATGGCTGCTTTAAAAAAATGATTTCCAGTTAAACACCTTTCAGTATGAAAATGGTAAAGCCATAAAGAATGGGGGAATGGGAAGTTCCTCCAAAATAATTGCTTCTCAAGGATCTTAGTTTGATTGTCTTATAAACAACTTTAACTCATTCTTTTTTTTTCCCTTGCCTATGACAAATGAGAAAAGAATTCTGAGATTCATTGAACAGTCAGATTTCCAATATGGTGTTTACTTGCATTTTCTATTTCTACTGCAGTCAGGAAACCAAACCCCAAGAATTAAATGCCCCATTTGAAACATTATGGAGAATTACAGAAAGAAAGGGAAGTTCACCCATAGTTGAGGCAGGCTTCAAAGTTTCCAAGTGTCATTTGAGAGGGCCAGAAAATTTAACAAAGGTGATCTTGAGTCTGTAAGGCCGTTGGTATCCCCCATTAGCATCCTGCTGGGGCCATAAGATCAATCTTTCAAAGACCCTCATGGCTAACAGTGGCCTCACAATGAATGATCCTTTCTTATGTGTCAGGCCCAGTGCTTGCTCCATTATTTTGTTTAATCTTGACAGTGCCTTCACGGGAGCTTCCCAGGTGGCACAGTAGTGAAGAATTCACCTGCCAATGCAAGAGACTCAGAAGATACAGGTCTGATCCCTGGATGGAGAAGACCCCAGGAGGAGGAAATGGCAACTCCCCACTCCAAAATTCTTGCCTGGAAAATCCCATGGGCAGAGGAGACTGGCAGGCTATATTCCACTGGGGTCATAAAGAGTGGGACACGACTGAGCAAATGAGCACACAGGCACGCGTGTGCGCACGCACGCACACACACACACACACACACACAGACACACACACACCTTCAAGTAAAAATTTTCATTAATCCATTTCAGAAGGAGAAAACTGGCACACATAGTCAATAATGTGTCCAAGTTCACAGAGCCAGTGAGTGGGAAAGCCAAGGTCCCTCTTCCGTCTGAGTTCAGGCCCATAGTCTGAGTCACCCTCAGTGACCCGCATTCCAGTGACCAAACTCAAGCTCACTCTGCTTCCTTCCTGTGTGTGTGCTAAGCTGCTTCAGTCGTGTCTGACTCTCTGCGACCTTGTGGACTGTAGCCAGCCAGGCTCCTCTGTCCATGGGATTCTCCAGGCAAGAACACTGGACTGGGTTGCCATGCCCTCCTCCAGGAGATCTTCCCAACCAAACTCATGTCTTTATGTCTCCTGCACTGGCAGGTGAGTTCTTTACCACTAGCGCCACCGGGGAAGCCCCTACTCCCTGCATGACAGGCCGGTTAACAGAGAGACAAGGTGTTGAGGCAAGGAATACATCTCTGTTAAAGAAAGCCAGTTGGTCGAGAAGATGGCAGACTAATGTCTCAAAATAGCCATCTTATCAGGGTCTGGATGCCAGGTTCTTTTATAGAACAGAGATGGGGGAGGTGAGGAAGTAAGGGAAAAAAGACCATTAGTCTTACCGATATCTCCTGGAATGGCCAGCCTCAGGAAGAGGATGTGTTAATTTCTTCCTTCCAGTAGCCTTCCACTGGTGGACAGGATCCCAAAGGCATTTTCATTTAGCATTCAGGCAGAGGGGCAGGGTTCCCCGAGGCAGGCCATTATGTATGGACAGTATCTTCTTAGTGAACAAAAGCAATGGGAAGCAAAGGTTAAAATAAACAAACAGGTTCAACACGGGATCTGCTCTTCCCTGTAACATTTCCAGGAGCGCTCACCATTGATTTCCCTCCCATCACTTAGTACATATGTTCAGGGATCTGAGTCCTCCATTGGTTTGGAGCAGAGCAGCATTCTTTCTCTCCCCGCCTGAGAATTCTAAAGTTCAAGGGCATAATATTCACATAATAGGCAACATGTGTGTACGTCAGGGGTCTAGTAGAGACGGGGCACTGGAAGCGGAGGAGAGACCACAGAGAGCCCTCTCTCCCCCAGCCCCTGTGGAATTACATTCTCATAGGGAAACGGACCACAAGGAAGTACATATCTCAGACACCAGTGGCCCCTTGGGGTAAACGCTAGGGAAGTAACCAACATGGTTATGACTTGGAAGACGGTCAGGAATGGGCCATGGAGAAGATGCCCTGAAAAGACAATGCTTCTGCTGAATCTTGGGGAGAACAGAGGAGGAGACTTTGCCAGCAGCGATGGGAAGAAAATTCCAGGCCAGGGGAACAGCACATACAAAGATGATCTTGTGATGGGCATCAAGTTGACATGTTTGTGGAAGGTGTTCGGCGTGGTAGGAGGGACAGACTGTTCAGAGAGGCAGGCTTGCTGGGATTCAGTGGTTTGGATAAAAAGGGTGGAAGAAATATATCTTGTATTGAAGGGTATTTTCTCTGTTTCTAATTATAAGCGTCCTGTTTCCACCTTGCTTTTCTCCTGCTCCACCTAATTCAAATACCTGCTCCAGGGATCCTTGATGAAAATATATGACTGTCTGTTGATTTGGACCTTTTAATTCAAGAAATCTTGAAGCATCATATGCCAAACTCTGAGGCAGTGCAGGGCCCCCAAAGAAGTGATGTGTGTGTAGTTGGGGGGCAGCTCGGAAACCCCAAGCTTTGAATTCCGAGAGTGAAAATGAAACTGACCTTGTGGAAACAGATCTCACATTAGGTGGCGTTAAGCCTCTAAAGAAGATTCATGTAGGACCTTTTCAAATAATTCTGTTCCCTGGTCAATTTAAACCACCCTGCCTCCTAGCCAGCACAGTTTATGGCTTTGTTCACATCATAGATTTGGAAATCAAGACCCAGGAAAGGTCACACCATTAAATAAACGTTTAACACTCAGGGAGAGATAGGACGTGAATACATTCTCAGTGGAGTGATATTAAGTTACTGCTTCTGTAACAGCTACTTTGGTTTGCATTTGTAAAGCTTAAAAAATCTTTTCTCCTATATTTTTGGTGAGATAAAGGAAGTTTTTGGCTTGAATATTATTCTCCTTCAGAGAATCGGATAAGGGAAGCGTGCATTGACCACTATACTTGGAGGTGCTACAAATCAGTTTGAAAACCTCTAAAGTCTAGCGTGTCTTCAATTTATGCTTCAGGACACTCTAGAGCTGGCCATCCAATACAATAGCCGCTAGCCACATGTGGCTACTGAACACTTTGAAGTGTGGCTGGATCAAATTGAGTTTTGGTTGTATGGATAAAATACAGGCTTTTAAAGACTATGTGTGAAAAAATGTGAACCATCTCAATAATTTTTACATGGATTGTTCAATTTTGGTATATGTGCTGCTGAAGCAAGCACTTTATGGACTACTCAGTTGAATGATCATCTTTGGATATGTTCAGTTAAGTAGAATACATTGAGACTTCACTTGTTCATTTTTGCTTTTTCTTTTTTACCTGGCTGTTAGAAAATTTTAAATGATATGTGGCCTGTATTCTGTTTCTGTTGGATTGTCTGTGTGCTCAGGCTTGTTCAAGTCTTTGCAACCCCGTGGACTATAGCCCACCAGGCTCCTCTGTCCATGGAATTTTCCAGGAAAGAATACTGGCATGGATAGCCATTTCCTTCTCCAGGGGATCTTCCTGACCCAGGGATTGAACCAAGTCTCTTGCATCTCCTGCACTGGCAGGTGGGTTCTTTACCACTGAGCCACCTGGGAAGCCCCCTGTTGGATTATCCTACTCTAAAAATACTTTCCCATCCTGTCCTGATGCTATAACTAACACCCAGGCTTGTCCTCCTATTGAAAACAACTGTAAAACCAAATAAGATATATGAGGCTGTTCTTTCCAGGCGTCCATCAAAAGGCAGTGTGGTCCTGGAGAGAAGGGAAACATAGGTACTGAGCCTCATAAAGCCCTGGCTGTGGAGCAGGTGGGAGGCACTGGGTAGGGGGAGCATCCTGCTGAACTAAGAGGTAGAGATTAGAATTCTTGGCTTCTGAGGTGGAGTTTTGGGGACAGGGTACCAGAAAAGAGGATTATGTGCAAGGGAGGACTCATACATCTTCATGGGGATTTACTGCCCTTGGCTGAGGGCTGGACTGTGCAGTTGAGGGGAGGGACCTCACCAGCCTTAGCAGAGACTGCCTGATGCAGGGCTGGGATCCATCTAATGAGGGTTTGAGGAACAGGTGTTGCCAGACATCCCATACAATCAGTTGTGACCCCAGAATGTCCATGATCTACGAGTTCAGTTCAGTCGCTCAGTTGTGTTCAACTCTTTGCAACCCCATGAACCACAGCATGCCAGGCCTCCCTGTCCATCACCAACTCCTGGAGTCCACNTTCTAATTATAAGCGTCCTGTTTCCACCTTGCTTTTCTCCTGCTCCACCTAATTCAAATACCTGCTCCAGGGATCCTTGATGAAAATATATGACTGTCTGTTGATTTGGACCTTTTAATTCAAGAAATCTTGAAGCATTATATGCCAAACTCTGAGGCAGTGCAGGGCCCCCAAAGAAGTGATGTGTGTGTAGTTGGGGGGCAGCTCGGAAACCCCAAGCTTTGAATTCCGAGAGTGAAAATGAAACTGACCTTGTGGAAACAGATCTCACATTAGGTGGCGTTAAGCCTCTAAAGAAGATTCATGTAGGACCTTTTCAAATAATTCTGTTCCCTGGTCAATTTAAACCACCCTGCCTCCTAGCCAGCACAGTTTATGGCTTTGTTCACATCATAGATTTGGAAATCAAGACCCAGGAAAGGTCACACCATTAAATAAACGTTTAACACTCAGGGAGAGATAGGACGTGAATACATTCTCAGTGGAGTGATATTAAGTTACTGCTTCTGTAACAGCTACTTTGGTTTGCATTTGTAAAGCTTAAAAAATCTTTTCTCCTATATTTTTGGTGAGATAAAGGAAGTTTTTGGCTTGAATATTATTCTCCTTCAGAGAATCGGATAAGGGAAGCGTGCATTGACCACTATACTTGGAGGTGCTACAAATCAGTTTGAAAACCTCTAAAGTCTAGCGTGTCTTCAATTTATGCTTCAGGACACTCTAGAGCTGGCCATCCAATACAATAGCCGCTAGCCACATGTGGCTACTGAACACTTTGAAGTGTGGCTGGATCAAATTGAGTTTTGGTTGTATGGATAAAATACAGGCTTTTAAAGACTATGTGTGAAAAAATGTGAACCATCTCAATAATTTTTACATGGATTGTTCAATTTTGGTATATGTGCTGCTGAAGCAAGCACTTTATGGACTACTCAGTTGAATGATCATCTTTGGATATGTTCAGTTAAGTAGAATACATTGAGACTTCACTTGTTCATTTTTGCTTTTTCTTTTTTACCTGGCTGTTAGAAAATTTTAAATGATATGTGGCCTGTATTCTGTTTCTGTTGGATTGTCTGTGTGCTCAGGCTTGTTCAAGTCTTTGCAACCCCGTGGACTATAGCCCACCAGGCTCCTCTGTCCATGGAATTTTCCAGGAAAGAATACTGGCATGGATAGCCATTTCCTTCTCCAGGGGATCTTCCTGACCCAGGGATTGAACCAAGTCTCTTGCATCTCCTGCACTGGCAGGTGGGTTCTTTACCACTGAGCCACCTGGGAAGCCCCCTGTTGGATTATCCTACTCTAAAAATACTTTCCCATCCTGTCCTGATGCTATAACTAACACCCAGGCTTGTCCTCCTATTGAAAACAACTGTAAAACCAAATAAGATATATGAGGCTGTTCTTTCCAGGCGTCCATCAAAAGGCAGTGTGGTCCTGGAGAGAAGGGAAACATAGGTACTGAGCCTCATAAAGCCCTGGCTGTGGAGCAGGTGGGAGGCACTGGGTAGGGGGAGCATCCTGCTGAACTAAGAGGTAGAGATTAGAATTCTTGGCTTCTGAGGTGGAGTTTTGGGGACAGGGTACCAGAAAAGAGGATTATGTGCAAGGGAGGACTCATACATCTTCATGGGGATTTACTGCCCTTGGCTGAGGGCTGGACTGTGCAGTTGAGGGGAGGGACCTCACCAGCCTTAGCAGAGACTGCCTGATGCAGGGCTGGGATCCATCTAATGAGGGTTTGAGGAACAGGTGTTGCCAGACATCCCATACAATCAGTTGTGACCCCAGAATGTCCATGATCTACGAGTTCAGTTCAGTCGCTCAGTTGTGTTCAACTCTTTGCAACCCCATGAACCACAGCATGCCAGGCCTCCCTGTCCATCACCAACTCCTGGAGTCCACCTAAACCCATGCCCATTGAGTTGGTGATGCCATCCAGCCACCTCATCCTCTGTCATCCCCTTCTCCTGCCCTCAATCTTTCCCAGCATCAGGGTCTTTTCAAATGAGTCAGCTCTCTGCATCAGATGACCAAAGTATTGGAGTTTCAGCTTCAATATCAGTCCTTCCAATGAACATCCAGGACTGATTTCCTTTAGGATGGACTGGTTGGATCTCCTTGCAGTCCAAGGGACTCTCAAGAGTCTTCTCCAACACCACAGTTCAAAAGCATCAATTCTTCGGCACTCAGCTTTCTTTATAGTCCAACTCTCATATCCATACATGACCACTGGAAAAACCGTAGTCTTGACTAGACAGACCTTTGTTGACAAAATAATGTCTCTGCTTTTTAATATGCTATCTAGGTTGGTCATAACTTTCCTTCCAAGGAGTAAGCATCTTTTAATTTCATGGCTGTAATTACTAACTGCAGTGATTTTGGAGCCCCCAAAATAAAGTCAGCCACTCTTTTCACTGTTTCCCCATCTTTTTGCCATGAAGTGATGGGACCAGATGCCATAATGTTAGTTTTCTGAATGTTGAGCTTTAAGCCAACTTTTTCACTCTCCTCTTTCACTTTCATCAAGTCCTTATAAGTTCCACTAGAATAAGGCCACACAGAAAGTTATATTACTGTGGAAGAAAATGAACTTTGACCTATACCTCACAAAAGTTCACTGGGAATAGTTCACAAATCTAAATGTTTAAAATGATAAACTTTCTGGAAGAAGCTGTAAGAGAATATCTGTGCAGTCTTGGTGTGTACAAAAACACTCATGATAGAAGAAAGAAAAAGATGAACTAGGTTTCATTAAAATTAAAAACCTATCAAAAGTATAAAGCAAATGGAAAGGCAGACTCTGGAGTGAAAGAGTGTATTGTGAATCCTGCAATCTGCCAGAGGAGTTGTATCCTAAGTATGTAGAGAGACAGCCCAGGAAAGTGGGAAAGTGACTTGCGTGTACATTGCATATCAAGGGCTATAAAAGCGTCTACTGAGCATATTAAAAAGTGCTGGAGATTGCAGTCATCAGGGACAGTCATACTGAAAACAATCACACTGAGACGCCACTTCACACCTACTAAAATAACTAAAAAGGGAGGAAAACACCAAATGCTGCTGAGGGCGTTGAGGAACAGGAACACTCATCCGCTGCTTGTGGGAGTGCACATGGCACTAGTGTTTTGGGATCTGTGTGGTGGGTATTTGCACAGTGCAACGTCTGTTTCTCAGCAATTCCTCTCCTCAGTAATTACCTAAGGATAATAGAAGCATCCACCCCCCGCCTCCCCCCGCCACACACACTCACAAGTATACAACGGTAAAGGTTGTTGTAGCTTTATTTGTAGTAGACAAAACTGAAAGCTAGCAATTCAAATGTCCTTTGGTGGAAGAATGGATGACTAGATGGTGAAGCTCATGCAGTTTAATTCATACTCTCAGCAGTGTGAAAAAGTCTGACTGGTGATATATGGGTGAATCTCAAATGCTACATTAGCAAGAATGTAGGGATAAAACACTGAAGCGTGCATACCGTATGTTTTCACACATGTGATGTCCAAGAGTTGGCAAAACGATTGATGATAGAATTCAGAACAGTCATTGCCTTTAGAGGCCTGGGTACCACACTGGGGTGATGGAATGACCCACACTTGATTAGAGTGTTGGCTAGATCGTATATTGGAGAAGGCAATGGCACCCCACTCCAGTACTCTTGCCTGAAAAATCCCATGGACAGGGGGGCCTGGTGGGCTGCAGTCCATGGGGTCACTAAGAGTTGGACACGACTGAGCAACTTCACTTTCACTTTTCACTTTCATGCATTGGAGAAGGAAATGGCAACCCACTCCAGTATTCTTGCCTGGAGAATCCCAGGGATGAGGGAGCCTGGTGGGCTGCCATCTATGGGGTCGCCCAGAGTCGGATACGACTGAAGCGACTTAGCAGCAGCAGTAGCAGTAGATCGTATATGTATTTATCAGAATTCAGAAACGTGAACCAAAGATCTGTGCCTTTCACTCTATGTACAATGTTTCTTTTAAAAACTTCCTGAAAAAAACCCTAAAACAGCGGTCAGCAGACTATAGCTCGTGACCCTCTGTGGCTCATCACCTGTTTTTAAAAGTCAAACGTTATTGGTGCAAAACCATAATGATTTATCTGCATACTGACTGTCTGCTTGTGCAGCTGGAATAAAAGCTGAGGAGTTCAGACAGAAACTCTATGGCTAGCAAAGCCTAAGCTGTTTATTATCTGGCCCTTCTCAGAAAAAGCTTGCTAACTCCTGTCCTAGAATAATTGTTACAGTGAAACCCACCCTTGGGCATTCCTATCCACAGCAGCTGAGGGTGGAAATCTATCATTCCATCCCCACTCTCCAGACGGCTCCAAAGCAGGAGGGACTGGGCAAGCAGTTAGTAGAGAGCAGACCCTTTCAAGAGTCACCGTATCGATACATAGGTACTGTCTGGTCATAAAGTTATTTTACTGACTAGTTTGCTCTTGCTAGAGTTATAAAAGCCCATTTCTTCCCCATTAGCTTTCTGTGGCAAGTGTGGAAAGTTCATTCTCATCATCGTTATGTAATCACCTTCCATAAACGTGGGGAGTCTCGTGTGTTCTGCCATCAGCGGCACCGTCTCCTGCCACCGTTTGGCTTTGGGTAGGAGGCTGTTTGAGAGGTTAAAAGACAGGCTGGGGAAAAACTCACAGAACGCTTTCTGTGCACGTCTAACGGATAAAGATCCTTAAGAAGCTTTACTTAAAACTGATCTGGCTTCTTGATGATTTGAGCTGCTCTTTTAATTAGTTTTTCAGAGCATATATTGTTTATTATCATTATTTTATTTTGCCACACGGAGGCTTCAGCACGCTTTAGTTCACAGAGGAGCCAGATGCTCTTTACTGGTTTTTGAGTACCAATCGAGGAAGAAGAAAACAACTTATTACACTGGAAACTTTTCCCCATGGGTGGTTTGTGACTAAGATTAAATGATTATGGGGGTTACTTTGGACAGAAACTTTAATGCTCAACAAACATTCTGTTTGTGCCTCAGTATTTCCAGCACCCTTCTGGTTGGGTGGGTTGTGTGACTGATTTTGCTCGATGAAATGTGTGGCTTCTCCATTCTTTCTCCCCCTATAGAGGCACATATTGAGATAAAGTTGCCCCAGGAATGAAATGAAGCAGTTTGGATTAATGATCTTGTCTTGTGTGATCAGGAAATTAGCATCTGTTGCGTTAATCCACTGAGTTTTTAGGGTTATTTGTTACTGACAAAGATAGTGCTCATTGGTATGGGTTAAGTTACTTACTGGAAAAAACAGACCCCTAAGCACATTACAAATGTAGATGGCATAGATGTGTCATTTCCAGTAAGGGTGTGTGTGTGTGTGTGTGTGTGTGTGTGTGTGCATGCGCGTGCACGCTTAGTTGCTCAGTTGTGTCCGACTCTCTTCGAGGATGGACTTAGTTCATGGAGGAAGGACACATGACTGTTTGTTCTTTCCCTGGAGCCATATAAAATAAATGAAAGAATCTTTGTAAATGTGACTATAAACATATGCACATCAATGCATGACATAAAGATAAATATAAAGACAGTGGAGACTGTTGCTTTCCAAGAGGTCTCTGTCCTGCATTTCGTTGCGTGATTTTTTATTTTTTGAGAGAGAAACCAGAGGAAGCAAGTTGTTCCTGTTGTTGTTAATCACTAAGTCATGTCCAACTGTTTTGTGACCCCGTGGACAGTAACCCACCAGGCTCCTCTGTCCGTGGGATTTCCGAGGCAAGATGACTGGAATGGGCTGCCATTTCCTCCTCCAGGGAATCCTCCCAACCCAGGAATCCACCCTGCGTCCCTTGCGTCTCCTGCACTGGCAGGCAGAGTCTTCACCACTGCACCACCATGAGCTAATCCAGTTATTGGTGGGACTGTGTCGTGTGTCTCAGGTGTTCTGGGGTAGGAAAAAAATGATTGAGAACCACTGATGTAATTGCAGAGGGGAAAAAAGCTTAGAGAATTACAGGGATGAGGGCTGATGCTTTTGTTAGAATGCCTGCTTTTATTTTTTATTTTTTTGGTCTTTGACATGCGGGATCTTAGTTCCCCCACAAGGGATTGAACACGTGCCCTCTGCATTGGGAACCCTGAATCTTAACCACTGGACCACCAGGGAAGTCAGGATGTCTATTTTCTGTTCGTCTTTTAGATTCCCTAGAAACTACCCATTTTTAGGAATGCCTGAGTTGTATACATTTCTGCAGAGCTCAGAACTAATTTGATGTAAATGATACACTCCGAGTATCCAGAAAAACCTTTATGGGGCCCACAAAGAGTCCACGAAGGGAACTGATGATGTGTTTTATCCACAAGCAAGCATTTCTCTTCAAAATTCATACGCAGCCTCCAAAAATACCTAGTGCATCACAAGCCCGACATTGGTACCACTGGCTTTCCATACACAGAGAAGTACCGTTCCTTTTAATCAAGTAAGTTGATTTTGCAGCAAAACCTTTTGTATAATACTGAAAAATAGTTGTGTTCCTTGGAAGCTATTTCAGTTTTCTGAAATGATCATTTTTAATCATTCGCCTAGCAAAACAATTTACCAAGCAGCGGAGGATAACGAACCATAAAGTTTAATTTGCCTTTTTTAATTGAGTTGTTAATTAGCACCCCTCAGCCGTTGGAAACTTCTCACTCGCTTTTTGTTTTGCTTCTGATCCGAGACGTTTCAAAGAATCTAATCTATCATACTGCCTCTACCCAGGTACTTTCATGAATCACATCAATAGGTGATTATTCCCTAAGTCTGCTGCAGCTTCCCAATGCATACAAATTTCTGTCAGTGGCAGATAATTAGGGAATAGAGAGTGGTATTCAGTGGATAAAGATATCTGCCGTTTACTGAATTCCTACTATGTGCCAAACACTGTTTCAAGTGCTTAGCATATGTTACTGAGTCCTGACAGCATGTAAATAAATTATTTCTTTCTTTGGCTGCGTGAGGTCTCAGATGCAGCACACGGGATCTTTGCTGTGTCATGAAAGCTCTTTGCTTGTGGCACAATAGATTCTTTAGTTGTGGCTCTCTGTCTCTCTAGCTGTGGCACGTGGTCTTAGTTGCTCCACGGCATATGGGATCTTAGTTCCCCGACTAGGCATTGAACCCACGTCCCCTGCATTTCAAGGCGGATTCTTAACCACTGGCCCACAGAAAAGTCCCTCCTGATAGTATTTTGAGACTACCGTCTCCACTTCATCCACAGTGAGCAGAGGTTCGGTTATGTTAAACACTTTCTCCAAGAATGTCCAGCTTATCAGTAGTGGGAATAAAGGTTCAATCCCAGGGAGCCTGGCTGGTGGTTCCACTGACTCTTCTTTCAACCTGCTTTATATTTTCAAGATCCCTGGAGTCAAACAGACTGACACTCACATTCTAGTTCTGTTGTTAATATTGTTGTTAAACTAAGCATGTGCTATTCAGAGCCAAGTTCATGGGTATGTGACTTGGGCAGTCAGGGTCCTGTGCCCAGGAGGTCCCTGTACGTGGTTCTTCTGTTGCCATCGTTTAAAAGAGTTGATTAGTTATTTGGGCCACACTGGGTCTCCGTTGCTGCTCGTGGACTTTGTCTTGTTGCGGCGAGCTCGCTAGTTGATGTGCACGGGCTTCTCCCTGAGATGGCTTCTCTTGTTGCGGAGCACCAGCTCAAGGACACAGGGGCTTTGGTAGCTGTGGCGCAGGGGCGTAGTTGCTCTGAGGCTTGTGGGCTCTTCCTGGACCAGGGATCGAACCCATGGCCCCTGTACTGGCAGATGGATTCTGAACCGCTGGACCAACTGGGCAGTCCTTCTGTTGCCATCTTGACATTTTAAATAAGTTTTGGTCAGCGGACCCCCATATGTGTGTTCTGCTTTGCGTTCTGAAAATCACGTGCTTGGTCCTGACACTGCTGTTTTACTGCACGCTGGTTCTCCCTCCTTCTCGTGATTTTGTGGCTCCGAAGCCTGTGCACAGCTTAGCCAGGTCTTCTGTTTAGGGTTTCACCAGGCTGAAACCAGCGTGTCACCCAGGGCTGGGTTCTCCTCTGGTTAAACTGGAGAAGCAGTCATCCCCTTGCTTGTGTGTTCCCCTGACAACATTCAGTTCCCTGTGGCTGGAGGATTCATGGCATTTTATTTCTTCGAAACCAGCAAACGAGGGCTTCCTTGGTGGGGCAGTGTTGAAGAATCCCCCGACCAGTGCAGAGGACACCAGTTTGGTGCAGGAAGATTTCACGTGCTGCAGAGCAACTAAGCCCACGTGTTGCAACTACTGACGCCCAAGAGCTTGGGAGTGCTTGCTCCATAAAGAAAAAGCCACCACAATGAGAAGCCCACACATTGCAGCTAAGACTCACCACAGCCATAAATAAATAAAAAATAAATTAAAAATATATATACACAATGGAGTATTACTCAGCCATTAAAAAGAATACATTTGAATCAGTTCTAATAAGATGGATGAAACTGGAACCGATTATACAGAGTGAAGTAAGCCAGAAAGAAAAACACCAATACAGTATACTAACACATATATATGGAATTTAGAAAGATGGTAATGAGGACCCTGTATGCAAGACAGCAAAAGAGACACAGATGTGTAGAGCAGACTTTTGGACTCTGAGGGAGAAGGAGAGGGAGAGGGTGGGATGATTTGGGAGAATAGCATTGAAATATGTATACTATTATGTAAGAAACGAATCACCAGTCTATGTTCGATGCAGGATGCAGGATGTTTGGGGCTGGTGTGTGGGGATGATCCGGAGGAATGATGTGGGGTGGGAGGTGGGAGAGGGGGTTCATGTTTGGGAGTTCATGTACACCCATGATGGATTCATGTCAATGTATGCCAAAACCAATACAGTACTGTAAAGTAAAATAAAGTTTAAAAAAAAGTATATTATTTTAAAAACAGAGAGAGAAAGAAACAAAAGGAGAAGCAAAAGGAGAGAGAAGGATCAGAGCAAGTCTTCCTGTGGACTCATATCAGGTAACATCATTTTGGGGGCACAAGCCTGTCATCTCTGCTGCAGTTTTTTTTTTTTTTTTTTTTTGCTTAGAAGCAAGTTATAGGTCTTCGCCACACTTGAGGGGAGGGCATAATGAACACGTGAAAATGCCGGGAGGCAGGGCATAGAGGACCGCCTTAGATCTGTTTGCCTCGATTACTGTGTACCACTATTACGTGTAGTTGTTGCTGTCATCACGCTTTTCATTGCTGATGTCACTGGCGGCTCTACAGCGCGTACTGTGCTGCAGGCCCTGTTGTGAGTGCTTGGCATGTATTAACTGACTGGCTTGTGCAGCTGAATTCCAAGGTCCCAAGGACTGAGACAAAGGTCACCTCCTCTCTGCCCACTGGAACTAATAGCTCTCAGGCTAATGAAGCATGAGGCCACTCTTTATTTTCTTGAGTGATAGGATTGTCTTGGGAAGGAGTTAAGTATAATGATTAGCCTAAAGGAAATCAACCCTGATGGTGAAGCTGAAGCTCCTATCCTTTGGCCACCTGATGCAAAAAGCTGACTCACTGGAAAAGACCCTGATGCTGGGAAAGACTGAGGGCAGGNCTTGGGAAGGAGTTAAGTATAATGATTAGCCTAAAGGAAATCAACCCTGATGGTGAAGCTGAAGCTCCTATCCTTTGGCCACCTGATGCAAAAAGCTGACTCACTGGAAAAGACCCTGATGCTGGGAAAGACTGAGGGCAGGAGGGGAAGGGGGTGCCAGAGGATGAGATGGTTGGATGGCATCCCTGACTCAATGGACAAGTTTGAGCAGATTCTGTGAGATGGTGAAGGGGGACAGGGAAGCCTGTTGTGCTGCAGTTCATGGGGTTGCAAAGAGTCAGACACAACTTAGCAACTGATCGACAACAGCAAGTAATGATTAGAAACTTGGAATTTCGTGCCCTTCAGATGCAGGTGTGTTCCCAGCTCTGCTGCCTTCTGGTCACATGGTCCTTCCTATGTTTCCTCATCAGGGTTGCTCAGGAAGGCTTTGGACAGTAGACAGGGGTTAGGGCTGCTTGGAGATTCAGGTCCCTTCCCACACTGGAGTTATGCTTTTGCATTTTAGACATTACTGTTTTTGTTTAGTCACTAAGTCATGTCCGACTCTTTGCAACCCCATGAACTCTAGCCCACCAGGTTCCTCTGTCCATGAGATTTCCCAGGCGAGATTACCGGAGTGGGTTTGCCATTTCCTTCTTTAGGGGGCTCTTCCTGACTCAGGGATCAAACCTGGGTTTCCTGCTTGGCAGGTGGATTCTTTACTACTGAGCCACAAGGGAAATCCTTTAGATATTATTACCCTTCTGAACTCCAAGAGCCTTCTTGTTTCAGGCTCCTGCACAGTTTGAAAAAAAAAATACAATGGGTAGCTGGAAAAAATATCTTGAAACTTGACATTGCCCATATAACTACTTCCTAACCTCTTCTCTATTTTTCCATTAGGCAGATTACCTTGCTCTCCAAACCTGTTCTCACTGATCTTTTTTACTCTTCCTCACTGATTCTCTTTCTCACTGTCTTTTCCTTCATTTCTCTGGATCTGTTTTTTATTTTTCTTTCCCCCCTGTCTTGTTCTCCATTTTTATCCCACTGAATGTTTTATCTTTGTACTTCCTTCTCAGGTGGAAGTGAACAGAGGAGGGAGGAAAAAAAGGGAATGATGGATAGAAGTCAATCATTTTCCTTTCCTCACAGGCTCTTCAAAGACTGCACTACTACTGTATATAGAATATTTAATTAATAAGGACCTGCTGCATAGCACAGGGCACTCTACTCAATACTCTGTAATGGTCTTTAATGGGAAAAGAACCTTAAAAACCTCAAATTGCCCTGAATGTGTGGTAGGCATGCCACCATAACTCCCAGCATTTTCCTACAGGAGGCAATCAGATCTTACCCAGTCTTTGTGAAGCTAGTACTGCCTGATAACTTGTAAATTTCTATACATCCTTCATTAGAAATGCTTGTCTTTTTTTTTTTTTTTTCTGCCAGGGACGGAACATTCACTGACATTCTCACAAGTCCTCTGTCCATTCCGTGGAGGGGTGCAATTATTAAGCAAAGAAAAAGCTTGTCCCCCTCCCCATTTTGATCCTAGCTCCTTCACATCCGTCTGCAGTGTCTCTTTTCATTATCCTGCCCCTCACAGATGTGGTCAGTCTCTCATTCCTTCTAGTGGATCTTCCTTTTTAGCTGATGAACACCTCATCCTATAAACAAAACGTCCTTGGAGTTGTTCACTTAGTCCAGCGACGTTTCCTTTTCTCGGTTCTGAAACAGAGCAGTGTGGCTTCATTTCAAGTCTCTGATCACCTCTTTGCTCCTCTCCACCCCGTTCGATTGGACTGCCCCACTTCCCACTCTGCTGTCCCGAAGGCCGCCGGGGAGGGCTCGGCCACCCGCTGTCCTTCTCCCCGTCTGCCTACAGCATCACCCTGACCACCCAGCCGCGAGAGTCTCTGCCCTTGATGGCTTTCCCGGGACTTGGTCTCTGCACCACTTCTGACCTCTTGGTAACTCTGTCTGTATCCGGCTTGTCTTCACCCAGGCAGAGACTGCGCAGGCAGGCCCTGCAACATGCTTCCAAGCTCCTTAATCCCTTACCTCTCCCACTTTAGTCCTGGATTTTGGTCACCCTGGACGATGCTTTCAGTGACCGGACTCTGAGTCAGACCCTGTTCTAGGTGCTCTTCGTGTGTAAAGCCCTGTAATCCTCCCACATGTCTTATGAGAGAAAATATATATTATTACTATTTTTCAGGAGAAACACTGAAACAGAGTTTATCTTTCTTGAAATTTCTGGGTATGATCTCGACTGCTCTTGAGTTGGTCTTTGATTTCTGTTCCTCAGCTTCTGGGTTCTTTGCTAGTGACTTACACTCAAAACCAAGCTCACCTTCCTTTCTCTC
>SJYX01018442.1:0-13665 GCA_006410675.1 Oreotragus oreotragus
GTCTCCCTACAGTGGAAAGTGTACTGCATTAGGGGTCAAGGAGCAAGGCAAGCCCCTTAAGGGCAGGGAAGTGGGGTACCAAGGGGCCAAGAATTTATTGGGGTCCCACCAGCGCTGCTCTGGTACACCGCACAGGAGGCCCAGGAGGGCAGTCCTTGTTGGGGAGCCCTGGCAGGTCTCGGGCACAGCGTGGGTCCCATCCGCTCTTGTGCAATCCTCACTCTCAGGGTGACTGTTGCTTCTGGAGTTTGTTTAGGGAAAGTGGCGGAGGGAGCATGAGCTTTGGAGCCGCTCGGCGGCCGCTGTGGCTGCGCAAGCAGACACACAACAAAGCAGCCCATTGAAGGCCAGAACCACCGAGTCCCATAAACAGCCTTCAGCAGGGACACCTTGTCCCACATTTACAGAAATGCACCCCGGGCTCTATTTAAAGACCTACACACTGGAATAAGCACGAGTCAGTTTATTTCTGATTGTCCACACGGCCTCCTGGGATTCTCTCTGAAGAATGACTGCACACCCCTATTGACCCTACCCATCCCCAGCCATTTCAGCTTCTCTGAGTCTTTTCACTAAAATGAACAAACAATCTAGCCTATTCATTAAAAAATTTTTTTCTTTCTGAAACGTAGTTTAGCCAGATCCCTCTTAGAGGGCTGAGCTTGGACCAAATATAGATATTTAATAATTTAGTTATTTTGATGCTACTGAGTAGCAGAAACCAGGTGTTTTTTTTGGGGGGGGGATGGTGGTGGGGAGGGACCTGGAGGAGGCACAGGGTGTACAATATAGGTCAACTGCAAACTCGGATCCCATGATGATTGTTCTCTGGGCAGAAAGAACTTTAAAAATGCAAACAAAAGACAAATGAGACCAAGGGCCCATACTACCCTGCTTCTATCCAGCCACTCACGGGGAAGGAATTGAGGATGGAAAGGGCACTGCTGGGTGTCAAGCTCTGAGCTTGGAGTGTGTGTGTTTCACAGTCACCCTAGGTGTTACTACAGGGAGGGACGGGGGAGCTCTTGGGGTCAGGCAGATGGAGGTTGAAATCCTGGCTCCACCAGGGAAGCTTCTTGTCTCCGTGCCTCAGTTTCCTCACCTGTAAAAGAGGATAAAAAAGGAACCAACTCACAAGGTTGTGGCAAAGATGACATGAAGTGATATTTACAGAGCAATTAGAGTAATAGTGCCTGGTCCATGTTAAATACCATTGACTTAAAAAATCGTCACAACCTAAAAGTTGAGAGTTATGTTTCATTCGGTGGGAGAAAGCATCTCAAATGACCCTGAGAAAACTGCTCCAAGCAGGCAAGAGGAGGAGCCAGGTTGTATAAGAAGTCTTACAACAAAGGGCAGGTGGTCTGAACATCAAAAAATTATTGTTAATTAAACAAAAGCAGATATCCCAAGTTAAGGAATTCAGTGCCTTTTTTTATGCATGGAGAGATATAAGAGTCTGGGCTCACTGGAATCATTAGTTTCCTATGCATCTCAGCTATGGGGCCAGCTCTCATATGCATCTCAGTTCCTCAGGGTTCACTGTAGGTAGTGGCTGTAGCCTGATGGCTGTCAGATCAGAGGTATTCTCCTTCCTGAGTGCCCTTGGGGCTCAGGAAATCACATTTGGAGGGCAGGAGTTGCTGATGACTGTGACATCCTTGTTTACTGACATGGCAAGAAATACTCCATTTCTCAACACTCAACCATTATTATTCTCACATTAGAGACCAGGAGGGCTTCCCAGGTGGTACTAGTAGTAAAGAACCCCCTTGCCAATGCAGGAAACACAAGAGATGCAGGTTCAATCCCTGGGTTGGGAAGATCTCCTGGAGATCAGGGCAACCCACTCCAGAGTTCTTGCCTGGAGAATCCCATGGACAGAGGAGCTTGGTGGGCTACAGTCCATAGGGTCGCACAAAGTCAGACATGACTGAAGTGACTTAGCATGCACAGAGACAAGGAATTAAGTCTTGCAGAGACCATACGAGTTGCTTAAGGTCATACAGCTAGCTGGTGGTGGAAACAGGTCTCAGGCTCTAATCAGCTGGATCCAGAGCTGGTGGACTTGCCCCCACCCTTCAGTGCCAAGCAAAGGAAGGGGATTCCAGCTAAGTCTTGAGCTGAAGAGGCTAAGGGACCCCTTGCCTATCCTTTCCCATGCCCACAACCTATGGGGGCCCAGAGAAAGAAGGTTGAGTCCAGGATTCTAGGACATTTAAATACTGACATTTAGCCAGTGCTTCCTACTGCTTCTATTCAACACAAATACAGCTTTTGCCATATGCCAGCTCTTTTCCAAGCACTTTACAGGTATTTTACTCTTTTAATTCTTATAATTCTCCCCTATGAGGTGGCTGCTGTTAATAGCAGTAGTAGTATTTTTCAAAGAAAATCATTTATGATAAAACCATTGACACTTTCCTTAAAAGGTCAAGCTTGTAATCACTTGAATGGGACAGTTAAGAACAGTTGCCCCCACCCCCATCTTCATCCACATATTTCATGGTACAAACAAAACTAGATGGAGCTTCAGTCTCCTGACCTCCAGGTAAGCACTCCTGCAAGCAACGCCATTCCAGTCCTGGGTCCACCACCAGCAGTCATCTGGGTGAGGGATTCTGGACTGGCCCCAGCCTTAAATGAAGTGCCCCTAGGCCCAGGCAGAATTTAGCAGCCATCTAGTCCAGAGCTCTGGCTTCATTTCCAAGGAGATGAAACTGGAAAGAATGAAGAGCATTGTAGCATACCCGTAAAAGGGCGGTCCAGTGCTGAAGATCAGGATTCCAAATCCTAGGACCGTGTTGTTCACAAGTAAGATCCTGAACCCAAGCACTGGAGAACTGATGCTTTCGAATTGTGGTGCTGGAGAAGACTCCTGAGAGTCCTTTGGACAGCAAGGAGTTCAAACCTGTCAATCCTAAAGGATATTAATCTTGAATATTCACTGGAAGGACTGTTGCTGAAGCTGAAGCTCCAAAACTTAGTCCACCTGATTCAAAGAGCTGGCTCATTGGAAAAGACTCTGATGCTGGGAAAGATTGAGGGCAAGAGGAAAAGGAGGAGACAGAGGATGAGATGGTCAGATAGCATCACCAACTCAATGGACATGAATTTGAGAAAACTCCGGGAGATAGTGGAGGACAGAGGAGCTCAGCATGCTGCAATCCATGGGGTTGCAAAGATTCACAGCCTGGGATTTAAACCCAGGTCTGGCTCCAGAATCCATGCTCTTACTTATCATGTCAAATGCTTTATATTCAAAAACATTTAATACTGCAGCTTGCCCCTCACTCCAACCCTCAGCACCCCATTGCTTAATCCTTTACCATTTTTCCTTTCCCAATAGAACTTGTCACCCTCTAACTTAACATATATTTACTTAATTGATTATGGTTTATTAATGAATGAATGAATATAAGCACCACTAGGAATTTGTGTGCTGATGTATGCCAGGCACTTAGAGCAGTGCTGACACACAGTAGGCACTCATTAAATGACAAATGAATCATTAAATAAAGAAACAAGGGATTCATGGGGGTCATGTTGTATTAGGTGCACTAAGTAATTTGTTCAAGTACTCATTTGGTTGAATGGTGAGACAGGATTCAAACCCAGATCTGACTTCATAATGTTCTTCTTTTTTTTTCTTTTTTAGTAAACTTGTGAATCTGATACATGATCATTGTCTAAAACGTTTTATGTCTTTATTTGGTCGCATCGAGTCTCAGTTGCAGAACACAGGATCTTCGTTGCATCATGGAGATCTTCCATTGGGGGGCACAGTCTCTCCGGTTGTGGCCTGGAGGCTCCAAAGTGTGCAAGCTTCAGTAGCTGTGACATGTGGGCTTAGTTGCCCTGCAGCATGTGGGATCTTAGTTCCCTGACCAGGGACTGAACCTGTGTCCCCTTATTGCAAGGTGGATTCTTAACCATGGGACCACCAAGGAAGTTCTTATAATGTTCTTCTTAATTATGGGTTTTCTCTTAAGAAATTATGTGTTTAGCCATTTTATTATATATATATATATACACACATTTTTTTAAAAACCAACAAAGCTCTGAGACTTTGAAAGTTGCTTTGGACCTAGAAGAATATGCCCCATATGAAAGTCACACTAAACCAATAGGAGTGTAAGTGAGACCAACAAAACTGTGGCTTTTCCTCTAATAGGGACTAGGAGGCTTTTGAAAGAAAAATAAAAATTCCTGCAATACAGGAGATCTGGGTTCTATTCTTGGGTCAGGAAGATCGCTTGGAGAAGGAAATGGCAACCCATTCTAGTATTCTGGCGTGGAGAATCCCATGGCCAGAGGACACAAGAGTCGTATATGACTTAATGACTAAACCACAAAATTCCAAGTTTTTTCAGGAAAATCCCATGTGTGTGTCGCTGCTGCACTGGTGCAGTGAGAGACTGAGCTGGGCAATGGGACAGCGCAACTCCTGCCCTTGGGGAACTTAGTCTGGTGGAGGCACTGAAAAGTCGTGCTGAGTGACTGGGGTGCATGGTGTACAGAAGTTTAAGGATGAGATACTTGGGAACTCAAAGGTTTGAGAGCTCATGGAAAACTTCAGGGAAGTCACCCAGAAGACGGAAGGGGCCATTAGAACCAGTTCCTCTTGTGTCCAAAGTCCCTGTGTGTGTGTGCGTGTACATGCATACATACTCAGTTGTGTCTGACTCTTTGTGACCCCATGGACCGTAGCTTGCTAGACTCCTCTGTCCATGGGATTTCACAGGCATGAATACTGGAGTGGGTTGCCATTTCTTTCTCCAGGGTATCTTTCCCGACCCAGGGATCAAACTCATGTCTCCTGTATTGACAGGCAGATTCTTTACCACTGAGCCACCTGGGAAGCCCACTCACCCCTCATAGGAATGCATTAAAAACAACTGTCTTTCCCTAAGCGGGGGTTTCTGGAGACATGACGCTAAGGCAAAGATGATCATTTCAGTGATGAAGTTAGCAGGGTCTGTTTCAACCTCTCCAAAGCTGACTTAAACCTTCGGACTAGAGCTCCTTCTCAGGATCTCTAATCCTCCTGTGCTGGTCTCCCTGTCCTCTCACCATCTCTCCTTCTGGAGCCATGTAAGCTCAGGGGGCAGCATCAGGGCTGAGCACCCCGCTCCCTGCCAGCTCCGAGGGGAGCTGCCTATTTGACCTTGGGATTGCACCTTGGGATTAGCTCCTGATGCTTCACATATCAGGCTTCCAGGGACCATGGCGCAGAGCTTAAGCTCTTCCTTTTTCAAAACTGGGAGATTTCTGGCAACCTTGGGGTAAGATTTTTCTATTTCGTCTCCTATTTTTCTTTAATAGCAAAGGGCTGGAAAACGCAGAAAACCCTGTGCTCAGCAAAAACCTCCCTCTATAAGGAAATAGCAGGAAACCACATTCCAGGATGAACACCAGTTTAGGTGTTTCTTGGAGGCTCTGGCTTGGTTACATAATGCCTGATGGCCCGGCTCGGGCAAGCTGGCACCCCTGAAGGTTGGCAAAGCCCACCTTTGCTTTGTGAGCCCCTTGCCCTGAGCTGCTCAGGTCCTTGGGAAAGCACACACTCTTTCTGTGATTAACAGTTTTCTGTTTAATGCTGACTCCTCCCGTGCCCCCTTCTCCTCTGCCCTCCTGGCTCAGTTTTCATGGAAAAAACAACAGTTTCCATGATGAGCTCAGAGTACAGGCAGGAACTGAACCTGTCTGGGCTTTTTGCTTCCTCACTGGAGGGGTGCGGATTAAGTGACCTGTGGTTTTTGCTTGGAGCCAACGTTCCATGATTCTATGGTTTTTCTCGCAGAGAAAAGCTTCTCCCTATTCTTGAGTCTGCAGACCATGACTGAGGGGGAAGGCTTCCAGGCAGAGCCATTGAGTCCCCTCCTCCTTGGCTGTGACTAATCCTGTCCTCTCCCCACCTAGCAACAACACACACATACACACAGGGTCTTAAGCAAGCATGCATCTTGTGGACTGCCTTCTTTCTTTCATTCATCTGCCCACCCATTCATCCCTTCATCCATCCATTTATTTGCTTATTCATTCATTTCTTCCATGACTGCTCATTAAGTGCCCACTGTGTCCAGTAGACACAGAGGTAATCAGATCCCCTCCTTGCCTTTGAAGTCACAGACTGGTAGGGGAGGGGCAGCATGTAGACCAGTCAGGTCATGCTTAGTGAAAGGCTGAGTGCAGGGGTTGGATGAGGGGGCTGTGAGGAGAAGAAGTGCCCACAAGCNAACCCATGCCAGAGTTCTTGCCTGGAGAATCCCATGGACAGAGGAGCTTGGTGGGCTACAGTCCATAGGGTCGCACAAAGTCAGACATGACTGAAGTGACTTAACATGCACAGAGACAAGGAATTAAGTCTTGCAGAGACCATACGAGTTGCTTAAGGTCATACAGCTAGCTGGTGGTGGAAACAGGTCTCAGGCTCTAATCAGCTGGATCCAGAGCTGGTGGACTTGCCCCCACCCTTCAGTGCCAAGCAAAGGAAGGGGATTCCAGCTAAGTCTTGAGCTGAAGAGGCTAAGGGACCCCTTGCCTATCCTTTCCCATGCCCACAACCTATGGGGGCCCAGAGAAAGAAGGTTGAGTCCAGGATTCTAGGACATTTAAATACTGACATTTAGCCAGTGCTTCCTACTGCTTCTATTCAACACAAATACAGCTTTTGCCATATGCCAGCTCTTTTCCAAGCACTTTACAGGTATTTTACTCTTTTAATTCTTATAATTCTCCCCTATGAGGTGGCTGCTGTTAATAGCAGTAGTAGTATTTTTCAAAGAAAATCATTTATGATAAAACCATTGACACTTTCCTTAAAAGGTCAAGCTTGTAATCACGTGAATGGGACAGTTAAGAACAGTTGCCCCCACCCCCATCTTCATCCACATATTTCATGGTACAAACAAGACTGGATGGAGCTTCAGTCTCCTGACCTCCAGGTAAGCACTCCTGCAAGCAACGCCATTCCAGTCCTGGGTCCACCACCAGCAGTCATCTGGGTGAGGGATTCTGGACTGGCCCCAGCCTTAAATGAAGTGCCCCTAGGCCCAGGCAGAATTTAGCAGCCATCTAGTCCAGAGCTCTGGCTTCATTTCCAAGGAGATGAAACTGGAAAGAATGAAGAGCATTGTAGCATACCCGTAAAAGGGCGGTCCAGTGCTGAAGATCAGGATTCCAAATCCTAGGACCGTGTTGTTCACAAGTAAGATCCTGAACCCAAGCACTGGAGAACTGATGCTTTCGAATTGTGGTGCTGGAGAAGACTCCTGAGAGTCCTTTGGACAGCAAGGAGTTCAAACCTGTCAATCCTAAAAGATATTAATCTTGAATATTCACTGGAAGGACTGTTGCTGAAGCTGAAGCTCCAAAACTTAGTCCACCTGATTCAAAGAGCTGGCTCATTGGAAAAGACTCTGATGCTGGGAAAGATTGAGGGCAAGAGGAAAAGGAGGAGACAGAGGATGAGATGGTCAGATAGCATCACCAACTCAATGGACATGAATTTGAGAAAACTCCGGGAGATAGTGGAGGACAGAGGAGCTCAGCATGCTGCAATCCATGGGGTTGCAAAGATTCACAGCCTGGGATTTAAACCCAGGTCTGGCTCCAGAATCCATGCTCTTACTTATCATGTCAAATGCTTTATATTCAAAAACATTTAATACTGCAGCTTGCCCCTCACTCCAACCCTCAGCACCCCATTGCTTAATCCTTTACCATTTTTCCTTTCCCAATAGAACTTGTCACCCTCTAACTTAACATATATTTACTTAATTGATTATGGTTTATTAATGAATGAATGAATATAAGCACCACTAGGAATTTGTGTGCTGATGTATGCCAGGCACTTAGAGCAGTGCTGACTCACAGTAGGCACTCATTAAATGACAAATGAATCATTAAATAAAGAAACAAGGGATTCATGGGGGTCATGTTGTATTAGGTGCACTAAGTAATTTGTTCAAGTACTCATTTGGTTGAATGGTGAGACAGGATTCAAACCCAGATCTGACTTCATAATGTTCTTCTTTTTTTTTCTTTTTTAGTAAACTTGTGAATCTGATACATGATCATTGTCTAAAACGTTTTATGTCTTTATTTGGTCGCATCGAGTCTCAGTTGCAGAACACAGGATCTTCGTTGCATCATGGAGATCTTCCATTGGGGGGCACAGTCTCTCCGGTTGTGGCCTGGAGGCTCCAAAGTGTGCAAGCTTCAGTAGCTGTGACATGTGGGCTTAGTTGCCCTGCAGCATGTGGGATCTTAGTTCCCTGACCAGGGACTGAACCTGTGTCCCCTTATTGCAAGGTGGATTCTTAACCATGGGACCACCAAGGAAGTTCTTATAATGTTCTTCTTAATTATGGGTTTTCTCTTAAGAAATTATGTGTTTAGCCATTTTATTATATATATATATATACACACATTTTTTTAAAAACCAACAAAGCTCTGAGACTTTGAAAGTTGCTTTGGACCTAGAAGAATATGCCCCATATGAAAGTCACACTAAACCAATAGGAGTGTAAGTGAGACCAACAAAACTGTGGCTTTTCCTCTAATAGGGACTAGGAGGCTTTTGAAAGAAAAATAAAAATTCCTGCAATACAGGAGATCTGGGTTCTATTCTTGGGTCAGGAAGATCGCTTGGAGAAGGAAATGGCAACCCATTCTAGTATTCTGGCGTGGAGAATCCCATGGCCAGAGGACACAAGAGTCGTATATGACTTAATGACTAAACCACAAAATTCCAAGTTTTTTCAGGAAAATCCCATGTGTGTGTCGCTGCTGCACTGGTGCAGTGAGAGACTGAGCTGGGCAATGGGACAGCGCAATTCCTACCCTTGGGGAACTTAGTCTGGTGGAGGCACTGAAAAGTCGTGCTGAGTGACTGGGGTGCATGGTGTACAGAAGTTTAAGGATGAGATACTTGGGAACACAAAGGTTTGAGAGCTCATGGAAAACTTCAGGGAAGTCACCCAGAAGACGGAAGGGGCCATTAGAACCAGTTCCTCTTGTGTCCAAAGTCCCTGTGTGTGTGTGCGTGTACATGCATACATACTCAGTTGTGTCTGACTCTTTGTGACCCCATGGACCGTAGCTTGCTAGACTCCTCTGTCCATGGGATTTCACAGGCATGAATACTGGAGTGGGTTGCCATTTCTTTCTCCAGGGTATCTTTCCCGACCCAAGGATCAAACTCATGTCTCCTGTATTGACAGGCAGATTCTTTACCACTGAGCCACCTGGGAAGCCCACTCACCCCTCATAGGAATGCATTAAAAACAACTGTCTTTCCCTAAGCGGGGGTTTCTGGAGACATGACGCTAAGGCAAAGATGATCATTTCAGTGATGAAGTTAGCAGGGTCTGTTTCAACCTCTCCAAAGCTGACTTAAACCTTCGGACTAGAGCTCCTTCTCAGGATCTCTAATCCTCCTGTGCTGGTCTCCCTGTCCTCTCACCATCTCTCTTTCTGGAGCCATGTAAGCTCAGGGGGCAGCATCAGGGCTGAGCACCCTGCTCCCTGCCAGCTCCGAGGGGAGCTGCCTATTTGACCTTGGGATTGCACCTTGGGATTAGCTCCTGATGCTTCACATATCAGGCTTCCAGGGACCACGGCGCAGAGCTTAAGCTCTTCCTTTTTCAAAACTGGGAGATTTCTGGCAACCTTGGGGTAAGAGTTTTCTATTTTGTCTCCTATTTTTCTTTAATAGCAAAGGGCTGGAAAACGCAGAAAACCCTGTGCTCAGCAAAAACCTCCCTCTATAAGGAAATAGCAGGAAACCACATTCCAGGATGAACACCAGTTTAGGTGTTTCTTGGAGGCTCTGGCTTGGTTACATAATGCCTGATGGCCCGGCTTGGGCAAGCTGACACCCCTGAAGCTTGGCAAAGCCCACCTTTGCTTTGTGAGCCCCTTGCCCTGAGCTGCTCAGGTCCTTGGGAAAGCACACACTCTTTCTGTGATTAACAGTTTTCTGTTTAATGCTGACTCCTCCCGTGCCCCCTTCTCCTCTGCCCTCCTGGCTCAGTTTTCATGGAAAAAACAACAGTTTCCATGATGAGCTCAGAGTACAGGCAGGAACTGAACCTGTCTGGGCTTTTTGCTTCCTCACTGGAGGGGTGCGGATTAAGTGACCTGTGGTTTTTGCTTGGAGCCAACGTTCCATGATTCTATGGTTTTTCTCGCAGAGAAAAGCTTCTCCCTATTCTTGAGTCTGCAGACCATGACTGAGGGGGAAGGCTTCCAGGCAGAGCCATTGAGTCCCCTCCTCCTTGGCTGTGACTAATCCTGTCCTCTCCCCACCTAGCAACAACACACACATACACACAGGGTCTTAAGCAAGCATGCATCTTGTGGACTGCCTTCTTTCTTTCATTCATCTGCCCACCCATTCATCCCTTCATCCATCCATTTATTTGCTTATTCATTCATTTCTTCCATGACTGCTCATTAAGTGCCCACTGTGTCCAGTAGACACAGAGGTAATCAGATCCCCTCCTTGCCTTTGAAGTCACAGACTGGTAGGGGAGGGGCAGCCTGTAGACCAGTCAGGTCATGCTTAGTGAAAGGCTGAGTGCAGGGGTTGGATGAGGGGGCTGTGAGGAGAAGAAGTGCCCACAAGCATCCTGGTCATATCACTTCCTCCTCAATTTATGCTTGCTCTGGACCCAGAGTGCCTTCATATAACCGTGAAGTGCCCTAAACCCTTTAGAGATGATATCTCCATCTTGTGCTTAGGAGAGCTGGCCAAGGTTCAAGATGTGCATGCAAGTGGAGAAGTTGGAACCAAACTCAGGACCCCCTGAGTGTTGTTAAATTGGTGATTCTTATCTTGATGACAGCTAGCAAGGTTCAGGACTCTGAAATAAGACAGGGTGGAAAAAAGCATTCAGGCTTCATTGTAGAATTCCAGAGCCAAGAACTGTCATCTACTTCAGCCTCCTCTTGGTAGGCGAGGAAACTGAGGCACAGATTGGACAAGTCATCCATCCATTGTCCACAGCTTGGAAGAGACTGAGCTGGGAGAATGCCCAGGTCTCCTGACTCCAAGCTGTTCTCCAGTGGCCCTGGTTCAGCCCACTGCTGTAAATGCTTACACCCCCACTTCCTAGAACTTTCGCTGGGAGGTCCTGCATCAGACTGGCTGGCCACAGCAAATGCTGCTGTGCTAGCAAACAGGGGTGAGCTCATCCCCTGGGGTGGTGTGGCAGGATGGTGGTGGTAGCCTGGGCCTCGGCTGCCATCTGAAATCATGGATGAAAATAGCTCGCCTGCGGTCTATTGATACCCAATACTCTATCATCAGATTGGGGAAGTCAATTAAAAGTGTCTGGTTTCCCTCCTTGGAGGCCTGGGAATTGCACAAAGGCCAGAGACTAGTGGCCAAGGGGAAGAGGGCCTTAACCCTCCTTATTCAACACCAGAGCCAGAGGCCGCACCTAGCCGGTCTGCAGGAAGCATCAGGCAGCTCCCAGGGACTGGCAAAAGGAACCAGCTCTCCAGTCTGAAGAAAGGCTCAGACTCATGTTGCATGAACATCTGGCCCTCCTGGAAAATGCACAGGAAACAGATCAGGATGGGAGGGCCCTGGGATCGCCCTCGAACTTCCTGTGGCCAGTAGAGTCGAGGCCAGGAGACCAGGCTGGTATGAGATGGGAGCGACTGTGGCTGATTCCCAATGGGACCTCAGGGATCCTGGTTAATGTTCAGACCAGGGCAGAGGTATGAGTGTCCAGGGGAATGCAAGCTCCTCTCCTGTCACCCATGAAACACAGAAATGTGGACCTCCTTCTCTCCAGCTTGATGCTGACCTGGGCCAGCCAACGAGACAGAAGTCAGGCTTGCCAAGCCCTACTCTGGCTAAAGTCAAGCCATGCACCTTCCCCAAGACAGCTTGGCCTCTGTGGGTTATACTTTGGTATAGTTCTATCTCATTACCCAGCCAGCTCCTCTACCATCTTTGTCCCCATTCTGCTTCCTCTTTTCAAGCCCCCAGGTTACAACTTTCCTTGGGTGGATGGTGAAAACTGTGATACCATGCTGGACCAGCAGTTGTCCAAGTTGAAGATCCAACATCCAAATCACCTTCAAGGGCTTCTTAAAAATAGTGTTGGGTCCCTTCCCCAGAGTTTCTCACTCACTAGGTCTGAGACGGATCCTAAGAACATGCATTTTGAACAAATTCCTGAGTGATGCTATGGGTCCTGGAACCACACTTAGGGAAATACAGTACTAAGTAATGACGAGATGAGGAAGGGAGCAACCTTAGCTGACACAGCCAGGAAAAACCTCCCTGAGGAGGTGACATGGACTTGGAACTTGAAGGACAAGGAAGAGCCAGATGTGCAAAGGCCTGTTTTTCAGTCACTCAGTTGTGTCCAACTCTTTGTGACCCCATGGACTGCAGCATGCCAGGCTTCCCTGTCCCTCACTATGTCCCAGAGCTTATTCAAATTCATGTCCATTGAGTCGGTGATGCCATCTAACCATCTCATCTTCTGCTGCCCTCTTCTGCTTTTGCCTTCAATCTTTCCTAGCATCAGAATCTTTCCCAATGACTCAGCTCTTCATATCAGGTGGCCAAAGTATTGAGGCTTCAGTTTCAGCATCAGTTCTTCTGGTGAATATTCAAGTTAATTTCCTTTAGGATTGAGTGGTTTGATCTCCTTGCAGTCCAAGGGACTCTCTTGCGTCTTCTTCAGCACCACAATTCAAAGGCATCAGTTCTTCAGTGTTCAGTCTTTTTTATGATCCAACTCTCACATCTGTACATGACTACTGGAAAAACCATAACTTTAACTATATGACACTTTGTAGGCAAAGTACTGTCTTTGCTTTTTAATATACTGTCTAGGTTTATCATAGATTTTCTTCCAAGGAACAAGCGTCTTTTAACTTCTTTTAATTTCACTTCAGTCACTGTCTGCAGTGATTTTGGAGCCCAGGAATATAAAATCTGTCACTGCTTTCACTTTTTCCCCTTCTATTTGCCAAGAGGTGATGGGACTGGATGCCATGATCTTAGCTTTTTGAATGATGAGTTTTAAGCCAGCTTTTTGACTCTCCTTTTTCATCCTCATTAAGAGGCTCTTCAGTTCCTCTTCACTTTCTGCCTTTCTGCAAAGGTCTAGGGGTTTCTAAACTCTTCTGTGCCACAGGTGCTGGGACAGTCTGGTGAAGCCGATGGACCCCTTCCCCAAACGATATTTTTAAACACATAAAACAATATACACAATATACACAGGGTTACAGAGGAAAACAATTAAACTGAAATTGACCTCAATCCATAGACTCTTCTGATTAAGAACCCTTAAAGAAGGAGTGTTTGGGAAAAGAGGGAACAGCAAGTTCAAAGACCCTGCGGTCCCTAAGGTGTAAATGAACTTGGCAAGTTGAAGCCCAGGTCAAGGGACTGAACATAGGGATCTGAGGAGTAAACCCAGGGGCCTGGGGTTGTGGGGGCGGGAGTGGAGGTGTGGGGATGTGGTAGGTTTTCATCCATATTCCCCCCATGCTGGAAGACATCAGGGCTTAAAACAGAGTGGTGATCAGATTCATGTTCTGCAAGATCACTTTGGCTGCTGGATGGAGGATGGTATGTTGAGGGGACAGAGGAAGGCAGGAGACCTGTGAAGGATGTTGCCAGCCCCCAGG
>SJYX01018444.1:12650-60399 GCA_006410675.1 Oreotragus oreotragus
GGATGCCATGATCTTCGTTTTCTGAATGTTGAGCTTTAAGCCAACTTTTTCGCTCTCCTCTTTCACTTTCATCAAGAGACTTTTTAGTTCCTCTTCGCTTTGTGCTATAAGGGTGGTGTCATCTGCATATCTGAGGTTATTGATATTTCTCTTGGCAATCTTGATTCCAGCTTGTGCTTCATCCAGCTTGGCATGTCGCATGGTGTACTCTGCATAGAAGTTAAATAAGCAGTGTGACAATATACAGCCTTGATGTACTCTTTTCCCCATTTTGAACCAATCTATTGTTCATGTCCTGTTCTAACTGTTACTTCTTGACCTGCATACAGATTTTTCAGGAAGCAGGTAAGGTGGTCTGGTATTCCCATCTCTTAAAGAATTTTCCACAGTTTGTTGTGATCCACACAGTGAAAGGCTTTGACATAGTCAATAAAGCAGAAGTAGATGTTTTTCTGGAACTGTCTTGCTCTTTCGGTGATCCAGTGGATGTTGGCAATTTGATCTGTGATTCCTCTACCTTTTCTAAATTTAGCTTGAACATCTGGAAGTTCTCAGTTCATGTATTGCTGAAGCCTGGCTTGGAGGATTTTGAGCATTACTTTGCTAGCGTGTGAGATGAGTGTAATTGTGCAGTCATTTGAGCATTCTTTGGCATTGCCTTTCTTTGGGTTTGGAATGAAAACTGACCTTGTCCAGTCCTCTGGCCACTGCTGAGTTTTCCAAATTTGCTGGCATATTGCGTGCAGCACTTTCACATCATTATCTTTCAGGACTGGAAATAGCTCAGCTGGAATTCCATCACCCCCACTAGCTTTGTTCATGGTAATGCTCCCTAAGGCCCACTTGACTTCGCATTCCAGGATGTCTGGCTCTGGGTGAGTGATCACACCATCATGGTTATTCAATAAAGCAGAAGTAGATGTTTTTCTGGAACTGTCTTGCTCTTTCGGTGATCCAGTGGATGTTGGCAATTTGATCTGTGATTCCTCTACCTTTTCTAAATTTAGCTTGAACATCTGGAAGTTCTCAGTTCATGTATTGCTGAAGCCTGGCTTGGAGGATTTTGAGCATTACTTTGCTAGCGTGTGAGATGAGTGTAATTGTGCAGTCATTTGAGCATTCTTTGGCATTGCCTTTCTTTGGGTTTGGAATGAAAACTGACCTTGTCCAGTCCTCTGGCCACTGCTGAGTTTTCCAAATTTGCTGGCATATTGCGTGCAGCACTTTCACATCATTATCTTTCAGGACTGGAAATAGCTCAGCTGGAATTCCATCACCCCCACTAGCTTTGTTCATGGTAATGCTCCCTAAGGCCCACTTGACTTCGCATTCCAGGATGTCTGGCTCTGGGTGAGTGATCACACCATCATGGTTATCTGGGTCATAAAGATCTTTTTGATATAGGTCTTCAGTGTATTTTGCTGCCTCTTCTTAGTATCTTTTGCTGCTTTGAGAGGTGTCTATTAGGCCTTTTGGCCATTTTTTATGTTGTTTTCAGGTTGTTTGTTGTTTGAATATTAAGCTGCACGAGCTGTTTGTATATTTTGGAGGGTAATCATTTGTGTGTTATAACATTTGCATACATTTTTTTCTCATTCTTTTGTTATCTTAGTTTTCAGTTAGAGTATAATCGCTTTACACAGTTGTTTGTTTCTGCCTTACAACTGTGTCAGTCGGTTAAAAGTGTACATACATCCGCCTTGTCTTGAGCCTCCCTCCCACCCTCAGCATCCCGCCCTCTGGGTCATCATCGAGCTTGAAGCTGAGCTTCTGTGATACCCAGCAGCCTTCCACTAGCTCTCTCTTTTACACATAGTATCGTATCCACCACTGTGTCCACAAGTCCATTTTCTACAACTGTTTTTCTGTTCTTGCTCTGATAATAGGTTCATCTGTACCATTTTCTAGGTTCCACATATGTGTTCGTATATGACATATCCTTTTATTTCTGATTTAATTTACCCCTTCTGCTAACTCTGTGTCCATCAATATCTCTCCAGGTGACAGTTCTTTTTGTGGCTCATAATCTTCTGTTGTAAATATGTACCACCTCTTTGTAAAATGTACTTTTAGTTGAGGGATAAATGCTTTGCCATGCTGTGCTGGCTTATGCTGTGCATCAGCATGGCTTGGTTAAAAGTAATACATATAGTCCCTCCCTCCTGAGCCTGCATCTCGCCCCTGGAGGTTGTCACAGATCCCCGAGCTGGGCTCCCCGTGTTACCTGGCAGCCCCCCTGGCTGCTGCACACGCGGCAGTGCGTCCCCATCAGTGGTCAGTGCTGCTCTTCCCATCCGCCCCGCCCTCCCCTCGTCGACACAGCCATCGTGCACGTCCGCGTCTCTGCTCCTGCCCTGCAGGTAGCGTCATCCGCACTGCTCTTCTAGAGTCCACCTAGATATGTTACTGTGAGAAACGCTGGGCTGGAGGAAGCACAGGCTGGAATCAAGATTGCCGGGAGAAATATCAGTAACCTCAGATATGCAGATGACACCACCCTTATGGCAGAAAGTGAGGAGGAGCTAAAAAGCCTCTTGATGAAAGTGAAAGAGGAGAGTGAAAAAGTTGGCTTAAAGCTCAACATTCAGAAAATGAAGATCATGGCATCTGGTCCCATCACTTCATGGGAAATAGATGGGGAAACAGTGGAAACAGTATCAGACTTTATTTTTCTGGGCTCCAAAATCACTGCAGATGGTGACTGCAGCCATGAAATTAAAAGACACTTACTCCTTGGAAGGAAAGTTATGACCAACCTAGATAGCATATTGAAAAGCAGAGATATTACTTTGCCAACAAAGGTCCATCTAGTTAAGGCTATGGTTTTTCCAGTGGTCATGTGTGGATGTGAGAGTTGGACTGTGAAGAAAGCTGAGCGCCGAAGAATTGATGATTTTGAACTGTGGTGTTGGAGAAGACTCTTGAGAGTCCCCTGGACTGCAAGGAGATCCAACCAGTCCATTCTAAAGGAGATCAACCCGGGATTTCTTTGGAAGGAATGATGCTAAAGCTGAAATTCCAGTACTTTGGCCATCTAATGNCGCTTACTCCTTGGAAGGAAAGTTATGACCAACCTAGATAGCATATTAAAAAGCAGAGACATTACTTTGCCAACAAAGGTCCATCTAGTCAAGGCTATGGTTTTTCCAGTGGTCATGTATGGATGTGAGAGTTGGACTGTGAAGAAAGCTGAGTGCCGAAGAATCGATGCTTTTGAACTGTGGTGTTGGAGAAGACTCTTGAGAGTCCCTTGGACTGCAAGGAGATCCAACCAGTCCATCATAAAGGAGATCAGTCCTGGGTGTTCATTGGAAGGACTGATGTTGAAGCTGAGACTGCAATGTTTTGGCCACCTCATGTGAAGGGTTGACTCATTGGAAAAGACCCTGATGGTGGGATGGATTAGGGGCAGGTGGAGAAGGGGACGACAGAGGATGAGATGGCTGGATGGCATCACCGACTCGATGGACATGAGTTTGGGTAAACTCTTTGGTTATGGACAGGGAGGCCTGGCATGCTGCAATTCATGGGGTTGCAAAGAGTTGGACACGACTGAGCGACTGAACTGATTGAACTGATGTACTAAATAATGTACTAAGCAGTAGAGATGCAAAAATATCAGTAAAAAAATCCCTGCCTTTGCGCCTTTACTGTGTGATAGAAGAATCATACAATTAAAACAGTATTCATAAGTCAGTGTACTAAGGTGCTGTAATAAACATATACACAAAGTACTGAGGGTACAGAAAAGGAGGAGGGGAAATAATTTTCCCTGTACACTTCTAGATTTTTGACTGAGACCTCCCTAAAATAAAGATTATCAGGAGAAAAATAGCAAAGTTTAATAGCATATGTACCTCTTATATACATGGGCGATATCCAGGAAAACTAACTCCCTGACATGGCCCAAGTCATCACAGTAAATACCATCTCCAGCTAAAAACAAAAAATGCTGGGGAGTAGGGGAGCCAGTCACAGCAGACTCTTGGGAAAAACACGGTAAACAAGAGTAAGGATGTCATGAAGATTTAGGTCATGACCTTCTCCATTGATAAGAATTTCCAGAGATTTAGTCTCCCACTCTTCTTTAAGGGCAGAGGAGGAGACACCCCTACAAATGTAGATTTCCCTTATAAATGTAAATGTCTCTTACAAAAGGATAACTTCTACTCAAGTTTTCAGAGCTTCTCCGATGTCTACCATTTCTTAAAAGGTGTTAGTCTCTTAGTCGAATCTGACTCTTTGCAGCCCCATGGATTATAGCCCACTAGGTTTCTCTGTCCATGGAATTCTCCTGGCAAGATACTGGAGTGGGGTGCCATTTCCTCCTCCAAGGGATATTCCTGACCCAGGGTTCAAACCCAGGTCTCCTGCATTGCAGGCAGATTGTTTACCACCTGAGCCACCAAGGAAGCCCATTTCTTAAGCATTATCAGCCTAAAACAATCCTTAGGATAAAGAGACATGTTTTAGGGTGGCAATTTCTCCTCTCCTTCAAGGGTCAGGGAATTCTTCTTGGAGGAGTTTATATTTGAGTTATGTTTTGAAGGAAAAATTTAGAGTTAGCCAGCAGACAAGAGGGGGAAAAGATTAGGAATGTGGGCTAATTCTAAGCAGAGAGAATACATGAGTGAAAGTACAGTTATGAAACAGTGCAATACATTCAGGAAAGTACAAGCAGCTCCATATGGCTAATGCATAGAGGGCACGTGGAGAAGAGGCAAGAAGTGGAGCTAGCTGTGTTGGTAAGGACTGGTTCAGGAAGGGCCTGCACTCTAAATTACTGCTTTAGCTTTATTCTGAAACCTATGTGAAGTCATTGACGAGAAGTGATATGATCAGATTTATATTTCAGGAATTTAAAGTAGGAGTTCTATGGGTGAATGAATTCCCCGGGGTCAAACTACAATCAGGTTTCACAAGGTTATCTTGTTTCTCTTATTGCCAAGATGGTGTCTTCACTGTTTCTCTCTTGTACTGCTTACATTTAAGATCTGGAATACTAGGACTTGGGTGAGGAAGAGAAGGATGGACCTTCACAATGACTCATACATCTTTGGCTTGAGAGACTGAGTGGGTATTGATGCCATTAATGGAGAGAGAAGTCAGAACTGGAGAAAGAGGAGTTCAATTTGAGACATGTGGAATTCTCAGTGTCTTTAGATTATCCAAATAGAGATATCTAAGACACTTGGATATGTGGGTTTTGAGCTTGGGAGAGAGGTATTGGTTGGATGCCTCTCCTTACAGGTAAATTTTATGTAAGTGCATGGGAAAACAAGGGAAAGTGTATAATATGAGAAGAACATAGAGCTGACATTGGAATCCTGGGTAATGACAATATTTGATCAATGAACAAAAGCAGTGCTTTCAAAAGTGTTAAATGACAGCCATCTAGTACATTTGTAGGTGGTAGAGGAGCAAACTATGGAACTTCTCTCATCTGATGGCCTTGATTTTCTCAGCAAGTAGGAAACAAAAGTTGCCTCTCAAAGCAATGCAAGCAAAAATAGACTATAGTTTGAGGAGAGTAGCAACTCTTTAAAGTAGATATTTAGGGGAGTAGGAGAAGGTAATACTTAGGGACTTAAGCCTCATTGAGACTGAAGATCAGGAATTTGTAGGGTGATTTTATCCAGCAGTGTTCATTACCCTAGAGAAGCTGAGTGATTGGGTTGATCCAGGGATGAGGTTTGGTGAACCAGGTATGAGAGAAGAACAAAGCAACAAAAGAAATGAAAATATTTTTAAGAGAAGCAGTGACATGATAGGCCATAGGAACAAAAGTAGATCCAGAAAGGGGCTGATAGATGTGGAAAATATGAAAAATTACCTGTTTCATATTTTCCACATCCATCTCGGTGACAAATAATGGCACATTTCTTGGACATAAAGACAGAAACATCTGTACTGACATGAAGTTATGGTAAAACAAAGGAAATACAAAAACAAAAAACTTGAATCTTGAAATTGAGCAGTTTTGAAGGTTTGTTGTTGTTCAGTTGCTCAGTCATGTCCAACTCTTTTCGACCTCATGTACTGCAGCACAACCGGCTTCCCTGTCCTTCATCATTTCCTGAATGTGCTCAAACTCATGTCCATTGAGTTGGTGGTGCCATCCAACTATCTCGTCCTCTGTCGTTCCCATCTCCTCCTGCCTTCAATCTTTCCCATCATCAGAGTCTTTTCTAATGAGTGGCTCTTCGCATCAGATGGCCAAAGTATTGGAGCTTCAGCTTCAGCATCAATCCTTCAGCATCAGTCCTTCCAATGAATAATCAGGATTGATTTCCTTTAGGAGTGACTGGTTTGATCTCCTTGCAGTCTAAGGGACTCACAAGAGTCTTCTCCAAAGGTAGTATAGCTGAAATTTGGCCTCTGTATTCTGGTACTGAACTGAACCTTGGAGACAGAGATTTGGATGAAGTTGAAAAGAATAGCTTTATTGCTTTTCCAGGCAGAGGGGGCCACAGTAGACTAATGCCCTCGAAACCGTGTCTTCCGACCTGGAGGAGGTAGTAAGAAGTTTTATAGTAATGGTTCAAAGAGGGTGTGATGAGCTTGTGGACGTTCTTTTGATTGGTTGGCGGTGAGATAAGTGGGAGTCAGCATCATCAACTTTCTGGTTCCAATCAGTCAGGGTTCTATGTGCTTGTGGGCAGCATACAGTTAACATCTCCCACCTTCAGAATAGCTCAAAAATATTGTTATGTATGTCCCTTGAGGGTGAACCAGGACCTGTCCCAGGACTGCACTATTGTTTTTTGACTGCTCCTTCCTTGTCTCTGCATTCCCTCCCTTCCCTGATTGGCAACTGTTTGAACCTGCCCTTTGGAACTCAGGGAAGGTCATGGAGGCTGAAAGAAGCCTGTTACCTGTAGTCAAGAAATGTGGGACACAGACTATTGTGCCTGGAGCCCCCAGGGTCCTGCTCAATTTCAATAGGGCATTTCTGTTGCTGAAGAGTTGATTGCCAAAGTGAAGGTGGGATTTACTGAAGCTGAGCAAGTCCAGCAACTGTGAGACCAAGGAGTTAAAGTCATCCTGGTTAATGACAGAATTGAAGTGGAAAAGGAAATGATGAAACTCAAAGTCCTCCATTAAAGTGGAGAAGCTTGATTAAATTATAGTAGCACAGAGGAATAGAGCAAGGAGTCACAAACACATATCCTTCAGAGGCCAGATGGTAAATGTCAATAAGTGAAAGAAAGCAAATTTAAGAGAGGACATCCCATCTAAAGGAAGCAGCCACTACTCAGAAATAGGTGACAGTTGCCATTTGGGAAGATAGGTCTAAAATTGCTAGAAATTTCCATTTTTAAAGGAAAATTCCAATCCTTTACAAATATGAAATCTCCCATTTTAAAATATCAGCAACTAATTTAAAAAAAAGTACTGTGAGGGCCAAAGCACATCTTCAGTGGGAACGCAGCCCATAAGCTGCCAGAACGCACCTCTAGGATAGAAAGCAGTATACCCAGATGGGCTGAGGCTCAAAGTAAGACCAACTTGTTAACAACGGTGACTATCTCCTTCCTCCTCCCTAGGCTATGGCAGACATCACTAATTTGATCAGGTATACAGGGCTTCAGGAAGCAACTACCAATCAGTTGGATTTGGCATGCAAAATGAAACCTAATTTGCCATAACGTTTCTATCATTTTCAAGAAAGTTTCTGAGTCTTTGAACTTGCTTTGGTCTTTGTAAAAAGAAAAGGCATGCTGTAATATTTCAATCCAGTTTCACCCTCACAAAATTTTCAGGTGGACTTTCTTGTTGAATGTGTGCTTTGTATGTTTTCAGAAACCTCTTCACACCAGTAACTGTATATTTAAAAAATTTCCAGTAATGTGCTCAGAGGTCCTGAGTGGGAACTGGTATAACGTTAAAAGTTGAACAAATGAAACCTTTCATCTGTTCCCAGGTATATCTGGCTTCTGGTAGCTTTGCCATTAATAGTTGAGAGCCTGTTGCTGCCTGGAACACTGAAGGGTTGTTAAACAGCTCTCTGCCCTTAGAAAGAGTGGGAGATGACTGGGAAGCTTCTAGAAAGAGGCGTGAATTGAAAATGCCAGGCATGTTTAGCTATATGGTTTATTAACTCATTTACTGAAGTGTGTGCTTGTATCTGCTAAATCTTTTTAAGTTTAGGCATTCTTGCTATGGAATGATTTTCTTTTGGGTATTTAAATACCTAAATACCTCATTCATATTTAAATACCCCCGTTAGCACATTTCTGATTTCCTTTATAAGCAAAACATGCTCTTTCTTTGCAGGCACTGTTTTCAGCTCTTCAACCCTGCTCTTCACTTAGACAGCTGTTTCCATTGCCTCTGCTGGAAGCCCCCAGGCCAGATTCCCGTGGCAGCAGGGGAAGGAGAACAGCTGAAGCTGGAACAGTGAACTTTCTTAGCTGCCAAAGTCCACTTGATTCTGACGCAATGCGGCTGCATTCTCCATTTGAAATTTGTTTCCATTCTGCTTTTGGTTTTCAGCATCTACGCTTATCCCATCACCCTCTAGTTTCCCCTCATCCCACCACCTCGCCCTTGGCCTCCCCTATTTCCTTAGCATCCTGAAGTAGATTACTTGCTTGACCCCGTAGGGCTTCCAATTTTGCCTGTTTTGCTTTGACTCACTGCTTGTCCAGATCATGCTCACACTTATTCCTAAGAGGCTGCTTGATCTGCTCGTGACCTGCCCTCCACCCATCCCTGTCTCTGGCTCTGGATCCTGTTCTCTATCTCTGGCTGCCTGCCTGACACATACTGCCTTGCTGCCTGGTGTGTCATGGATTTGCTGATTTTCTGTGGCACCTGAAACCGTATAAGCAGAAACATCCATGGTTTCTCTGTTTAACTGTGCTTCTCTCCAGTGTTTCTTGTTAGATATTATGATTAGTTTGCTCCTTGTCTTCCTTGGGGTTGAATTAATTTTCATTGGCCTGAATTTTAAGATAATGTCAGCACCATGCCAAATATTATAGATATTATGAAATGTCAAAATAATTTGCCATTTCCATTTTTATTGTACAATTGAGAAAATAGAATAGTAATAATAATATAATAATATAGCTAACATGATTGAGTTCTTGCTGTGCCCTAGACACTGTGTTATAGGCTTTATTTGCATTATCTATTCTTTTCAATTGCCATTTAATGTGAGTTATAATGTTACCTACATTTTACAGTAGAGGAAACTGAAGCACAGAGAAGTTTGCTAGTTTGCTCAAGGTTGCAAGGCTTAATTAGTACTGTTGCAGGAAGGGGGACCCCTTCCAGGGCCCTAAATTGGGCTCTTGTCTAACACTCGGAAATAAATTGTCCAAGGAGACACATGTGCTAACAAAGCAAGAGCTTTTATTGGGAAAGGGAGCCTGGGAGGAGAGCAGGAAGGTAAGGGAACCCAGGAGAACTGCTCTGTCATATGACTTGCAGTTTTGGTTTTGTGTTGATAGTATTAGTTTCCGGGTTGTCCTTAGCCGATCATTCTGACTCAGAGTCCTTCCTGGTAGTGCACGCTTTGTTCAGCCAAGATGGATGCCAGAGAGGATGATTCTGGGAGGTGGTCAGGCATGTGGTGTCTCCTTTTGACCTTTCCTGAACTCTTTCGGTTGCTGGAGTCTTATTAGTTCCAGGTTCCTTATCAGAACCTCCTGTCATAAAACAACTCATGCACATGGTTACTATGGTGCCTGGCCAGGGTGGGCGATTTCAATCAGTGTGCATCCCCTAATAGTACCAGGTCTGGAATTTGAAGTAGTATCAGTTTTGTAAGGATCCCAAAGTCTGAGCCCCTGAACATCATTAAATATCATTTATTTCATAGGGATAATTTTATTTATTTATTTTCTATTGGAGGATAATTGCTTTACAGTGTTGTGCTGGTTTCTGCTGTACAACAATGTGAATCAGCTATAAGTATATATATCCCCTCCTTCTCACCCCACCCCCCATCTTACCCCTCTAGGTTATCACACAGCACTGAACTGAGTTCCCTGTGCTATACAGCTGTTTCCCACTATCTATTTTATACATGGTAGTGATCTTGGTGAGGCAGTAGTACATGGTCACATGAAGCAAGATCTTAATTCCCTGCCAAGGAGTTGAACCTGGGAAGCCTGGGTGAAAACCAGGAATCCTAGCCACCAAACCAGCAAGGGCTAGAAGCTAGAAGCTAATTTTCCCTGGATCTTTGCCCCCAGTGAAAAATGCATTTATCATGGAGGCAGAAACTGTAAATGCAGGTACAAAGTTTATTATTAGACATAGCACAACACCACATGGGAGAACACATAGAGAAACAATTTGTTTAGTTGAGATAGAAGCAAGGCAGAGATCCACACGCATAAATAAAGGGTGTGGGCATCCCCCCAATGAAGAGGAGCCCAGTAAAGAGATGGTTAAGTCGTTTATGTAGGTCAGTTCTTCCGGGTCTTTCTCTTTCTTCAGGCCAATTATCTGATTTCTTTTTCCACACCTGACAAACCCCGGGATGCTCCCCTTGGGTGCACATGCACCACTGGAAGTGAAGGCTTCTGGGGGGAGCAAGTCTCATTATGACCTGGTGTTATCCTCTGACTTTCTACCCACAAGGAGCCCTTCTGCACATGTGTCAGTTCAGTTCAGTCGCTCAGTCGTGTCCGACTCTTTGCAACCCCATGAATCGCAGCACGCCAGGCCTCCCTATCCATCACCATCTCCCAGAGTTCACTCAGACTCACGTCCATCGCGTCCGTGATGCCATCCAGCCATCTCATCCTCGGTCGTCCCCTTCTCCTCCTGCTCCCAGTCCCTCCCAGCATCAGAGTTTTTTCCAATGAGTCAACTCTTCGCATGAGGTGGCCAAAGTACTGGAGTTTCAGCTTTAGCATCATTCCTTCCAAAGAAATCCCAGGGTTGATCTCCTTCAGAATGGACTGGTTGGATCTCCTTGCAGTCCAAGGGACTCTCAGGAGTCTTCTCCAACACCACAGTTCAAAAGCATCGATTCTTCAGTGCTCAGCTTTCTTCACAGTCCAACTTTCACATCCATACATGACCACAGGAAAAACCATAGCCTTGACTAGGCGGACCTTAGTCGGCAAAGTAATGTCTCTGCTTTTGAATATACTATCCAGGTTGGTCATAACTTTTCTTCCAAGGAGTAAGCGTCTTTTAATTTCATGGCTGCAGTCACCATCTGCAGTGATTTTGGAGCCCAAAAAAATAAAGTCTGACACTGTTTCCACTGTTTCCCCATCTATTTCCCATGAAGTGATGGGACCAGATGCCATGATCTTCGTTTTCTGAATGTTGAGCTTTAAGCCAACTTTTTTGCTCTCCTCCTTCACTTTCATCAAGAGGCTTTTTAGCTCCTCCTCACTTTCTGCCATAAGGGTGGTGTCATCAGCATATCTGAGGTTATTGATATTTCTCCCGGCAATCTTGATTCCAGCTTGTGTTTCTTCCAGTCCAGCGTACCTTTAATTAATTTCAGTTTCCATAACTGTTTTGAACAGTGCATGTCTAGTCTACCTTTCTGATTTTACCAATTAGGTAAAGAAGCTCAAATAGATTATATTGCTATGTGAAGGTCACATGACTGGTATCTGGAAGAGATAAAAACAGAGCTCATAAGTGATTTCTTTTAACGTAGTAAATTTATAATTATTTTTGAATGGTCAGCATAACCTTTCCATTTACATTATTGTATTTCTGAATAATCAAAGGAGGGTCATTTGTAAAAATTAGGGTAGGAAAATCAAGCTTAGAGCAAGTTCCTTTGTACCAAGATCAAATGTTTCCACTTAGATTGAATGGGGCTTAGTGACTGGATATAGTCTAAGTGTGAAGCAGATAACATTTTAGGGATACATGGATCGACTTATAATTTAGGTGAGAACTTGTATTTTATTTTTGATGCTAAGTGAAAGACAAAAGGACTTTTAGACTTCATTAAGTTTATCTAATTGTACATGAGGGCATCTTGATCCCAAAAATAATTAAGACAAGTTAACATCTATATTCTTGCTATTGAACTCCTAGTCCAATGTCACTTTCACAGATCTAATATCTTTTTTTTTATAACATTTGCTGTGCCATTTTATTATGAAAGCAAATGTTTCATTGTAGAAAAACATTTTTACAAAAGAGGAAGATAAGAATCACTTCTATTTTCTTTACCTCTAGATATACACTTGGTAGATTTTTTCCCCTGATTCTTTTATATATAAGATAGTTTATGAAGTAAAGTTGAGATTATTGTTTGGTAATCTGATTTTTTTTTCACTTACCAAGAACATTTTCTCAGGGACAGATTTAGTTTTAAATTCTAGAACTAATTTACTGAGCCAGAGGACATTTAACAGGTCCCTTGACTTTCCTATGCCTAGTGCTCACAGCTTCCTATTAGTAACACTAACACCTACTTCCCTGGGTTTTGTAAGGATTAAATGAAATTGTGTAAGTTGAGTTTCTGGCACTATTTTCTTTTTTTTAATCTAATGTTTATATTTTAGCTAAAGTGACTTGACTGACCCAAGCAGGATTTCTCAGTCAGAAAAGAATATGAGGGTCACCTCAGCTAGACAGCTGCACATAGATTGAAGCCAAAATGAGAGCCCAGATGGGAGTCTTCAGGTGAGCTACAGATGAAAGAGGAGAGAGTCTAGAAAAACAAAGCAAGTAGACCAGTGCTGAGTAAAGGAGAAAGGTCAGCTTCTAATCCTTTTCGCTAGTCCCATGTCTCTGCCACATCATTGTGCAACTCTGAACCTTCAGTTTGTGGAATGAGCTAGGAGTCCTCTCTCTGCCATCATTGTCTGGGTGACCATGTGTAAGTCTCATTCTCTCCAGGAATGTTTCATCATCTGAAAACAGAGGGGTTTATGCTAGAGGGTCTAATAGTGTGTTTTTACATATTCAAATACCTTATGTCCTATGATTCCAGCTGGCTTGCTAATTCCCTCCTAGGACTTCTTGCAACTACTCTGGGTCACCTCTTTTCACCTCCAGTTCAAGATTCTCCCTAGAATCTGCCTGTGTGCATGTTGTTAGTCACCCAGTCATGTCCGCCTCTGTGTGACCCCACAGGCCTTAGCCTGCCAGGCTCCTCTGCCCTTGGAATTCTCCAGATGAGAATACTGGGTAGATAGCCATTACCCAACCCAGGAATCGAAGCCAGGTCTCCTGCGCTGCAGGCAGATTTTTACCAATGGAGCCACTAGGGAAGCCTAGAGGCACTCAGAGTGAGGTGCAGGCTGACAAGTATAGTAGACCAACTGTCTCATTCTGATCATCTCCAAGGAACACACAAAATATGACAAATACACTTTACAAAAAGTATGTCATTTCTGCAAGAAAAAAGTAAAAGCCAACTCATGTTTCTTCATTGTTTGCTATCTGCCAGGCATGCTCTCCTTAAAAATTCTTTCAGATCATTATTATTGTCCCCATTTTATAGATAAGAACACTTAGCCACTTTACCAAGGTGGCTCAAGTATTGATTTACATTATTCCACTTGGATTTAAACAGTCTACTCCAGAGCTCTCAATAATGAGAATACAACAGCTTCTCTATAAATGATCAATACAAGAGAAATCACTTGGGAAAATCATAGCTGGAATCCTGCATGAACACGATGGTTGGTAGTTTTGGAAGAAATAAAGACTAACCAGCATGTGCTTTTGCCCTCTTAATGATTAGTTACATTATGTTACCAGTGACTACCCACAGGGCATGGTACAATGCAAGTATCAAGGTATAGGATGGATGCATGAATAATTAACTGAATGAATTAATAAAAAAAATACAGACAACTTGCCTTTCCTACCTCAATCAGAAGCAGAGAATTTGAGATATTATTCTGCATGTTCAGCATGAGAATAAAGCTTCCTTTCTATTGAGTCTGTATGGAAATGCAAACAGGTGTTAGAAAGCTAATGTTACATTTCCACAAAATCCATTTAAATAAACATGTCTCAGCTTGCCATAGTTCTTTGAACCTGGAATGTAGCATGACAACAGTCAAAAAGCTTAGAGGGAATTTTACTGGGAGCTCAATGAAAAGTAATTTGCATGGGGATCTACATATCAGCAAATTTTCTTGCAAAGGGGATGATTTGGTGACCATAAGCCAAATTTTAAACCAGATACAAACCAAGGAATCATAGAGATTAGAGTCCCTCAACTGTCCAGAAGTCTATTAAATGGTCACATTCATTTGCCAAAAGAACCTCTAGTAAAACCCTGCTTTATTCAAATTGTCATCTCTAAGAAAGTAGCCTTTTAGTAATGAAGGATACAACTCTTCCATTTGAAAAGAATACTGGTGATGCAGAAGAGTCAGTTTATTCTAAGAATTTTCCCTCTTCAAGTTTATGATTGTAAAAATTCAATTCTAAGACTCCTGAGTATGTCCCCTGCTTTTCAGGAAACAAATATGAAAAAATAAAAAGATGGGCTTGAATCCGTGAGGGAGAACTCTTTCTCCAATACAGCACTTCTTATCTCCCTTTGTCAACTGCATTTGTACTGGCCCTCCCTAGTGAGATACTGTGAGCTCCTGGACAGTAAACATCTCATCTATCCTACCTTCTATCTCTCAGTACCTCACACACAGCTTTTCATACAGCGAGAGCTCAAAAAAAAAAAAAAAAAAAAAAAAAAAGGTTGGATTAACTTGAATCAGTTCCAGAAGTCTTTATGTGTAAAAGCTATTTATGAATGTTCCTCATGACTTGAAAATGGAGATGCTGTAACTTAAACCCATGTGCGTAGAGAGTGAACCCCCTAATTAGCTCAAAAAANAAAAAAAAAAAAAAAAAAAAAAAGAGGTTGGATTAACTTGAATCAGTTCCAGAAGTCTTTATGTGTAAAAGCTATTTATGAATGTTCCTCATGACTTGAAAATGGAGATGCTGTAACTTAAACCCATGTGCGTAGAGAGTGAACCCCCTAATTAGCTCAAAAAAGTGGATACCAAATATGGACAAAGAGGAAGAGAAAGAAAGACTAACAAAATACTGAATAGGACTGTCCTAACTGCAATAACACAATGTTGTTCCTGTGGAGGCTACCAACTATGACTGCATTTGGTCAGAGAGGAACGGGGTGAAGTACGTACATTAGTTGGTGTTGGGGAGCCATGTTGTTGGATAAGAACGATTAACCTAGCATGCACGACTATAGGTATATGGAAAAATAAGCAGTTGATTTGCTGAATTCAGTCAAACAACAAGTCCCCCTGTTCCTGCCAGTATCTGTGGGTGGCCTCTTAGAAACCTGGCTTGGCAGAGATGAGGCAAAGATTAGTCTGCCTCTGACTGGGCAGTTTCTCAGCCTTAGTGTATTCTTGGCCACCCTCTCTATGGTGGTGACCTCGGCTGCACTCCACAGCACCTGTTAACCAAGATGGCCCTGAACCTTCTCAGCACATGAGCATGATACCACAGAGCTCAGTTCTTGCTCTTGTGTTTCTCTGGGCACTTTCTGCCTAGTGAATTTTCTTGAATCCCCCATGCATTTTTGTCTCATAACAATGATAAAAAGGAGTGGAGAAAGATGCCACCAGGGGACTTGGTACTTGTGAGATAGGAAAGATGAGTCAGAAGTGCTAAAAAAGATGTCTGCATGAACTGTCCTGATCCTTTTCTCAGATACCACAGTTCCGGACCCATTCCCTAATGACTGATACTGAGAATTCTCCAATAAAAACTAGTTGAGAATGCTGTCTTGATGTATAACTCCTTCAACATTTACAATCAAATTATATCCTTAGCTGTTTATCTCGTTTCAGAGGACAATATCTTTCCTCATTCCCCAAACTAACATCTTCACCTAAAGATCTCCTTTCTAGTCTCTTTAAAAACTTGAATCATCAGTCATCTCCACTCTTGTCTGAGATGTCTCCCTCTCTATTGATTTTTTTTTTCCTTTTAGTAAGTGAACTGCTTAAGTCTTTCACACTTTTAGAAACAAACCAATCAGCTTCCACTAACCTGTAGACTTCTTTATAACTACAACTATGAACTTTTATTTATATAGATACAATGGTCTGAATTCACTGACTCCATTTTGGACTTGCTAGTCTTTCCTCAATCTGTGATACTGTGATGTTTAGGATTAAGTTTAGGGATGTGTCCAATTCCGTATATTAATTAAGACATTAAATTTCACTCGAGTAGCAATTATCTCCTCTTCCCAAGCTAGGGGTTTTGGCAAGCCACAAGACAGAAAAGGGGCGTGGTCCTTCTTTTTTCGGTACTCTAGGACTCCGCTTCTTCTCTTTCATCTAGTATCATCATTCTAGTGCCAGCAGAGCTAGAACAAGAGAAGGAAGACAATGAAGGCAGGATATTTTTGCTTGGTGGTGGGCCAGCCAAGAGAGCTTTACATTCGCTGTCCTGACAAACGTTTAAAATTCTGACCTCTCCAAACTCACCTTTCATGTGTATCCTATGCTCCAATCATCTCTTCTGTATATTTTTGATTCTTCACAGGTCCTACTGGAAATGTCAGTTGCAATTTCTAGGTGATAGATCTTCCCTTCATCTTCCCTCATCCCCTTGTATTTTTCTCTCTTTTAAAATTGGAATTTAGTTGCTTTACAATGTTGCGTTAGTTATGCTGTATAGGAATCACCCACACATACACATTCATCCCCTCTTTGTCACCACAGAACGTTGAGGGGAGTTCCCTGTGCTATATAGTGGGTTCTCATTAGTCATCTATTTTATACATACACGCACACACACATACACGCACACAGATGTCAACCCCAATCTCCCAATTCACCCTACCCCTCCTCTCATTTCCCCCTTGGTGTCCATACATTGTTCTCTGTGTCTGTCTCTCTTTCTGCTTTGCAAATAGATTCTTCTCTACCATTCTTCTAGATTCTACATATATGCATTAATAGACAGTATTTGTTTTTCTATTTCTGACCTTTTTCACTCTGTTTGACGGTCTCTGAGTCCATCCACATCTCTGCATACGGCACAATTTCATTCTTTTTTTGTGGCTGAGTGGTGTTCCATTGTATACATGTAATGCATCTTCTTTATCCATTCCTCTGTTGATGGACATTTAGGTTGCTTCCATATCCTGGCTATTGTGAATAGTGCTCCTGTGAACATTGGGGTGCATGTGTCTTCTGTATTAATAATCATAGTTTTCTCCAGGTCCCTTGAATTTTTAGGCAACTACTCCACACACAAATGTTCTCTTTTGAAGGTTCAGTTGTCCCTTCAATTGACCCCCTTGGGCAGGATTTCAAACAGCTGCAGGATGGTTTTATTTCTTCCACAGGACCCCCATGTGCTCCAGGGAGAATCCTTATGCTTTCTGTACCTAAAATCTCTGGATTATGGGCCAAGCCCTATGCAACAGCCTGGTGGATGTTGTGGTAAAAGGTATTGCTTTCAATAAACCTCCAATTTTTAAAAATATATTGTTCATCATTTAGACTGTGAAGAACAGACTGGGAGCACATAAAGAATATGGCTTTGAAAAAGGCCTTCACAACAAGGCATTGTCTTCTGATCTTTCTAAACTCACCTTGCACGTATATCCTATGCTCCAATCGTAGGTACTTCCCAAATTACAGAATATTCAGACCTTGTGTCTTTGTTTATGTGTACTTCCTGCCCTGACATCCTTTCTTCATTTGGTTCATGCCTACACATACCTTCAAGCTCGTCTCCCCTAGTATCCTTGGCCTGACCACTCCCACCCTCCTCTATACCCCAGCATGCCCAGCTTTAATTCTTCAGTACTATTTCATATGCTGTGACATTTGTTGTGCTGTAGAGTTTAGTGGTTACTGTGGAATCAGATCTGTACTTACTCTGACTCTGCCACCTGCTACTGTGTGACCCTGAGCTATTTGCAGAACCTCCTGAAACTTCATTTCCTGGAAGAAATGAGTGATAATGCATATATATCTCATCAGGTCATTAGGAGGGTTAAATAAAATAATGCATATAAAGCATTAAAGCAGTGCTTAGGATATTTAAGCTTTCATTAAATGTTACTTGAGATTAATCATAGCATGTATGGGGCTTTTCACAGTACCAAACTCAATAAAGAAGCAAAGAGGTATACTTTTTCCCCTCGAATTCTCAAAGCATTCACAGCCTTGGATTTTATTCCATTAAAGAATTAAATTTTTGTGAGGAGGGCTTGGAAGCTGTCCTAAATCAAAGTACAACGGGACACAGTCATTCCGCAGAGCCAAGGGGCTGCTTCCTGGCTGGGGTCCACACCCTCCTCACTCCACCAGGCATCTCAGCCACAAGCACATGAAGGGCAACTGTGATGCCGGCAAGAGGCAACCCCCTTCCAGGCCTAGAACTTTCTCCTCTTAGAGGAGAAAATGGCAAATAAATAAATAAAATCTGTATAAATTTAAATAATTGGAAGGCAGCTTGACTGAAAAAGACACTTTTCTTTTTCACCACAAATGTCACCATCTGGACTTTTCCTTTTTTAATTTCTTTGGGACCTGACAAGTCACTGGGCTGATATAATCACACCCAGTCAAAAATGACAGACACATCTCTGCAAGTTAGGGTGGGCAGAGTTCCAGGGTGGCCGCGGAGGACCCAGGAACCAGTGGGAGTGTGGCTTCAACAGCCCTCTGACTGGCTTGCCTTCCCCCATAACACAAGGGCTTCTGAGGTGTGATCAGCTTAAAATACATGCCATGCTCATATACACACACGTGTGCGCACACACACACATGCATTTGTGGATGTGTGCATGCTTACAAGATAGCATTCAATTAACCTGCTAGTTAACTCATTTTTCACTTTTTCAATCAAAAAATAAAAATAAAAATAAAGGGCAAGAAAGGCCAGTCAGCAGACTGTGCTGCTATTAATAAACTACATGTGGCCACCCTGTTTCTGTACTTGCCTTCTTTTCTCCCCAACGGTCCTTTATCCAGCAAAGCAGGAATATTCTAAGGGAACCAACAAAGTAATCCAGGTTTTTTATTGGTCAATTCAGCACCTTCATGTGGCCACAAGTCCACAGACAGACTCACAGCTGTCATGTGCAAATATTCCCATTCACAAAACCAGCTTATTTAATATTTTATTTTTGCAATTTCTGTGTCATTCTGGTTATGATTGTCTGAAAAAACAGTGCCTTCTCTGTAGACTTTCTGGATAGTATTTTTTCAAAACAAGGAAAAATACCATTTTGCGAATTTTCTTCTATGGCAATTTACAGTATTTCTGTCTGTAGGAGTATTTGCCTATTGCTTATGTTATTTGCGTAGGACTTTATGTGTGTGTGTGTGTGTGTACACACATATATACATTCACATATATGTAAACACACACATTCATTTGCCAGAGTTTTGCAGTGTTCTGTGTATCATCCAGGAGGCTGATGTTAGTAGGGCAAGATCTACTAACAGTGCTTTTCTACAATGAGTGTGGCTGTGAATCACCTTAGGAGGTTGTCTAAATACAGATTCTTATTCAGTAATCTTCATTTCCATATTGCCAGTCCAGGACCACACTCCAAATAGCCAAGAGTCAGGGACATTAGACATAGTTTTATATGAGAAATCTGGGAGTCCCTCTCAGCAATTCCCTCAGCTTCACACACCATGTCCAGTAATTAGTCAGAATAATCACTTCTTAGATACCTCCCAAGTTCATCTTTCATTTTCATCCTCACTGCCACTAGCCTAGTCCATCTTCATCACAAACTCTTGTCCACCAGATGCAGTAATCACCTCCTTGTGGCCTTCTCATCTCCTCTCTTGTCTCTCTAGCTGTATTTAACAATTCCATCAGAGTGAAATATTTAACCTGTACCTCAGATCTTGGACCACTCTGAGTTATAACTCTTAGATGGCCTCCTGTTGTTCTTAGGATAACAGCCAGAATTCTCAATATGTCCTGTAAAGCCCGTGGTGGTCCAGCTGATTTCTGCCTCCATCAGTTCAGTTCAGTTGCTCAGTCATGTCTGACTCTGTGACCCCATGGACTGCAGCACCCCAGGCCTCCCAGTATATCGCCAACTCCTGGAGCTTGCTCAAACTCATGTCCATTGAGTCGGTGATGCCATCCAGCCATCTCATCCTCTGTCATCCCCTTCTTCTCCTGCCTTCAATCTTTCCCAGCATCAGGATGTTTTCTAATCAGTCATTTCTTCACATCAGGTGGCCTGATATTGAAGCTTCAGCATCAGTCTTTCCAATGAATATTGAGGACTGATTGATTTCCTTTAGGATGGACTGGTTTGATGTCCTTGCAGTCCAAGGGACTCTCAAGAGTCTTCTCCAGCACCACAGTTCAAAAGCATCAGTTCTTTGGCGCTCAGCTTTCTTTATGGTCCAACTCTCACATCCACACATGGCTACTAGAAAAGCCGTAGCTCTGACTAGATGGACCTTTGTCAGTAAAGTAATGTCTCTGGTTTTTAATATGCTGTCTACATTTGTCATAGCTTTTCTTCCAAGGAGCAATTGTCTTTTAATCTTATGGCTGCAGTCACCATCTGCAGAGATTTTGGAGCCCAAGAAAATAAAGTCTGTCACTGTTTCCATTGTTTCCCCATCTATTTCCCCTGAAGTGATGGGACCGGATGCCATGATCCTAGATTTTTGAATATCGAGTTTTAAGCCAGCTTTTTCACTCACCTCTTTCACTTTCATCAAGAAGCTCTTTAGTTCCTCTGCTTTCTGTCATAAGGGTGGTGTCATCTGCATGTCTGAGGTTATTGATATTTTTCCTGGCAATCTTGATTCCAGCTTGTGCTTCATCTAACTTGGTATTTTGCATGATGTACTCTGCAGAGAAGTTAAATAAGCAAGGTGGCAATGTACAGCCTCTGTCTCCATAGCATCATCTACCAGGCTCCCCCTCCATCACCGTACTTCACTCACTCTGTCTTTCTCTTGGCTTCCAGTATGTAAGACATCTTCCTTTCCCAGGGACTTCAGACTTGACCTTTATAGCAGCTACCTGAAACTTTTTCTTCTTCTTTTCTTCACTGCTCACCCACTCCCTTCCTGTCAGCTACTCCCAGATCTCTATGTCAATTCACCCTTCGGTTCTCAGCTCAGGTTTAAGCTATCCACCTAGGTTTCCATTCCTGGACAGATGCTGTCAAAGCATTCTATACTTTGTTCTCAGGGCACTTTTTAGTGAATCATTTACATAGTTATTTGCTTAGTGTAAACTCTGTTACACTATTAGGGGCTTTCCTGATAGCTCAGTTGGTAAAGAATCTGCCTGCAATGCAGGAGACCGCAGGTTGATTCCTGGGTCAGGAAGATCCGCTGGAAAAGGGATAGGCTACCCACCCCAGTATTCTTGGGCTTCTCTTGTGGCTCAGCTGGTAAAGAATCCACCTGCAATGTGGGAGACCTGGGTTCGATCCCTGAGTTGGGAAGATCCCCTGGAGAAGGGAGAGGCTACCCACTCCAGTATTCTGGCCTGGAGAATTCCATGGATTGTATAGTCCATGGGGTCGCAAAGAGTTGGACATGACTGAGTGACTTTCACTCACTTTCAAGCTCCTTTAGGGAAGAGGCCAGGTCTGCCTCATCCATCGTTGAACCACCAGCACATACAGAATCTTGGTAAATATTGCCAGTAATGAAGGAAAACAGAAATGAGCTGGTGATGAGGACTGTTCCACAGCTACAGTGAGAGCCAATAATCAGGGTTTCCTGGGGCTGAGGACAGGTGGAATAGGGAAATGGGGATCAGATGTTGTAGGTCACAGTGGACCATGTCTGGGTAGGATACTTGGGAGAGAACAGGTAATTACCAGGCAGATATGAAAGAGGGAGCATTCCAGACAACAGGAGAGAGGTAGGCAGCAATCTAATGTCAAGGGCCTTTTATGCCATGGGAAATACTTTGATATTTAGCCTATAGGTGAGGAGGGGATTGGGGACTGAATGGTTTTAAATCTTGAGAAGATATAATTAATTTTATCGTAATTAAAGCTGGGCTGCAGAGACACCTTTGTGAAAGCTTTACAAACTATAGGGAGGGTAAACAATTGAGATCAATAGGATTGGTAAGAAATTCTGATATCAATCTACATAAGAAATAAAGTAAGAATAAATGTCATTATAGAAAATAGTATTTTCCCCAGCCTTTTTTGTAACTGGGATCTAAGCATGTGACCTGGACTCAATCAATCTACTATCTGCCCCTCCCCAGACTTCGGATTGAGAACTAATGACCCATGGAAGCAGGAGCAGTTGGGAATCAGTTTATTCTGCCATTCACTCAAAAAACATATTTGAACATTTACTCTATGACAGGCACTTTTCAAATTACTAGACATATAGCAGAGAACAGTTCAGTTCAGTCGCTCAGTCGTGTCCGACTCTTTGCGACCCCATGAATCGAAGCACGCCAGGCCTCCCTGTCCATCACCATCGCTCGGAGTTCACTCAGACTCACGTCCATCGAGTCCGTGATGCCATCCAGCCATCTCATCCTCAGTCGTCCCCTTCTCCTCCTGCCCCCAGTCCCTCCCAGCATCAGAGTCTTTTCCAATGAGTCAACTTTTTGCATGAGGTGGCCAAAGTACTGGAGTTTCAGCTTTAGCATCATTCCTTCCAAAGAAATCCCAGGGTTGATCTCCTTCAGAATGGACTGGTTGAATCTCCTTGAAGTCCAAGGGACTCTCAAGAGTCTTCTCCAACACCGCATTTCAAAAGCATCAACTCTTCGGCGCTCAGCTTTCTTCACAGTCCAACTTTCACATCCATACATGACCACAGGAAAAACCATAGCCTTGACTAGATGGACCTTAGTCGGCAAAGTAGAAGACAAAAATTCCTGTCCCTATAGAGCTCACATTCTATAGAGGGGAAAATAAGCAAGTAACTGAGTGGACTGTATAGTTTGTCAGATGCTGTTCGCTGATATTAAAAAAAAAAAAAAAGCAAATATCATGGAATAGGACATGGTGAAAGAGGGAAAGATATGGGAGGTATATTTTTTAAATTAAATTTATTTATTTTTAAATGAAACAAAGATGAGTATTTTTGTGATAAAAGTTCACAAAGAAGATAGGCATCATAAACCATTAGACACCTAAAAACAAACAAAGATACAGAAAGCAAAAACCAGAAGAAATAGAAGGGGAAAGAAAAATATACAATCGTGGTGAGACATATTAACCTTTCTCTGAGAATATTTTATCAAGTACAGAAAAATAAGAATAGGATGTCATTAATAATTTAATAATTAAATATAATAGATTTCTATTAATCTGAAAGGCATAATTTTTAAAGAGTGTTACTGTTTAAGACCTCTCTGAAAGGGTGACATTTGAGAAAAGACATAAAGCAGGTAAGAAACCAGCCAGGTGGATATCGGAGGAAGAATGTTCCAAGCAGAGAAGACGTTAGGTGGAGATTATAGCAGTGCCATCTAGGGGCCCCAACAGCTTTGGTGCCAGTAGCCCTCTCCTGCCCATGGCAGCAAGCCACAGCGGTGGCACAGGATGTTAGCAGCTGCCTCACCAGTGGTGTCCTCACCAGATGGTTCTGCAATGGGATATGGGCTCTGATTCCAGCTTACTGCCTCATCTCCCTTTTTTCTGCCTGTTTTCTGAACTTGGTTCTCCAGCCTTCCTAGTGACTCTCTGCATGCTCTGAAATCCTTTCAACAAATTTCTATTCTTTTGTTAGCCCATGAGTGGATAACTAAGAACTCTAACCATTATAAACAGTGAGTTCCTGGTCCACAGGGAACTTGTGTCTCTGAAGTTAAGAGGGGTCTCTCTGTTCCTGGCTATTGTCAGCTTTCTCCATCTCAGTCGCCAGTAGGAGAGAATGCAATTAATGACATCTGTTTACTGTCTGTATTTGTTTTCTGCATGACAGACAGCTACAAGGCTTGAGAGAATGCAGTATCCAACATTTATGTCATTTACGTCTAAGGTTGGTGTGTGTTGTCTGATAGTGCCTGGGCCTGGCTGGGGTGGCCCCACTGAGATGACCCTGACCCATATGTCTCTCCACCTCCTCCTGGGCCCCAGAAGGCTCACCTAGGCATGTTGTTCTTCCAGAACTTGGAGAGTAAGCCACACTGGGCAAGTGCTTGTCATGCCTTAGATTACATCCCACCCTCTAACATTCAGTTGGGAAAAACAGCCATATGGGCTCCTCAACATCAAGGTGCAGAGAAGCATCCTCGGCCCGCGGAGTTGGGGAGTGAAGGAAGGTAGCCTCCACCTTCTCCGTAAGCATCATCTGATCACCACGGAGTTGCCAGGTTCTGGTTTCACCTAGTTCCAACCTACTGATCTGTCCCGACCCTGGCTTCTGGTTTCAGTTCCAGTTGCTAAAACAGATATTTCTTTATTTAGTATCCCTGAGGGACGGAGAGCCTGGCTCACATTTTGTGAGTTCTTAATGTATGTCAGTTATCTCTGTCCCTGGGGAAGGAAATGGCAACCCACTCCAGTATTCTTGCCTAGAGAATCCCTTGGACAGAGGAGCCTGGCAGGCTACAATCCATGGGGTCGCAAGAGTCAGACATGACTTAGCAACTAAACCACCATCTCTGCCCAGGTGAGTTAAGTGGTTATCCTCAGTTTTAGTAATGAAACTCGTACTCAGTGGGCCTCTGTCAGTGGCTGTCATAATGACTTAATTATTGTGTGTGTGTTTGCACGCTCACCCAGTCGCTCAGTTGTGTCCAACCCTTTGTGACCCCATGAACTGTAGCTCGCCAGGCTCCTCTGTCCATGGGATTCTCCAGGCAAGAATACTGGAGTGGGTTTCCATTTCCTTCTCCGGGGATCTTTCCGACCCCAGGACTGCACCCAGGTCTCAGGCACTGCAGGAAGATTCTTTACCATCTGAGCCACCAGGGAGGCCTGACACAGAGCCTGGCACACAAAATAAATAAGTCTCCCTCTTTCTTTATGCTCCAGGAGATTTGACCATCAGCAGCTACATCTGATACCTCAAGCACCAGATTTTAGAGCCACCCTTTGTCAGACTTTTCGGGACAAAAGAAATAGTGCAACAGTTTGACTCATGATGCTTTGTGGAGCCTTCATTTGAGTGAAAAAAACTTATATATGTGACAGCCGTACAGTGAAGGCTTGATTTGTGTGCATGGGTTAGAAAGGAGGGTGTGCACTGGAGGAAACGGAACAGAGCTAATATGTTACCGTCTGTAATTTGACTTGCTCTCTGCCTGACTAGCTGCATATTCATGTCAATTTCCTCCCGGTTACCTAGGACAAGAAATGAAGAGGAAAGATCTTTAATCATTTTTTTTTATTCTAATTGAAACATTTTCCTTGCAAGTGAAGGGAGAACAGGTGCCTAACGAGCCCGCATGATGATTCACAAGGTAGTAGATATCGCCACAGATATAATTAAACTGAAAGATCAATGAAAATTTCCTTTTTGGACTCATGCCAGGTCTGCGCAGACTGGGATCCAGCTAGCTGTATTTATGCACAGTGATATTCAGAAGTGTGTACTCACACAGGTGTGCCCCGTAATATCATATCATGATAAATTAAAGAGCCACAGACTCACACACGGAGGATAACTTATTTAGGAAAACACAGCTATTTCTGTGTACAGTTAATGATCCTGGACTGCAAGCATCGTCTGTCAGGAAGGCAGACAATTGCTGCATCGTATCAGATCTCACTTCCCCTTTTCCTTTATTATGCTTTTCATTTTTGGTCTAAAAAATACAACCACATAAGTAAGCACTGGCCCAGAGGCTCAAGATCTGAAAGAAAGGGAGGAAGGGGAAAGAAATGGAGGGAAGGAAGGAGGCAGGAAGGGAATCATCAAGGGAAAGAAACTTGCCAATGTGTGGCCTCTCCTTCAGAGTTCCAGGAAATTGGATTGCATTTATACCAAGATGTGTAACCTGTCTGGCTCTTTAGGACTCATTGGGGCTGTAAATAGGCCCTTGCACATCTTGCGCGTCCAAGTTTCTTCTGATAAAAAGAACAAAGGAAGAATTTAGGGGAGTGGGTTGATCTTTGAGATCTGCACTGATGCAAATTTCGCAGGCCTGATAGGTTTTTCACGGCCTTCTTTTTTTTTTTAATTTCCTTGAAGAAATGAAAAAACAACCTGAGAATTCTATTCAGTTGTTTTGTAGCAGCATTGTAATTGAAAAAAAATCACTCCTTGAGTTAGATACTCTTTTCGTTAGCTCAGGCTGCTATAACAATATGTCATAGATGGGCGGCTTAAATAACAGACTTTTATTTCTCACAATCTGGAAGCTAGCAAGTCTGAGATCACAGTCCTAGCAGTCTTGATGTCCCATGAGAAGTATCTTCTGGCTTGCAGATGGCCATCTTCTTGCAGTATCCTCACATGACAGAAAGAGGCAGATCTGAACCTGGTGGCTCAGAGGTTAAAGCGTCTGCCTGCAGTGTGGCAGACCTGGGTTCAATCCCTGGGTCGGGATAATTCCCTGGAGAAAGAAATGGCAACTCACTCCAGTATTCTTGCCTGGAGAATCCAATGGACGGAGGAGCCTGGTGGGCTACGGTGCATGGGGTCACAAAGAGTTGGACACAACTGAGCGACTTCACTTTCACTTTCCTCTTCTTAAAAGGACACTAACCCTATCATGATGAGCTCCACCCTCAAGACCCATGAACTCATCCAAACCGTATTACCTCCCAAAGGCCCTGCCTCCAGATACTATCACATTTGAGATTAGGACTTCAACATGTAAATTTTGAGGGGACACAGTCCATTACAGATACCAACCCAAACACCTCTGTGGTCCTTTCTACACAATAAAGGTGAATCTGACCCCTAAAGCTTACAGGAAGATTTATGTCTTACATGTATTTATTTCATTTAAAAGGAGACAATGGAAAATCTAGTGCCAATATTGTCCACTCATATTTTGCAAAAGAAAAGAATGTAGGAAAGTTACTATAAATTCTAGTGTTGGAAAGATCTTTAGAGATAAGTCTAGACCAACATATCTGTTCTCATTAGGATAGATTAATTGCACTAACAACTTCAAAATTTCAGTGGCTTAACAGAATGAGAATTTGTTCTCATCCAGGAAAAGTCTGATCCAGATGTGCCCCCTTGGCAAATCTCCTTAAAAGTGAACTTAAGGATCCAGGCTCTTGCCAGTGGGAGCCTTCGCCATCTTAGAGCCTTTAGAATCCTTTGTAGAAGGTGGGAGATCACACATAGGGCATTTGATGCACGTGGCTAAAAGTGGTGCACATCCCATTGATCAGAATTTGGTCACATGGTATTATCTAGATGCAAGGGGTGGGTGTGGGGGGCTGGTGCTGTAATCTTCCTGTGGAAGTGCACCACCCAGAGCCTTATTTCTGCCATACTCACTGGTTTCCAGATAAGGAAAGTAGGCTTAGTGTCTGATGTGTTTAGAATGAATCAGTGGCAGAGGTGGGATTAGAACTCCTATCTCCTCACTCCATTTTCTTTCCTTTATTTCCCATCCCCTCTTAGCTCTTTGAAGAAGTACAGCAGGACTTAGGGTTTCTGAAGGATAATCCCTAGCCTCAAAGAAGGCCCCTCTCCTTAGAATCCAAATCAATACCTTTTGAATGCTTAAGAGAGAATACACACAGAACTTAAAATTAATTGACTTTATTTGGTTTTATTTTTCAGATTATTTCTTAAATGGCTCTTTGACTTCTGAAAAGGTCACACTCACCAAAAATGAGAGCAGTATGATACTGTCTTTGGTCTTGTATAATAGCTAATAGTGTAGGGCATGTGATCATTGCTTCATAAATATTTGTTGCTAAGCATGGTTGCTGTTTTTCAGTTGCTGTTGTGTTTGACTCTTTGCAACCCCATGAACTACAGCATGCCAGGCTTCCCTGTCATTCACTGTCTCCCAGAGTTTGCTCAGACACATGTCCACTGAGTCAGCGATGCCGTACAACCATCTCATTTCTGTCACCCCTTCTTTCATTGCCCTCAATCTTTCCCAGAATCAGAGTTTTTTCCAATGAGTTGGTTGTTCTCAACAGGTGGCCAAAGTATTGGGGCTTCAGCATCCAGCTTTCCAATGAATATGCAGGACTGATATCCTTAAGGATTAACTGGTTTGATCTCCTTGCAGTCCAAGGGACTTCTCCAGCAATAAAAAATAAATAAATAAATAAATAAAAATTAAAAAAAAAAAGAAAAAAAAAAAAGCATCGATTCTTTGGTGTTAAGCCTTCTTTATCATACACCTCTCACATCCATGCTTGACAATTGGAAGAACCATAGTTTTGACAGTACCAACCTTTGTCAGCAAAGTGATGTCTCTGCTTTAAAATGTGCTGTCTAGGTTTGTCATAGCTTTTCTCCCAAGGAGCAAGTGTCTTTTAATTTTGTGGCTGCAGTCACTGTCCTCAGTGAGTTTGGAGCCCAGGAACATAAAATCTGTCCATGTTTCCACTGTTTCCCCATCTATTTGCCATGAAGCGATGGGACCAGATGCCTTGATCCTCATGTGATCTGGTTTTGTGAATGATGAGTTGTAAGCCAGCTTATTCACTTTTTTTTTTTCACCTTCCTCAGGAGGCTCTTTAATTCCTCTTCACTTTTTGCCATTAGAATGGTATCAACTGCATATCTGACGTTGTTGATATCTCTCCTGGCAATCTTGATTCCAGCTTGTGATTTGTCAAGACCAGCATTTCTCCTGATATACTCTGTATATAAGTTAAATAAGCAGGATGACAATATACAGCCTTGATGTACTTCTTTCCCAATTTGGAACCAATCTGTTGTTCCATGTCCAGTTCTAACTGTTGTTTCTTGACCTGCATACAGGTTTCTCAGGAGGCAGGTAAGTTGATCTGGTAATCCTATCTCCTTAAGAATTTTCCATAGCTTGTTATGATCCAACAGTCACAGGCTTTAACGTAGTCAATGAAGCAGAAGTAGATGTTTTTCTGGAATTCTCTTGTGTTTTGTATGATACAACAAATGTTGGCAATTTTATCTCTGGTTCCTCTGCCTTAGTTGATCTGGTAATCCTATCTCCTTAAGAATTTTCCATAGCTTGTTATGATCCAACAGTCACAGGCTTTAACGTAGTCAATGAAGCAGAAGTAGATGTTTTTCTGGAATTCTCTTGTGTTTTGTATGATACAACAAATGTTGGCAATTTTATCTCTGGTTCCTCTGCCTTTTTTTAAATCCACATTGTACATCTGGAAATTCTCAGTTCATGTACTGCTGAAGCCTAGTTTGAAGGATTTTGAGCATTACCTTACTAGCATGTCAATAGGTAATCTGAACATTCTTTGGCATTGCCTTTCTTTAGGATTGGAATAAAAACTGACCTTTTCCAATCCTGTGGTCACTGCTGAGTTTTACCAGTTTGCTGGCATATTGAGTGCAGCACTTTCACAGCATCATCTTTTAGGATTTGAAACAGCTCACTGTAATTCAATCGCCTCCACTAGCTTTGTTTGTAGTAATGCTTCCTAAGGCCCACTTGACTTCACACTGCCGGATATCTAGCTCTAGGTGAGTGACCACACCATTGTTAATGAGATCATGAAGCTCTTTTTTGTATAGTTCTCTATGTTCTTGCCACTGATGCTTAACATCTTCTACTTCTGTTAGGTCTTTGTCATTTCTAACCTTTATTGTGCCCATCTGTACATGAAGTGTTCCCTTGGTATCTCTAATTTTCCTGAAGAGATCTCTAGTCTTTCCCATTCTATTGTTTTCCTCTATTTCTATGTGTTGTTCACTTAAAAGGACTTTCTTATCTCTCTTTGCTATTATCTGGAACTCTACATTCAGTTGGATGTATCTTTCTCTTTCTCCTTTGCCTTTCACTTCTCTTCTTTTTTCAGCTATTTGTATGGCCACCTCAGACAACCATTTTTGCCTTCTTGCATTTCTTTTTCTTGGGGATGGTTTTGATCACCACCTCCTATACAGTGTTAACAAATCTACATCCATAGTTCTTCAGGCATTCTGTCTACCAGACCTAAAACCTTGAATTTATTCCTCACCTCCACTGTATAATCATAGGGGATTTTTTTTTAGGTCATACCTGAATGGCCTAGTGGTTTTCCCTACTTTCTTCAATTTAAGTCTGAATATTGCAAAAAGGAGCTCATGATCTGAGCCACAATCAGCTCCAGGTCTTGTTTTTGCTGACTGTGTAGAGCTTCTTCATCTTTGGCTGCAAAGACTATAATACAATATAATCTGATTTCAATATTGACCATTTGGTGATGTCCATGTGTAGAACTGCATCTTGTGTTGTTGGAAGAGAGTGTTTGCTATGACCAGTGTGTTCTCTTGACAAAACTCTGTTAGCCACTGCCCTGCTTCATTTTGTACTCCAAAGTAAAACTTGTCTGTTACTCCAGATATCTCTTGACTTCCTACTTTTGCATTCCAACCCTCTGTGATGAAAAGAACATCTTTTTTGGGGGGCGGGGTTAGTTCTAAAAGATCTTGTAAGTCTTCATAGAACCGTTCAACCTCAGCTTTTTCAGCATTCCTGGTTCTGGCATAGACTTGGATTACTGTTACGTTGAATGGTTTGGCTTGGAAATGAACTGAGATCATTTTGTCATTTTTGAGATTGCTTCCAAGTACAGCATTTTGGACTCTTTTGTTGACTATGTGGGCTACTCCATTTCTTCTAAGGGATTCTTGCCCATAGTAGTAGATATAATGGTCACCTGAATTATATTCACCCCTTACTGCTCATTTTAGTTCACTGATTCCTAAAATGTTAATGGTCACTCTTTCTATCTCCTGCCTGACCATATCCAGTTTATCTTGATTCATGGACTTAACATCCCAGGTACCTATGCAATATTGTTCTTTACAGCTTCGGACTTTGCTTTCACCCCCAGACACATCCACAACTGAGCGATGTTTCTGCCTTAGCCCAGGCCCTTCATTCTTTCGGATCCGTTTCTCTGTTCTTCCCCAGTCGCATATTAGACAACTACTAACCTGGGTGGCTCATCTTCCAGTATCATATCTTTTTGCCTTTTCATTTTATTCATGGGATTCTCAAGGCAAAAATACTGAAGTGGTTTGCCACTCCCTTCTTCAGTGGACTACATTTGTCAGGCCCTGACTAGTAGGGTCATGCCCTTCAGCTGCACTATGTAGCCAGATGACTTGCTGGGTGCCCTGGTTATCCCACTGCTGGTCCCATGTATGAATGTATCATACGGAGTCTTACAAAGGCATCAATGGAAAAAAAACAGTAAGGGAAAGACCAATAACTTTCTGATAAATGGGTAGGGAATTATTACATGAAATCATCAAATACTTAAGAGGACCTAACACATATCAAGCATAGTTCTGAGAGCTTGGAATATGGCAGAGAAAGAAACAGTTTTTTGCACAAAATCTTACAGTTCAAACTGTAAGTTTTGTGAATTCAAAACTTAGAGCTTGAACTCATTTCTCTAATGGCTGACTGTGTAATACAGGGCATGTTTACTGCTCCTAGTTTACCTTCTTTTGTTACCTGTGAAAGGGGGATAGCAGCTGTTATCCAATACCTCTCTGGGCTATTAGGCAAATGGTAAATGAGCAAGTGGAGATCTAAAATGAATGATCAAAAATAAAAGACCGAGTGATAAATTCTTAAGGGAGGCAGGTTAATGAGCCATGGATGTGGAGAGCAGCTCGATTGGTTCCAGTAGGTCATTATTAGTTCTTTCTTCAGAAGGGCTCATCTTCAAATTGCTACTTCTGGAAATGATATGGCAGTGATAGAAAATGCAGAGCAGCACCAAAGAAAGGGTTTAAGACAGCCCTATACATATGAAATGAGTTCATCAAGATTTATGTCATTACAATAAACCACTAACAGAATTTATGATGATGAGATCATTATGAAGAATTCCAAAAAATGCAGTTAACTGGCCACTATGACCTCATGTCTCACAGTCCCCTCAACTCTCAACAAATGTCCCCACCTTTAGAGATGACTTTTTTTTTTCCTTTGTAAAGAAATACATTAATTTATTTGTGTGTAGGAAGTCTCAAGATTCTCCAACTTTTTCATTCAAGGAATGAAGAAGACTCAACTGCCTACTTCCTCAATAAAGGAAGTCCCAAGCTACACAAAAGTGATCATTAACTTGACTCCTTTTATTCCTTTTAAGAATTATCATGTCAAAGACTTTCTCACTGAAACTTTTAACCCAGTCTCCTTATAAGCACTAGGATGCCCTGATAAATCTCTTGTCTTGACTTAAGGCTTTGTGTTTTCAGTGTATGTTTTATCCAGTTCTAGATAGCCAGCTCCTTAAGAGCAGCAACTATGTCTTTCTGAGCTCTGTGTCTTACATACATTCCCCAGAGACCACCTCATGGTACATGCTCAGGAAATGTTTTGGAATGAGTGATTACAGTTTTCCAGGTTGAGGATGAGACAGTGTCCTGGCCTATGTACTTCTTTGTGTCCAGCACCACTTTGAAGAAGTGAAGGTCATTCTCCTGATAGGACTCAGGACACTTTTTCCCTACGGGGCCAAATAGTTACTATTTTAGGTTTGCAGACCATCCAGTCTTTGAGGAAATTGCTATAGTAGCACAAAAGCAAGCTCAGACAATACATTAAAAAATGTGTAACTGTATTCCTCCCCCCCAAAAAATCTTTCTTTATGGATACTGAAGTTTGAATTTCATGTAATTTTCATATTTTAAACAATGTTTCTCTTCTTTTGATTTTCTAAAATCATTTAAAAATTTACTTTCCTTGGCTCATAGGACATACAAAATCAGGGGGTGGGTCGTGTGATCTGGGGTCACAGTTGGCGGATGCCACACTAGATTGTGGGTTTGCTGGTGCTGGTTTTGGTGGTGGGACTTACTAATGAGATGAAGAGGTTTTTTTGGAACCTTCAACTCCATTTCCTTAACCAGTTCACTAGTGTGCTTTAGTTGGTCCAGTTCCTAAGAGTGGAATTACTGTTTTATCTGCTGCTGTCTTCAAGGACACTTTAATGAATTAAGGTCATAGAATTCTTGGGCAAGATAACACCTCCTTAGGACTGGAGAGTTATGATGAAAATATTAAAATGGAAGACTAAAATATAATTCATGATTTATGGTGAATCATCTTAGATACTTCTAAGAATCAATAACCCATATCATCATTTTCATTTATCCTGTGACATTCATTCATTTCACAAAGAATTACTGATAATATGAAATATATGCCAGACTGTATGCATGGGTCAAGCGGGATATGCACCCAGAATTCTGGTACCACTGTGAGACATGCACAGGAAACAAATACATCTATTTTTATACTTTAAAAATTCATATTTTTAATATATTGCTGATGTTTACTATAAAATAAATCACTTTGATAATTTTGCTGCACAAAAATATACACAGCAAAATACAGTCAGAATTTCATGTAAGCAAAAATAAGTAACAATAATATTTTAAAAATCAGAACCCAGCAATTTAAGGAATTTGACCCCTAGGTTTCCACATACCTGTTGGTTAAATATAAGAGAGAACAAGACTCTGTCATGTAGCTGCTACTATTTCAGAAAGAATGAATGCAAGAAGGTTGATTGATTTAACAAGTAAAATGCATATACTAGTCTTTATGGAAATTTCTGTTCACTAATTTTAGTGGCTAAAAGTATAGATACTGGAGTCAGTTCTGGGTTCAGATCCTTGGCTTTTACCCATTAACTATGTGACCTCAAGCTAGTTACTTAACCTCCTTGAGCTTCTGTTTCTTCACCGAAAAAATGAAAGCATTAGTGATGACTGTGCGTTCAAGAACAAACTGCAATTCTTACACATTGATAGCAAGGATTCACTAAATAGGTATTCTTACTAATACATTTGCCATTAGAAAAAGAATAGAGTTTTTTGTTTAGAAGACTTTGTAGAGGTGTAATGTAATTTCAAATAGAAGTCAGCGTTGAGATTCTGAGAGACACTTACCCTACCCTGAGCCTGGAAGGTGGTAGCAATGCGCATGTCTCTGTTTTGCTTAAACACCAAAACCGTCTGAGTTTGGTTTTCTTCATGGCTGTTTTCTTGACAGACTGTGGGCAGTGGGGATGTTCCCTGAAATTTCCACTGTATTTGTGCAACTTCCTTTTACCTAATGTTTTGGAATTCCATCTTAATTGTGTTTTTCTTTTTCTTGTTATCATCTGATTTCCTTTCTGCTTAGTTTTGGGGTTCACTATAGTTTATCAGAATCTTACTTATCCAAAGCCTCTGATTTCAAATTCTTTTTCATCATGATGTTGTTGATCTACTTAAATAAACCAGTGGATGGACAGTTTCAAACCCTTGTCCCATAGACAGTATCAAGATACACAAAACTTAGGATACCTAAAGGCTGTATCAGAGAGATGGGAAGACTCGTTCATAGCCTGTTATGATCTCCAGGCTACAGAGTGTGACAGAAAGAATGTAGATTAGAAACCAGAGTGCTTGGCTTTGTTGTCCTCTCAGCCAGCCTAGACCATGGGCATCCTCAGCTCTCTCGATTCAGTAGTACTGGTCAATAAAACAGGAATGACTAGGATACTTATCTCACGTAGTTTAGTGTAAATAATGTAAAAGATACAGTAATTATTTAATAAACAAAACCACCATGCATACTGCTACAGGGTTATTATAATTATTATTCACCCCATGTGTGTATGTATGACAAGGATTCCATTTAGGGAACAAGTAATTTGCGGTGTTAAGAGTCAAGTCCCTTCTGACACTAATCAGGTGTGTAACTGAGGACAAATCATTCATTCAAGTGCTAATAAATTAGGTACTTATCAATGCCCCTTTCTGTCATAAAAGTCTGGGGTTTCATGAGTACCAGGATACAGGTATAGATAGGCAGAACAGCCAGTCTTACAGAGAAGTACTAACTGATGCTTTAGTCAGTGGGCCCTCCAGGAGAGCGGGAGCCTAAAGATGGCTTTGGGAAAGGGATCCCCAAAGAGTTCACTGGGTAACAGAGCACACCTAGGACTCACAGGAGTGTTACTTCATAGAGGGCCCCCACGTAGTTCAAAACTGACAAGACTGAGCTAAACCCAGAGCAACCAGAGGCAACGTTGTTGACCACTGCCTTGTCTGAAGTGATGAGGACTGAGGCAGGTGCCCTCCACATAAGTAAGGAGGGAGAGAAGCAGAGAAGGTCCAGAATTTACAGCCTCTGAACGGGCTTCATGGCTTGTCTCCTTCTCTAATCCATCCCCCATATTGCCACCAGAGGGACCCTAAACTCAAATATGGTCTTTCCCCTGTCCAGATTAAGTCTCTGATTTCTTTCAAGAAAAGCTGCTCAGTGTTACTGATCATCAGGACATGCAAACCAAAAGTACAACGAGATATTACCTCACGTCCGTCAGGATGGCTGTTACCAAAGAGCAAAAGCCTCCGAGTATTGGCAAGGATGCGGAGAAGTGAGAGGCCTTGTACCTTAGTGGTGGGAACGGAAACATGGTACAGCCACTGTGGGAAACAGTATGGAGTGTCCCATTTTCCACAAGGTGAAATCTAAGCTCCCTTGCTTATAGGGCCCTGTATTGTAAGTAGAGTCTACCTAACTCCTCAGTTTCTTTTTCTCAAGAGCAAGCCCCTCTAAACTTACCATCTTTTCTTCATAACTCACTGCCTTCACACATGCTGTTCCTCTGCCAGGAACATCCTCTCTGCTTGGAGAATTCTTCCTTTTCCTTTTTTGGCCTGGTTCAAATGTTACTTTCATTGTATATATTATGGCAACTACCATAAAGTTATTTTTTAAGAAGGTACCTACTTGTCTGCTTTTCTACTAGCATATGAACTTGTGGAGATGGACCTGTGTTTTATTGTGCTAACAAGTGCTTCATTAATTTTTTCCAGAGCTTTTCTAATGGTTAACTGAAATGACCTAAGGGGTAAGGCATCTGGAGGAAACAGATAGAAAAACAGAGCTCTTGAAAATATAAACAGACAAAAACCTAACAAAGGACAAATTTAGATTCAATGAAATCATAAGCAAGGTACACTTTTCCCAATGAAATGATTTATTCAATAATTATTTGGTCAGTTTCTCTTATGCACCAGGTACCAAGGATGTAAGAGCAAGTGAGACTGGCTTAGCACATCCCATCAATTAGGATGCCAGTGTTCCTGGCATGTGGCTGACAAGGGGGAGGTGGCACAGTAAGGAGGAGAGTAGCAAACAGGGCACAGATGACCCAAGGCTTTGCAGGTTAGGGTGAGAACTTCACTTTTAGTACAAATGCAATGCTTTCTTACAAGTGATTTGCTGTAAAAGTTTTTAATCAGGGTAATTAACCATCTGACTGACATTTAGGGGAAGTCACACTGGCTCTTCTGCAGAGAATAGGGAGTATATATAAGTGGGGATACAGTTAGGAGGCTATGCACGAGACCAGGTGAGAAATGACATTGGCCTAGCAGCCAGAATCATCCGCAGGATGGTCAAACACAGATTTCTGAGCTGCACCCCTGAAATTCCTGATTCTATAGGTCTGATGGTGATGGACATGGGGGCAGGGTGGAGAATTTGGGAAAGATTGTCTAAAGGTCACTACGACTAAGGCGACATACCTCTGGGGTGAGACCTTTGAGGACTGGAGAAGATACCTTATCTCCACCATTACTTCAAGCCTGTTTCACATGACCAAACCTTATATTAGACCTCTATTCTAATCCTTCTGTACGAGAACATAGTTATGATCTTTTATGAACCTGTCCCTTGTAAGGATACTTTGAACTTACTTTATTTATGGTCCTTTATGATCCTTTTCCTTATAACTAGTATACTTTAAATTAACTCCAAATTTTGTTTTGTCGTTTGTTTTCATTGGGGGAAGTATGTTATCCGTTACCTACATACCTGTAGTAAATACGGGAGGAAGGGGACGGTGTGTGCACTTGTCTGTGTCTAAGTGTCTGTACGTGTGTGTATCTGTTCATTTTCATTTACCAAAGGGTTTCACAAACTTCTTTGATATAATATCCTAGTTTCACTTTCACTTCAGCGAGGCAGCACAGGCTGAGAAACGTTGGGGTACCTGACATCGGATGGTCCGAAGAGGCAGATACCCTAAAAGGTCCGTTCTTATGACCTCACCCAATGGTAAAGGAAGAGGTCCCCTAGAAGGACTGGGTCCCTAACTTGGATCCAGAGGGTGTAACCTCCGTCCGTGAAGTTGGAGACTCGGTGGTGCCTTCGAGGACTTTCAAATCCCAGATACTCAGCAATTCTAACTCGTTCCCGTTCATTGACACAAAATAGTAAAAATCCGAGACGTCAATAGTCTACTTTTCCTCTTGTCCCATATATCAGGACCCAATACTGGATCACATTAAGGAAGGTCTTAAACTTTTATTACTCCAGTGACGTCTACGTTAGACAATTTAATTCTACTCCAGTAATCCTCCCCAAGATTAGATTGTACTGCCCATAGGAATACTTTTCCCATTTTTCCGTTTTCTATCCTTCGTTTGGTGGTCCTCGATCTCCTCTCCGTACTTCGTCTAATAAGGAGTGTCGAGGGTCTTCCTTGGTTGGGACGGTTGTGGAAATAAACTAAATAAAACTAATAAAACCAACTCGAACCAGAAGAAACCCGAAGGGGTCACCGAGTCGCCATTTTCTGACGGACGTTACGTCTTTTGTGTCCTCTCCACCCAAACTAGGGATCCAACCGTTATAGGGGACCTCCTTCCTTACCGTTGTATGAGGTCACAAGAATGGACCTTTTAGGGTACCCGTCTCCTCGGACCTCCCGACGTCAGTCATTCCACGCAAAGAGTCAGACACGACTGAAGCACTGAGCACGCATGTGTGCACATACACAGGTCTTCGTGGCGGCGCATGTGCTTTTTTGTAGTTGTGGAGCATGGGCCCTAAAGCAGATGAGTTCAGTAGCTGTGGCATGCAGGCTCTCTAATTGTGGTATGTGGGCTTAGTGGCCCCAGGGCAGGTGGGGTCTAGTTCCCTGATTAGGGATCAAATCTGCAGTCCCTGTATTGAAATGCAGGTTCTTAACCACTGAGCCACGAGGGAAGTCACCAGCACCTTGATTTTAGACTTCTAGACTCCAGAGCTGCTTTTAAGACTCTCACTTTGTGGTACTTAGTTATAGCAGTCCTAGCAAACCAATACAAGCCCCTTATGGTTATAGCTTCATTGCACTGTACACATAGCTCTTAACCCTGCCTTCCTTGTCTCTCAGATCTGCTTCTCTCTTGTACTCTGTAACCAGTGGGCCAACACTGACCCTTCCATAGTATAAACCAAGTCTCCTGGGACCCTAATCAGGGCACAATATCCTAAAGATCCCACCTAACCTTTCCAGATAGGAGATTCTGACATACTTCCCCATTGGACCTCTGCCTCTTTAAGAATCTGTTCCATGTTTTATTATTCATCTTGTGTCCTCCCAATGACCAGAATTCCTAAAACATAGCTTGTGTGTTTGTTGAATGAATAACAAAATTAATGAGCTAGCCCCCCTTTATCTCCGTCTTCCTTTGGTAAATGGGAAAACTCAAGAGCTTTTGACCTTCATGCTGCTGTCTTTTTGTCAATACAACGAGTGGTTTATTTGGGGAGCATCTGTTTTCGGATCACATGACTCAGTAAATGTGTGTTCTTAATGAAGGTGATCAGTGCAGATCAAGCTGACATCAACACTAAAGATATGGAGGATTGCTTTGGTGTGCAAATGGAAATGGTTTGGTGCCGGGAGATAATGAATACACAAGAATTAGGACTGCGTTATTAAACGGAGGGGATGAAGCTTGTCATTAGTTCCCACTGCTTCTTGGAGTTATTGTTAGTAGCTATTTGAGTGAGGAGACAGGAACATGTGGAGAAGAGGAAGTGAAGAAACGAATGTGTAGATAACGTCTGCTCACTGAGACAATGTGGTGTTTGGAATCGATCATCCTGCAGCTTTTGCTGAGAGGCTAGTGATATTGAACTGATCTGTTTTCCCAAACTCCTCAGAGGTGCAAGCAGCTGACAACTCCCCAGATTCCTCCTCATGTCTGCCCCAGACTTTGATCTCCAATGAAACATGAAGTTCATGTGCCATATTTGGGTGTCAGATTCCAGAGAAAGATCTTTGTGTATCCAGAAAGAGTTGTTCTTGGAAAAGACGGTGAAAAAATTATCATTGAAATGAAAATATTTTTGAGAGAGAGAGAGGCATTGTTAATATTTAAGCTGGGACAATAGGCATACTTTGGGTTAATTCTGCTCAAAGGAGAGAGTACTACTTCCCTACTGATGGACCACCCAAAGCCCTATGGAAATACAACCAAGCTCTACCAGAGTTGATTGATTTAGCATTAAGTAAATGCCCATAATCATTAGCCATTTACTCTGCCAGGGACTGCTGTCATCTTTTCAGAACTTCCTGTACAGCAAGAAAGTTTCTCAGTGAAAATCCAATTTAGTAATTTAGTCTATGTTGTTTTTAGGAAATGCTCCAAATTTTCAAAATTACTTTTTTTTTCAACTTTGGTAATATGCATTTATTTATTTTTTTAAATTTAAGTATAGCTGATTTACAACATTATATTAGTTTCCAGTGTACAACAAAGTGATTCAGTGTTTTCATGGATTTACACCATTTAAAGTCATTACAACATACTGGCTATTTTTCTGCATTGTACAACATATCCTTGTTGCTTATTTTATTACTTTTTTTTTTTGTATTTATTTATTTTTTTATACGAACTCCCAAACATGAACCCCCCTCCCACCTCCCACCCCACATCTTCAAATGAATTGCCAGTCTATGTTCAATGCAGGATGCAGGATGCTTGGGGCTGGTGTATGGGGATGATATTTTNTGTATTTATTTATTTTTTTATACGAACTCCCAAACATGAACCCCCCTCCCACCTCCCACCCCACATCTTCAAATGAATTGCCAGTCTATGTTCAATGCAGGATGCAGGATGCTTGGGGCTGGTGTATGGGGATGATATTTTATTACTTTTTAAATTTTATTTCGCTTTAGCTGCACTGGGTCTTGTTGCTACATGGACTTCTCTCTAGTTGCTGCAAGTGGGAGCTACTCTTTAGCTGCAGTGCATGGGCTTCTCACTGAGGTGACTTGTCTTGTTGCAGAGCATGGCCTCTAGGTCTTCAGTAGTTGCAGCTCGCAGCCTCTAGAGCCTGGGCTCTGTAGTTGTGGTGCTCAGGATTACTTGTCCTACAGCCTGTGGGATCTTCCTGGACCAGGGATCAAACCCGTGTCTCCTGCATTGGCAGGTGGATTCTTAACCACTGAACTACCAGGGAAGTCGTGCTTATTTATTTTATACACAGTATTTAATATCTCTTAGATGGCTGCCGTCTATGGGGTCGCACAGAGTTGGACACAACTGAAGTGACTTAGCACCAGCAGCAGCAGCAATCCCATTTGAGAAACTAACTAGTTCTCTCTATCTGTGAACTGTTTCTGCTCTGTAATGTACATTTGCTTGTTTTATTTTGAGATTCCAATATAAGTGATGATATAAAGTATTTGTCTTTCTGCCTTCCTTTGTTGTAGATGAATTGACCTTAAGTGTATGAGCTTATTTCCGAGCTCTCTATCCTGTTCCATTGATCTATATTTCTGTTCTTGAGCCAGTACCATATTGTTTTGATGGCTGTAGCTTCATAGTGTAGTCTGAAGTCAGGGAGTGTGGTTCCTCTAGCTCTGTTCTTCTTTCTCTAGATTGTTTTGACTATTTGGTATCTTTTGCATTTCCATACAAATTTTAAGATTTTTTGCTCAGATACCACTTCACCACTTTGGATATAAGCTGCATCTGTCTTACAGACAAGCTCCCAAGTGGAGCTGGAGCATTCACTTGACTCGGGCTAGGGTGCACACAGTGGTGGTGGTTGCAGAAAAGTGACCAGCTGCTTGTGTGGTTTTCATTTCGCCCTCTCCACTTGGCTTCAGGAGCAAGGTAGTGTGCACATGCTCCTCACAAGTGGACAACAGGTTTCCCACAGGCCTCTTATTAGCCCCACCAGCCCTCCCACCAGCCAAGAGAGCTCATCTTCCCTATTTGGACCACAAACCTGGGACACCCATAGGTGGCTCGAACCACGCACTCCTCAGGGAGGATCTCCACCTGTGTAATCTCCCTTTCCCTCAGTCCCTTCCCAGGGGCACAGTCTGACTTGATTGCTTCCCTACCCTTTCTACCTGATTCTTCGTGGATCTTTCTTTCAGCCTTGTTTGTACAGGGTCTCATTACCCATTTCTTTAGTTTTCCTAATGTGAATTGTTCCACATGTAGATATATTTGTGATATGTTCATGCTGCTGCTGCTGCTAAGTCGCTTCAGTCATGTCCAACTCTGTGCAACCCCATAGACGACAGCCCACCAGGCTCCCCCATCCCTGGGATTCTGCAGGCAAGAATACTGGAGTGGGTTGCCATTTCCTTCTCCAATGTGTGAAAGTGAAAAGTGAAAGGGAAGTCGCTCAGTCATGTCTGACTCTTCGTGACCCCATGGACTGCAGCCCACCAGGCTCCTCCGTCCATGGGATTTTCCAGGCAAGAGTACTGGAGTGGGGTGCCATCGCCTTAGTGAATTGCACATCTTCCTACTCTGCCATCTTGATAAACACCCTCTCAAAATAACTTTTAATTTCTTAAAGTTTGGAATTTGCTTTTTAATTTAATGTACCCTTCCCCAGTCGCTACGAATAATTAGAAAAGATATACAGAGAAAGAAGACAATAGGCCAGAAGTTTAAAGCAATAGACTACTGGTTAATGGATATCCAACATGCAGTTCCAAAGGAGTAGTCACATGAAGTTCGTGAAAATGGTGAAGTGATGTAAAATTAGTATTTGAAGTAAAACACCTTGAGTTAAATCCCAGTTTGGCCTTCCCTAGATATGTGATGGGGGGAAAGTCATTTCACATCAATAAGCTACAATTTTTGTGGTTCTGGTTCTGTGGTTTCTGTGGAGTGGGGTTAATATATACAGAGTTTTTATAAGGACTGAATAAAACAATGCATATAAGGTACAGAATACATGTCTTGATATATAAATGCTCAATTAAGAGTAACTGCTGTTATTAAATCATGCATACTCTGTCTTTACTAGCAACCATTTATATCAGCTCTGATAATATTTAACTAGTATTCTTATAGAATTGTTCTGGTAATTTTATGAACATTTATTACAGCCCCCTGCCCAGTGTTGGAGTTTGTTCCTTTGTTTGTGAGACACTAAATGACTATAACTGAAAAATCAGGAATTCTTATAAAATTCAGAAATAAATCAAAAATACTTATCATGAAATGTGCCCTGTTGCCTGTGATATATCTTTTGGCCGGAACATAACAAAACTCCATGTAACTGGAACAAGTCAGAGATCCTTAGTCACGTGGCAGCTGCTCCTTGTGCTCCTTATTCAGACTTGTGTGTTCCTTTCAGTTCAGTTCAGTTCAGTTGCTCAGTCGTGTCCGACTCTTTGCAGCCCAATGGATCGCAGCATGCCAGGCCTCCTTGTCCATCGCCAACTCCTGGAGTTCACTCAGATTCACATCCATTTAGTCAGTAATGCCATCCAGCCATCTCATCCTCTGTTGTCCCCTTCTCCTCCTGCCCCCAATCCCTCCCAGCATCAGAGTCTTTTCCAATGAGTCAACTCTTCGCATGAGGTGGCCAAAGTACTGGAGTTTCAGCTTTAGCGTCATTCCTTCCAAAGAAATCCCAGGGTTGATCTCCTTCAGAATGGACTGGTTGGATCTCCTTGCAGTCCAAGGGACTCTCAAGAGTCTTCTCCAACACCACAGTTCAAAGCATCAATTCTTCGGTGCTCAGCCTTCTTCACAGTCCAACTCTCACATCCATACATGACTACTGGAAAAAACATAGCCTTGACTAGACGGATCTTAGTCGGCAAGTAATGTCTCTGCTTTTCAACATGCTATCTAGGTTGGTCATAACTTTTCTTCCAAGGAGTAAGTGTCTTTTAATTTCATGGCTGCAATCACCATCTGCAGTGATTTTGGAGCCCCCAAAAATAAAGTCTGACACTGTTTCCACTGTTTCCCCATCTATTTCCCATGAAGTGATGGGACTGGATGCCATGATCTTTGTTTTCTGAATGTTGAGCTTTAAGCCAACTTTTTCACTCTCTTCTTTCACTTTCATCAAGAGGCTTTTTAGTTCCTCTTCACTTTCTGCCATAAGGGTGGCGTCATCTACATATCTGAGGTTATTGATATTCTCCCGGCAATCTTGATTCCAGCTTGTGTTTCTTCCAGGCCAGCATTTCTCATGATGTACTCTGCATATAAGTTAAATAAGCAGGGTGACAATATACAGCCTTGGTGTACTCCTTTTCCTATTTGGAACCAGTGGGTGGTAATTCTGCATTTCCTTCAGGACCAGTGGAACAACCATGGGACAAGCACTACCAACAGCTAGGAATACCTGCTTTGGACCTTTAGGTTCGAAGAAATAGATTTTCATTGTACTTGAGCCATCACAGTCTTAAATTTCTCTTGTTGTCCCTGTGTAAACAGTTTAGTTTAACCTAACTAATACAAACTTTCTTACACTACTCTGCTGTTCAAGTTCTTTTTAAATTTTATTTTCATTGGAGACTAATTACTTTATAATATTGCAGTAGTTTTTGCCATACATTGACATGAATCAGCCATGGGTGTACATGTGTTCCCCATCCTGAACCCCCTCTCCCACTTCCCTCCCCATTCCATCCCTCAGGGTCATCCCAGTGCACCAGCCCTGAGCACCCTGTCTCATGCATCAAACTTGGACTGCCGATCTGTTTCACATATGATAATATACATGTTTCAATGCTATTCTGTCAGATCATCCCACCCTTGTCTTCTCCCAGAGTCCAAAAGACAGTTCTATACATCTGTGTCTCTTTTGCTGTCTCGCATATAGGGTCATTGTTACCATCTTTCAAGTTCTGTCCTATATGATAGATATTTCCAGGAGAAAAAAATGGGGGTGATTCATCTACATTTCATAAAGCTAATAACTAGGAAAAGATTTTGAAAAATAATTCCAACTGTACTCTGAGACATAAAACATAGATGGTGATTATAATAAAGAATATAGATTTAGGATCAAGTATTCTGAGGCCAGCAGACCAACAGAACTCTTTCCAGGACTAACAAGTGAGGGGAGGGGGCAGCTAGCCCTTTGCAGTTCTCTTTAGTAAGCCATGAACAAAGATAAGATATTTACAGTGAATTTTGAACATTTGAAGAAGTGAAGGCTGAGATTTTTCTGCAAATAGAAATACACAAGGGCTAAGATAGAAAGTTGCTTCCCTGGTGGCTCAGCAGTAAAGAATCTACCTGCCAATGAACGAGACATGAGTTCAATCCCTGGGTCAGGAAGATCCCCTGGAGAACGAGATGGGAACCTGTTTCAGTATTCTTGCCTAGGAAGCCCACAGACAGATGAACCTGGTGGGCTACAATCCATAAGGTCGCAAAAGAGTTGGACAATACTTGAATGACCAAACAACAGCAGCCAATAAAAAGAGGTGACCTATACCAGCAGAGATGTGATCAGATATGAGCTATGCTTCATCAACAAAAATGGAAGAAGAATCCAGATGGAACTAGAGCAGAGATTATTGCATAGATTACATCAGCAAAAATGCTTTTGTTGATTTCTTAATAAAAATAACTTGGTTTAGAATCCCACTGTCTATTTAGGGGGTTTTATATATATTTTTACCTAAATGAATTATAATAAATAGTATTTTGTCCTCATTCCATAGTTTGGCACCAATAGAATTTTGCTTTGTTTGCTCGTTCCCATGAAGTTCCAAGTTCACTAACTTGCCTAGATATTGTTGCATGTGGATTTCAAACTGACAGTATGCTACCTATCATTTTAATGTAGGCCCTAGTGTCCCAGGAGGGCAAAACTAAGCATATTCTCCTGATAAAGTGTTGTATTAANATCCCTGGATACCTGGGGGAGGGAAAGGAGCGGGGGAAGAAGGAAGGAGCACGTTCATCAACTCGGTTTTCCTCTGAGGCAGCAGGTGTCGGGTTAGAGCCGGGCATCCTGCCTACTCAGAGGAGGCAGGCGGTGGGGGCCAACACCCGGGGAGGACGTGCATGGGGCCAGCCCTGCCCATAATGGTGAGAAATGCTATGTGCCCTTTACCCTTCAGTCTAGCGGGATGTCCTGCCACCCCCCCACAGGTGGTGAGTAAATGGAGAGGACGCAGCAGACCCCCCCTCACCCGGATCTCAGAGGAAAGCTGCACCAACAGACCAGTTTCCACGATGATGCCTGGGACTCCTACAGTGCTAGGCACTGCTTCTGCGTTTCGCAGAAAGGATGTTATAATGAACCCCTATGCCCATCACCTTGATTTAACATTATTTTTCATTCTGTCATAATTACTTCTTTTTAATGAAAATTCTAGACATCTGGAATATGAAGCTTTAAAAAAATAAGGACATAGTTAAAATGGTGTGTTTTATATCATGTGACTTTTACCGCAATAAAAAACATTTAAAGGACATTGTTCTCACATAACCATGATACCATTATCATACCTAACAAAATGAATACTCAGTCCATATTCAAATTTCCCCAACTATCTCAAGAATAAATTTGTATGGTTGGTTTGTTGGCAGCAAATTTTTTTAAAACAGTGCTCCCAGCAGCCTCAGGCTTCTGCACAAATGTCTCAGGGAGTGGCAAGGGTGAGCTGAGGAGGAAGGAGACCTCCACTCTGCTTCAGCCAGAGCAGGTTTATTATTAGGAAAAAAAGAGTTTTCTGTTAGGAAAAAAAATTAAATTTGAAAATCATTTCCAAAAAGCATTACTTCTCTCAGATTTTTAAAGAAAATGTCTAGTGCATCCCTTCCGCCTCACATGGTAAAGAATCTGCTTACAGTGCAGGAGACCTGGGTTCGATCCCTAGGTCAGGAAGATTCTCTGGAGAAGGAAATGGTTACCCACACCAGTATCTTGCCTAGGAAATCCCCTGGACAGAGGAGCTCATGGGTACAGTCCATGGCGATGCAAAGAGCCAGACATGACTGAGCCACTAACTCTCTAGTGCTGTAACTACCTTAAATCAAGGGCATAAGTTCCTAGTGATGGTGTAGTGGGAACCCAGGGTGCAAGCAGGGAGGTTTGGCTGAGTCCAGTGGCTGTAAAATGAGGCTTTTAGTCACTCTGGGATTGACCCGGGACTCAGAGCAGATCTAGCTGGTGCCTAGGGTACTCCGGATCCACGTGGTAGTTTTCCCCAGGGTGCGAATGTATCTAATATTTTGCCCTTTCCCTTTCTAGATCTCATTCTAAGAATCTCACCTAGTTCTTGCTCCCTTGTAGGGCAACTTGGCATACTCAGGCCAAAGAACTTTGAAACCCTTCCTGCTCACTGTCTACTTTCAACTTTCTTAGGTCCTCTCTAAAGAACCTGATCTGGAGGAATGGTCTTCCAAATTTACATTACAGTTTGGCATTACCAAAGCCAGATTAATAGAAAAGTATCGATAACATAGACCTATCCATTGCAAGGGCTTCCCAGGTGGCACTGGTGTAATAGAACCCATCTGCCAATACAGGAGATATAAGAGACTTGATCTCTGGGTTGAGACGATCCCTGTGTTGGGAAGATCTCCTGAAGAAGGGAATGGCCACCACCCCAGTATTCTTGCCTGGGAAATCACCATTCTTGCCTGAAGAATTGATGCTTTTGAACTGTAGTGTTGGAGAAGACTCTTGAGAGTACCTTGGACTGCAAGGAGATCCAATCAGTCCATCCTAAAGGAGATCAGTCTTGGGTGTTCATTGGAAGAACTGATGCTGAAGCTGAAACTCTAATACTTTGGCCACCTGATGTGAAGAGCTCACTCATTTGAAAAGACCCTGATGCTGGGAAAGATTGAAGGCAGGAGAGAAGGGGACGACAGAGGATAAGATGGTTGGATGGCATCACCAACTCAATGGACATGAATTTGGGTAGGCTCCAGAAGTTGGTGATGGACAGGGAGGCCTGGCATGCTGCAGTTCATGGGGTCGCAAAGAGTCGGACACGACTGAGTGACTGAACTGAACTGAACTGATATGCTAATAAAATGGACAACCTAGAGGAAATGGACAGATACTTAGAAAAGATCAGCCTCCCAAGACTGAACCAGGAAGAAATAGAAATTATGAACAACCCAATTACAAACACTGAAATTGAAGCAGTGATCAAAAATATCCCCAAAAACAAATGCCCGGGGCCGGATGGCGTCACAGGGGAATTCTATCAAACATTCAAAGAAGAGCTAATGCCTATTTTTCTGAAACTCTTCCAAAATCCTGCAGAGGAAGGAACACTTCCAAACTCATTCTCATTCTATGAGGCCACAATCACCCTGATACCAAAGCCAGGAAAAGACAACATGAAAAAAGAAAATTACAGGCCAATATCACTGATGAACATAGATGTAAAAATCCTCAACAAAATTTTAGCAAACCAAATTCAACAACACATTAAAAAGCTCATACACCGTGACCAAGTCGGGTTTATTCCAGGGATGCAAGGATTCTCCACTATATGCAAATGAATCAACATGACACACCATATCAACAAATTGAAATATAAAAGCCATATGATCCTCTCAATCAGGTCAGTTCAGTCGCTCAGTCGTGTCCGACTCTTCGCGACCCCATGAATCACAGCACACCAGGCCTCCCTGTCCATCAGTTCCCAGAGTTCCTTCAAACTCATGTCCATCGAGTCAGTGAAGATGTGTAT
>SJYX01018444.1:60765-103144 GCA_006410675.1 Oreotragus oreotragus
AAAAGCATCAATTCTTCGGCGCTCAGCCTTCTTCACAGTCCAACTCTCACATCCATACATGACTACTGGAAAAAACATAGCCTTGACTAGACGGATCTTAGTCGGCAAGTAATGTCTCTGCTTTTCAACATGCTATCTAGGTTGGTCATAACTTTTCTTCCAAGGAGTAAGTGTCTTTTAATTTCATGGCTGCAATCACCATCTGCAGTGATTTTGGAGCCCCCAAAAATAAAGTCTGACACTGTTTCCACTGTTTCCCCATCTATTTCCCATGAAGTGATGGGACTGGATGCCATGATCTTTGTTTTCTGAATGTTGAGCTTTAAGCCAACTTTTTCACTCTCTTCTTTCACTTTCATCAAGAGGCTTTTTAGTTCCTCTTCACTTTCTGCCATAAGGGTGGCGTCATCTACATATCTGAGGTTATTGATATTCTCCCGGCAATCTTGATTCCAGCTTGTGTTTCTTCCAGGCCAGCATTTCTCATGATGTACTCTGCATATAAGTTAAATAAGCAGGGTGACAATATACAGCCTTGGTGTACTCCTTTTCCTATTTGGAACCAGTGGGTGGTAATTCTGCATTTCCTTCAGGACCAGTGGAACAACCATGGGACAAGCACTACCAACAGCTAGGAATACCTGCTTTGGACCTTTAGGTTCGAAGAAATAGATTTTCATTGTACTTGAGCCATCACAGTCTTAAATTTCTCTTGTTGTCCCTGTGTAAACAGTTTAGTTTAACCTAACTAATACAAACTTTCTTACACTACTCTGCTGTTCAAGTTCTTTTTAAATTTTATTTTCATTGGAGACTAATTACTTTATAATATTGCAGTAGTTTTTGCCATACATTGACATGAATCAGCCATGGGTGTACATGTGTTCCCCATCCTGAACCCCCTCTCCCACTTCCCTCCCCATTCCATCCCTCAGGGTCATCCCAGTGCACCAGCCCTGAGCACCCTGTCTCATGCATCAAACTTGGACTGCCGATCTGTTTCACATATGATAATATACATGTTTCAATGCTATTCTGTCAGATCATCCCACCCTTGTCTTCTCCCAGAGTCCAAAAGACAGTTCTATACATCTGTGTCTCTTTTGCTGTCTCGCATATAGGGTCATTGTTACCATCTTTCAAGTTCTGTCCTATATGATAGATATTTCCAGGAGAAAAAAATGGGGGTGATTCATCTACATTTCATAAAGCTAATAACTAGGAAAAGATTTTGAAAAATAATTCCAACTGTACTCTGAGACATAAAACATAGATGGTGATTATAATAAAGAATATAGATTTAGGATCAAGTATTCTGAGGCCAGCAGACCAACAGAACTCTTTCCAGGACTAACAAGTGAGGGGAGGGGGCAGCTAGCCCTTTGCAGTTCTCTTTAGTAAGCCATGAACAAAGATAAGATATTTACAGTGAATTTTGAACATTTGAAGAAGTGAAGGCTGAGATTTTTCTGCAAATAGAAATACACAAGGGCTAAGATAGAAAGTTGCTTCCCTGGTGGCTCAGCAGTAAAGAATCTACCTGCCAATGAACGAGACATGAGTTCAATCCCTGGGTCAGGAAGATCCCCTGGAGAACGAGATGGGAACCTGTTTCAGTATTCTTGCCTAGGAAGCCCACAGACAGATGAACCTGGTGGGCTACAATCCATAAGGTCGCAAAAGAGTTGGACAATACTTGAATGACCAAACAACAGCAGCCAATAAAAAGAGGTGACCTATACCAGCAGAGATGTGATCAGATATGAGCTATGCTTCATCAACAAAAATGGAAGAAGAATCCAGATGGAACTAGAGCAGAGATTATTGCATAGATTACATCAGCAAAAATGCTTTTGTTGATTTCTTAATAAAAATAACTTGGTTTAGAATCCCACTGTCTATTTAGGGGGTTTTATATATATTTTTACCTAAATGAATTATAATAAATAGTATTTTGTCCTCATTCCATAGTTTGGCACCAATAGAATTTTGCTTTGTTTGCTCGTTCCCATGAAGTTCCAAGTTCACTAACTTGCCTAGATATTGTTGCATGTGGATTTCAAACTGACAGTATGCTACCTATCATTTTAATGTAGGCCCTAGTGTCCCAGGAGGGCAAAACTAAGCATATTCTCCTGATAAAGTGTTGTATTAACTGAATATTTTTCTTTGTGGGCATCCTAACTATTAATTCAGATGTGAAATTCTAATATTTCAGTATTTAGACAAATAAGATTTAGAAAATAATAGACTTGTAAGAATTTGGCCCCCAGTATCCATTATTATTGGTATTCAAGGTACACTTGAAATTCATAATCATTTCCCTGTAGCAGCAATCAAGTTATTTTGTTCGAAAAGCACCATGAATGATACAACTGGGTAGAAGAAGGAAATACTTTTTTTCCATCATTATATTATTCACCACTGAATCACAGGGGCCTAATTTGTGGGAAGGCCCATTATAGAAACACAGTAATTATTTGTTGAATAAGTGATAGAAAGAAAGAATGAATGGGGTAGGAAGAAAGATGCAGACTTACAGGAGTGTGGGTCTTAATTGTAGCAATCATAGTGAATCTGTCATACAAACAGCTGGATAAGGGGAAGTCAAATGTCTCCAGGGCTAAATTTTGGGACATAAGAACATGTCATTATAGAGACCTCATATAACCTCTGCCCAGCCTGAGGCTGCCCTGGTTGGCTGGAGCCCTCACTGCATTTTTTTCTATTGTTGTTTTTCAATTAAGCAGCTAGGTTAGTTCCTGGGTTAATAATATTAATGACATTCTGAGTCTTGATTTTTTCTCAGTTTTTAATCAGAAATGGAGACATGTCTTTTTAACAGTTTTAATGATTTCTAATTTTAGGAATGTTCATGAAATCAAACAGTCTGAATTTTAAGTGGAGGTGCAGATATCAAAATTGGGTGTTTTTTTTTTTAATTAAGAAATATACTAGTTTCCAAATGTGTATAAGATTTGCCTACCTTTGTACAATTTCCATTCATTCACCCTCAGAAAAATGAGATAAATTGAATGTCTTATTTTGTTAACCTTTTATAAGGGGATTCTTCTTCTTAGCTCTCAGTGAAATTTAAAGTATTGTTAACTCACAAATCAACAGTATGATTATAAAGCTTCTTGAAGGCAATCACTGGAATGCATTAAGTAACTAGCAAGATTACATGGTGTTTCTAGCCTAATGTGGCACAATTCAGACTGCAGTAATTGGTGCCCAGTGAAGAAAAGTATCAGTCAAATCAATAAACTTAGACTCTTGTACATTGATAACTGAGCCTGGCTGTTAAAAGTCATTGATTACCGAGAGAACGGCTATTAAAAGAAAGAGGCCGAGAAGCTGACTGGGATGTTTTACTCTAATAAAAATGTAGCTCTGCTGAAGTAAATAGTTGTTGTTTCTCAGCAATAAGTCGATTTCTGCAAGAGCACATCAGTCATTTCCCAAATCAGATCCTCTCGGCCATGCTGACCTGCTCAGCCCATGTATGTTTCTTCTAGTTCCGTTTCACTGGGTTTGGTGGCAAATGACAGAATGGAGGAGGGAATACTTTGACATTATACTGCAGTATTGTTCCAGATTTGGAGTACTGCTGCTCTTGGCATCAAGTTCTAACATGTCCTGTGTTGCCTGCAGTTTTACAGGCTTCCACATCACCTTCCTCCTCTGAGCACTATTCCTCTGCAGCCCAAGGACTGAATGAGAAGGTTGTACCAACTATCACTTCTGGGTAATTTGGTTGTACATGGACAGATCAAAGAGATGACTACTGGGTGGTATTAGTGGACCAACTGTGATGTGAAGCTTCACCAAGACTGCAAACATAATGTGGCCTCTGTATGCATCCTGTGTAACAGGGATGTCAGCATGATGCTGTGACTATCTGGGTATCAATGTCAACCTGGATTCTGCATCCTACAGTCCTCTGGATGTTGATACACTCCCTTTTCCCTGGTTCAGAGTTATCCCACGTAAATGGCCATCAGTTCCTTTGGAGCTGAACTGGAATATTGCTGGCTTTCATGCTTGCCAGTTATTTCAGTGCCTTCCTCTGGGCTGGGGCGGGGGGTGGGGGGCAGTCTCTTCTTCAGCTGGGGGTTTCCTAGTGAGAAAGGATACTCAGGTTTTTAGACCAGACAGTGAATCATGGCTCTTCACTGGAGTGATTCTCATTAACTTCTTTTTTTAAAAAAATTATTTTTGGTTGTGCTGGATTTCTGTTGCTATGCAGGCTTTCTCTCAATTGGTGGCAAGCAGGGGGCTGCTCTCTTGTTTTGGAGCATGGGCCCTACGGCATGTGGGTTTCCACAGTTGTGCCTGCTGGGCTCTAGAGGGTGGGCTCAGTAACTGTGGTGCACAGGCGCAGTTCCCCCACGGTATGTGGAGTCTTCCCAGATCAGGGATCAAGCCTGTGTCTCCCGCGTTGGCAGGTGGATTTTTTACCACTGAGCCACCATGGAAGACCCCCCTTCAACTTCTTGATCATCCAACCTTCATTTCTTTTGCTGCTATATATTGGCCCAGCTCCCAAAGCCGTCGTCTTGTACCAGTTGTAGGTTGGGCTCCCTGTTTGGATGTTTACCTAGGAATGCACTGGGTATCAGTATCTGAGAAAGGGAATGAGAGGGTCAGAAGCTGGATGAGGGAGAGGGTGAAGGGGCAATAGAGGTTCTCAGAGGACCCCACAGAATCTCACAGGGAACTCTAAAGCCAGAACTCTGTTGTCCTTCAAGGGGGCTAGGACAGCGAGGCCCTTATGATTTCTGAAAGTCATTGGATGTGAGCTACTCCGGGAAAGGAGTGTGGCTTTTGAGTGTGGGAGGTCTCTGTAGCTGAAGCATCCCCTGAAGGGGCAGAAAGCTGAAGGTCGTCTGCACAGCAAGCAGTAGCGAGGCTTTCGTGAGGGGGTCTGAGCAGCACACCCATGTCCACCACGGTAACTGTGATGACTTGAATCAGGACTGTTTTTGTGACCCAGTGGGAGCACTACTAGTAAAGGTACAATGAAAACAGGTGTCAACACGCACTGTCTGTCTCGGACAGACACAGAGTCACTCTGGCTGTGATGACGTCTGATGGCGCCCCAAGCAGATACTTGACTAACTAGGGCGACACCTTGAGTTTTGCTGATGTGGAAAAGTGTTCATTCTTCTATGCTCTTCGAACATCTACTTATCAACTATTGGGAGGGATCAGGTATTTGAAGGATGTTAACAGGAATACAGCATGAAGCCTCTTCTCCATGAGTTTGCTGACTGTAAGAAACACTATAAAAAGATTGTCTCATGACAAAACTGTTTTTATGTAAAGTCCTTAAAGATACATCAGTGCCATTAAATCAAATACTCCTTGGCTTATTTCTTTAAATCCTGAGCTGACAATGTAGAATTATTTTGTATTAAAAAAAAAAAAGTTTTTTACTTTGTTGTTCTTGTTCAGTTGGTAAGGCATGTCTGACTTTTTGTGACCCCCATGGACTACAGCAGGCCAGGCTTCCCTGTTCTTCTCTATCTCCCAGAACTTCTGTCCATTGAGTTGGTGATGCCATCCAACCGTCTCATCCTCTGTTGTTCCCCTCTCCTCCTGCCCTCAGCCTTTCCCAGCACTGGGGTCTTTTCCAGTGAGTTGGCTCTTCACATCAGGTGGCCAAAGTATTGGAACTTCAGCTTCAGAATTAGTTCTTCCAGTGAATATTCAGGGTTGACTTCTTTTAGGATTAACTGGTTTGATATTCATGCTGTCCAAGAGACTCTAGAGTCTTCTCCAACACCACAGTTTGAAAGAATCAACTCTTTGGTGCTCAACCTTCTTTATAGTACACCTCTCACATCCATATCTGACTACGGGAAAAGCCATATCTTTGACTAGACAGAAATTTTTTGGCAAAGTGATGTCTCTGCTTTTTAATACACTATCTAGGTTTGTCATAGCTTTCCTTTCAAGGGGCAAGCATCTTTTAATTTCATGGCTGCTGTCACCATCTACAGTGATTTTGGAGCTCAAGAAAATAAAGTATACCACTGTTTCCACTTTTTCCCCATCTATTTGCCATGAAGTGATGGAACTGGATGCCATGATTTTAGTTTTTTAATGTTGAATTTTGTTCTGTTTTTAAATTAATTTATTTATTTTAATTGGAAGCTAATTACAGCCCCTTAGACTGCAAGAAGATCCAAACAGTCCATTCTAAAGGAGATCAGCCCTGGGATTTCTTTGGAAGGAATGATGCTAAAGCTGAAACTCCAGTACTTTGGCCACCTCATGCAAAGTGTTGACTCATTGGAAAAGACTCTGATGCTGGGAGGGATTGGGGGCAGGAGGAGAAGGGGACGACAGAGGATGAGATGGCTGGATGGCATCACGGACCTGATGGACGTGAATCTGAGTTGGTAATGGACTGGGAGGCCTGGCGTGCTGTGATTCATGGGGTCTCAAAGAGTTGGACACGACTGAGCGACTGAACTGAACTGATGGGCAAGAATCCCTTAGAAGAAATCGAGTAGCTATCATAATCAACAAGAGAGTCCTAAATGCAGTATTTGGATGCAATCTCAAAAATGACAGAATTATCTCTGTTTGTTTCCAAGGCAAACCATTCAATATCAAAGGAATCCAAGTCTATGCCCTGACCAGTAATGCTGAAGAAGCTGAGGTTGAATGGCTCTATGAAGAACTACACCTTCTAGAACTAACACCCCCAAAAGATGTCCTTTTCTTTATAGGGGACTGGAGTGCAAAAGTAGGAAGTCAAGAAATACCTGGAGTAACAGGTAATTTGGCCTTGGAATATGGAATGAAGCAGGACAAAGGCTAATAGAGTTCTGCCAAGAGAATGCACTGGTCATAACAAACACCCTCTTCAAACAACACAAGAGAAGACTCTACACGTGAACATCACCAGATGGCCAACACTAAAATCAGATTGATTATATTCTTTGCAGCCAAAGATGGAGAAGCTCTATACAGTCAGCAAAAACAAGACTGGGAGCTGACTGTGGCTCAGATCATGAACTCCTTATTGCCAAATTCAAACTTAAATTGAAGAAAGTAGTGAAACCACTAGACCATTCAGGAATGACCTAAATCAAATCCCTTTCAATTGTACAGTGGAACTGACAAATAGATTCAAGGGATTAGATCTGATAGAGTGCCTGAAGAACTATGGATGGAGGCTCATGACATTGTACAGGAGACAGTGCTCAAGACCATCCCCAAGAAAAAGAAATGCAAAAAGGCAAAATGGTTGTCTGAGGAGGCCTTACAAATAGCTGTGAAAAGAAGAGAAGTGAAAGGCAAAGGAGAAATAGAAAGATATACCCATTTGAATGCAGAGTTCCAAAGAATAGCAAGGAGAGATAACAAAGCTTTCCTCAGTGATCAATGCAAAGAAATAGAGGAAAACAATAGAATGGGAAAGACTTGAGATCTGTTCAAGAAAATTAGCGATACTAAGGGAAGATTTCATGCAAGATGGCTCAATAAAGGACAGAAATGGTATGGACCTAACAGAAGCAAAAGATATTAAGAAGAAATGGCAAGAATACACAGAAGAACTATACAAAAAAAAAAAAAAAAAAACCTCATGATCCAAATAACCATGATGTTGTAATCACTCACCTAGAGCCAGACATCCTGGAATGTGAAGTCAAGTGGGCCTTAGGAAGCATCACTATGAACAAAACTAGTGGAGGTGACAGAATTCCAGTTGAGCTATTTCAAATCCTAAAAGATGATGCTGTAAAAGTGCTGCACTTAATATGCCAGCAAATTTGGAAAACTCAGCAGTGGCCACAGGACTGGAAAAGGTCAGTTTTCATTCCAATGCCAAAGAATGCTCAAACTATCACACAATTGCACTCATCTCACACGCTAGTAAAGTAATAGTGGAGGTGACAGAATTCCAGTTGAGCTATTTCAAATCCTAAAAGATGATGCTGTAAAAGTGCTGCACTTAATATGCCAGCAAATTTGGAAAACTCAGCAGTGGCCACAGGACTGGAAAAGGTCAGTTTTCATTCCAATGCCAAAGAATGCTCAAACTATCACACAATTGCACTCATCTCACACGCTAGTAAAGTAATGCTCAAAATTCTCCAAGCTAGGCTTCAACAATACGTGAACCGTGAACTTCCTGATATTCAAACTGATTTTAGAAAAGGCAGAGGAACCAGAGATCAAATTGCCAACATCCATTGGATCATTGAAAAAGCAAGAGAGCTCCAGAAAAACATCTACTTCTGCTTCATTGACTATGGCCAAAAGCTTTAACTGTGTGGATCACAACAAACTGTGGAAAATTCTTCAAGAGATGGAAATACCAGACCACATTACCTGCCTCCTGAGAAATCTCTGCAGGTCAAGAAGCAAGTTAGAACTGGACATGGAACAATAGACTGGTCTAAATCAGGAAAGGAGTATGTCGAGGCTATATATTGTCACCCTGCTTATTTAACTTATATGCAGAGTACATCATGCAAAATGCTGAGCTGGAAGAAGCACAAGTTGAAATCAAGATTGCCAGGAGAAATATCAATAACCTCAGATATGCAGATGACACCACCCTTACGGCAGAAAGTGAAGAAGTAAAGAGCCTCTTGATGAAAGTGAAAGAGGAGAGTGAAAAAGTTGGCTTAAAACACAATGTTTAGAAAACTAAGATCATGGCATCCAGTTCTATCACTTCATGGCAAATTGATGGGGAAACAGTGAGAGACTATCTTTTGGGGCTCCAAAATCACTGCAGATGGTGACTGCAGCCATAAAATTAAAAGATGCTTGTTCCTTGAAAGAAAAGCTATGACCAGCCTAGACAGCATATTAAAAAGAAGAGACATTAGTTTGCCAACAAAGGTCCATCTAGTCAGAGCTTTGGTTTTTTCCTGTATTCATTTATGGATGTGAGATTTGAACTATAAAGAAGGCTGAGTGCCAAAGAATTGATGGTTTTGAATTGTGGTGTTGGAAAAGACTCTTGAGGATCCCTTGGACTGCAAGAAGATCCAATGTGTCCATCCTAAAGGAAATCAGTCCTGAATGTTCATTGGAAGGACTGATGCTGAAGCTGAAGCTCCAATATTCTGGCCACCTGATGTGAAGAACTGACTCATTTGAAAAGACCGTGATTCTGGGATTGATTGAAGGAGTGAGGAAAAGGGGATGCCAGAGGATGAGGTGGTTGGATGGCATCACCGACCTAATGGACATGAGTGTGAGTAAGCCCCAGAAGTTGCTGATGGAAGGGAAGCTCTGGCCACCTGATGTGAAGAACTGACTCATTTGAAAAGACCGTGATTCTGGGATTGATTGAAGGAGTGAGGAAAAGGGGATGCCAGAGGATGAGGTGGTTGGATGGCATCACCGACCTAATGGACATGAGTGTGAGTAAGCCCCAGAAGTTGCTGATGGAAGGGAAGCCTGGTGCACTGCAGTCCATAGGGTCACAAAGAGTTGGACACGACTGAGTTAATGAACTGGACTAAAAGGGAAAACTGAAGGCTTAAAGCTACAAATATAGTAGTCTGGACTTTGAATATTCTTTATTTCTTTGAAAATAACCCAAGAAATAATCTCTAAATCATAAGGAATGCAGTCCTTGTGGAATAGGAGTATAGTGGTCACGTTTCTGTACATTTTGATGTTCACAAATGAGAGTTCATTTGAAAGTTACAGCAAAATCTTGAAATAGATGAGAATAGATATTGCTAATATCAACATTTGATAAATAAAGAAACAGGCTTATAAACATTATATGAATTGCCAACAGTTGGTGAAGTGTTAGAACAAACATTTTCTATCATGATTTCTGGAAATTGATCTTGACCTGAAATGAGAATCATAGTGGGAAAACAGTAAAGCCATCTTGAGTCTGGGAAGGGACCTTTTTTGTCTTTGCTTTTGGCAACCCACTCCAGTATTCTTGCCTGGAGAATCCCAGGGATGGGGGAGCCTGGTGGGATGCCATCTATGGGGTCACACAGAGTCGGACACGACTGAAGTGACTTAGCAGCAGAGTTTCTGGACTTAATATGTGCTTGATATATATTTACTGGATGGAAAAATTTAAAAACTGAGATTGCTAATGAGACCTACTACATGAGCCCCTATACATGGCTGTGGTGGTGAAAGAAATACAGTAGTGTTGAACAAGAGAGAGTAGACAGACTCCATAAGTGGAGACGTGAGAGGTAGAGTGGAGAAGTATCTCCACTCCACCTAGAGTGGAGAGGTATCTGTGCCAGCAAGGGCCTGGAACTGAGTGGTAGGATACACCCATGTAGAGCCCAGGAATTTCTAAGTAAGGTTAATTTACAAAGCACAGCTGACCTCTGTTTGCATTTATTCTATTACTTTTAATAATGCAGGTTTTGTTGGATTTAGGATAGTTAGCTGTAATTTTAGGCAGACACAGATAAGAATAAAGACAGTTTCTCAGAGAGCAGCCCCAAGTCTTTCTCTTCTCCATTCATCTTTAAGGCCCAACTGAACTTTGGACCAAGTGAAAAAGCTATTGTTAATATCTAGGGTCAATGAGAATTTATGAACGTGGAGAGGATGATAAATTGTAACTAAGGTGAATGTTCCAGATGTTTCAAACTACCGTTTTTAATACTCAGGACTTTAATTGGGTGGTATTTATTTTTGTGTAAGGTGTGAGAAAGGCATATAATTTTTTCATATGGATAGCTATTATTGAATATGTAGCTGTCAGTGACTAGAGAGGCTTTCCTCATTGATCTCAATTACCCGTTGGTCTCAATTGCCACTAATGTCATTGATTAAGAGTTCATATGTTAGTAGATCTGTTTGTATTCTCTCTATTCTATTTCTAATTTTTTCTATGAAATACATTATAAAATTCAAATTCTGCAAAAGAATGTACATATATATGTTATAAGGAACAATATAGCAGATATTGTACTACTTTATTGCTATAACTGTATCACTCTCTGATTCTAATTGACTCTTCACAAAATGTTTTACCTCTTCACATTTATTTGAATCATAGTCTGGTAAGACTGAAAGATCTTTTAGCCCAACTCATTACTTCATCCGTAAGGGAATGGAAATACACTGCTGTTAAAATGCTAGATCAGTATAGATATGTATAAAAACAATATAGTGTGGAAAAGGTGAGGGGCAAAGGATATGTAAGGTATAATATGTTTTACATTTCCTTTAAATAAGACTTTATACAAAATTTTATGAATTATATTTAATATTAATTTTCTATACATACATAAATTATAGGCGTATGCTTATATGTATTGAAAGGATATGCCCAATTTCAGAATATTGGAAACTTCTGGAGAGGGACATAGGTAGAGAGAGAGTAAGATTTAGGAGAATGTAGCTTTAACCATTGTATCAGTTATCTAGTGCTGTGTAACAAACCATCTCAAAACTTAGTGGCTGGAAAACAGCAAATTATTGCTTATGATTATGTGGATTAACTGTTGCAGCTGGAATAGATGAGGCACTTCTTCTGGTCTTAGCTGGGCTCACTCATACATTTGCAGTCAACTAGCAGATCACTTGGGGGCTGGTTGACACTGGGGAAATTGGAGTGACTGGGACTCATGTCTCTCATCACCCAGCCCGAGTAATCGTGTAACTGGCAGGATTCCTTTTAAGTTTAGTATCAGAACTGGTACACACAGATCAAAGCAAGTCACAAAGTTTCATTTTGTTGGTTAAATCAAACTGTAAGTCCAGCCCACTTTTAAGAAATACAGAAAAAGACTTTACCCTTAATGGGAGGAAGTGCAAAGTGACATTGGCAGGACTTGCCTACAGGAAAATTGGATCCTCATGTATTTTCATAATTGACCACTGCCACATCTATAACCTTATTTTTAATTAGAAAAAATGTCAAAATACTAAAATTCTGAGAGGTAGATAAATGGACATCTGTTATTTCTGTACCTTTCTGCATGTGTGAAATTGTTTGTATTTTAGTAACATTGAAAACATGACTACACAGTCATCTTTTGACACCAGAACTATTTCCTGGAGTCCTGTCAAATCAATACCAATGACCCGTAGTTACACACCTAAGATTCTTATCACCTGGAACTTTTAATATCGTATACATAAAACTTGCAGCATTTGGGTCCTAGCTCAATTTCCACTTAAATAGCAACATTCAATCTTCTGATTTGCTCCTATTGCTCTAATTATTGAATACTTACCTGAAGAAATTATTTCCTTATTTCCTAACCCATCCTGCCACAGGCCTCTTCTGTGCTGGGTTAAACCCTGGCTAAGGAAAACACCTGTAGACTGCAGGATAATGAGAGAAGAAAAGATTGCGGGGCTCTCTGTGAAGCTTTGCACATTGTTCACTGATGTGCCTATGGTACAAATGGAATGAAACAAAATCTGTAATAGATATGAAGAATATTTCTGTCACTGCTACATTATCTGTGGAGAGGTTTATCCACAGCTGAATTTTAACATCAGTGTAGAATCCTCCAATGTATTTTCCAGCTTTCTTTTTCCTGCTATTAAGTTGTGTGTAAGGAAACCATAGGCTGATTCTAATAGCAGCCTAATGAAAGCATAATTAAAGATGCAAACGTGGCGTGGATCAGACATCCCAAGTGCCAACACACATTATGTTGGGTAATCTGCTATTTTGGATTATCCCTTTGTTTCTCTGGGTAATTGAGAGTTTTCTATATCCACAATTAACTCCTGCGTCTATATATAACTAAGCCCTTTTAATTTTGTATCCAACCTACAATGGGACCTGCTCTACCCAAGAATTAAGCTTTTTCCCAGCCACCTTTTCAGACCTCTGGGTCTCCCCATTCAGCCACTTGTGACAATCTGTCCCAGAAAATTGGAAAACCGTTCAGTTTAATTGGTTCTAAAATGGAGGATTCAGTGCCTGTGCTGAGTTTAAGGATGAAACTAACATTTTACAAAGCCCAGCCCAGCAGCAGCTGCCCTTTGGGATTTGGGAGGTAGAGCAGCAAGTCACTCTGGAATTTAGAGCTTTATTACAAAGAAGTGCTAACTCTTCTCGTTCTGCTTATAAATGGAATAAAGGGAGAATCTGGCTCACCCATGAGTGCTTTAACCTTGTACATGCTCAATATCCTTATGAAATGCAATATCTTATGATCCTTTAAATAACAAATGACCTTATTCCCTTTTATAGGGTTATTAAGGCCTCTAACGGTCAAGGTATAAATCCCAGCCACTACTGCACATCTTAATTTACTATTCATATGTAAAGCTCTCTTTGGTTCTCAATTACTATACAACAGCAACTGGCTCATCAAATTATCCCCATTGGAATGTGTCTGTTAAAGACATTGCAGTTTACATCTGAGGGCCCTAATTAAAGTCACAATACTTGATAAACCTTGAACAACTAGTAATTGGAAACTAACAGTTAGTACCATCCACCTCAGTTGAGATCAGCTCTACTGCCGGCAGCATGACTAAGCAAAAGGAAATTAGCACACCAGAGATGGCCCACATGCCAAAGATGTGTTAATGTCCACTCCTGGGTTTCAGCCAGTATAGTTAAAAGAACTTGGCATTAAAATATTATTAGCTAAAAGTCTTTATATAGATATCTGCTCCATGGAACAGACCAGGCTGATATCCCTGCGGCTTTTCAGGCTTTATCATGCTCATTACTGTTTTCATCATCTGATCTGTGGGTATCCGTGGAGATGGTGCTATAAGACCATCTCTTTGAGCTTCTTTTCCTCTCAAAAGCCTGTGGCTTGCTTTCTTTTGTAACAAAGCATAGGTCACATTGTCCTACTGTATTCTGCATATACTCCCCCCGCTTTGTGCCCCTTATTGTCTACATCTTCAGAATATCTGAGGCTCAAGGCATTGCAGGAAGCTCATGGATTGATTTGGTGAGTCTAAGAGAAGCATGAAGGACTGCAGGCACTGTGCCATGTCTCCCAATTAGCTGCCATACTATTCTGAGACCACCCATTTTGGAGGGCAACTGGGAAGAGCATATTCTAGTTCCCTGCCCTAGAGACTTGCGGATGGAACTTTTCTAACTGGTAGTGTGTTCACTGTGGTCCTTTGCAATGGACAAGAGTAAAAATCTTACAATGACCTTCTGTTTTGTTGGTCAGCATTGTGCCCCAACTCTCTTATTCTCATTTCATTGAATAGCTAATGAAATGGGATATTACTTGAAGGAGCTTCAGCAGACTTGATGAAGCATCCCAAATGCTTCCTCTCCAATCTGCTTACCTCGTGTCTTTCCAGGAGTTCTTGGTGATGGGAGAAGTGTGATGCTTCAGCAGTCTTCCCTGAAAACATTGCTTCACTTACCATGGCAGATATGGTTTAAGATGGTTTTGTAATCTTTATCATCCTCTTTTTCACCCTTTGAAGAGAATCAGCTTGGCCGTTCCAAAGTCTTCCAAGAAACTGATCACACAAGTGAATGACAGGTAGTGGTACTTTGTGATCTTTCATACCATGAGCACGTGTGGCTTAGGAAGTTTTGTAGTTTTATTGCAGAATAAGTACTAGTTCTCAACCTGTTCACTGCTTTGAAACTTGACCAAATAAGTTTTCACAAGAGCAACTGGATGCAGATTCATCCCATGGCAGGCTCCGTGATCTGCTTCAAGCTAGTCCTTGCATAACACTTAGATACGCACCAACTACGCCCCCCACTCTTTCTCTTACCATGGTGGACCAAACCCAGAAGAAAGCTGAGTCAAATATTATCCAGTATCAAGTTACTGCAAACCAAATACAAGGTATTCTCTTTGTATGGGATAGATCTTTACTCCCTGGGCTATCCACAAGATTGAATAACTTCAAAAGGCTTGGTCAGTGTACACTAACTAGAATACTGCTTAAGTGGTTTTGTGACTAGTTTGTCCATCTGGTGAATGTAATCAGTGCTACTTTAAAGTACTTAAAATTAGCTCTAAACTTGAAAACAAAATTACTCTGTAATTTCCTGTCAAACAGGAATTTAATGCTATAGATAGATATTGGCCAATGTTTAAGAGAGCCATTGGCTTTCCTATAGGCACTTTAATTGGTTGGGAACAACCCTAATGAAAACCATCAAGTAGGGATATAGAATCCTCTATCTTATCATTTCTCAGCCTTTTGGCTAAAATCAAGTGTAGAATCCTCCCTACTCAACAGCTTTTTTTGTCATCCTACTAGCTGCTCTCTTTTCTAGATCCCACCCAATGACATTAATAAAGGGAATGCTCTCAGCTGATTGAAAACCAATTTAAGAAAATCCATGATAACAGTAAATGTTATCTGGAATTCTACAGAGTTTTCTGAGAGTCATCAAGAGCAAAAAGAAGGAAATTCTGATCATGCAGACAGTATAACAAGGAAAGGGGACAGCTTACTGAGACCTTGCTCACAAAAGAAGCATCAAGAAGGAGAAGATACCATAGAAAACAGAGAGATATATAGAACCTATCCTTTGTCCATAAAGAAAGAATTCTGTATCATATCAGGGGCTTATAGGAAGCTGTGTGCCACTCAGCTCATGGAATCTTTGAGACTGGTTTATAGAGCTTAGAGTTAATTTAGTCTAAGATTTTTTCTAACATGTTGACCCTTCTTGGATGGTCATTTGACCTCTGTTTGCATATCCATAGGGACAAGGGATTCACTCCTAGTTGTGGCATGTCCTCGAACAGCTCTGCTTACTGATGTCAAATCCAAGTTTGTTCCTCATAACCTTTCCCCCTTTGGTCTTGGTCTTCTCTCCATAGACAGAAAAAGTTTTGTTTCCTCTTACTCAGAAGCAGTTTACTTACTCATCATTTCAGCATAATTTCCAACGTTATATTACTCTCATTACAGTTTTCTTATTTTAGTAAATAATGAGAAAAATATAATCAGTAAACTACATCCAGATGTAACCAGTATGTTAATATTTTAGTACATATCTTCTACTTTTTGTATCATTTTATATGCCTATATTCTTTATAGAGAAATTGATTATAGTGTGTATTTTGTTTAAAAGTGGCAATTTTCAGATAATAAGTTATCAAAAGCATGTTTTTGTATGTTTTCTTCTACAGTATTATTTTTAATGGTTGAATCATATTTTTTATTTTATCAGACCATATTTTATTTACTGCATTCCTTTTTTACTCTATTAAATGCTAAGCATTTAAATGTCTCCTGATATAAAAATACTTCAATTAATATTTATTGATATATGTATGCTTTTTTGCTGCTCATTCTGTGCTAGCAGCTATACTAGGTGCTGGGTAATAGAAGATAAAACAATTTCAAAATGATCCCTGCTCTCAAGAAGCTTAGAGTCCTGTAGCTTAATTTATAGTCATCTTATTACCTTAGGTAATAGGTAATTTTCATTGCCTAGAAGTAAATAGCTGAACCAGGATAAATACATATTATGCACTGGATTATCCTTTGGTTCTATACAGGAGTATACTCTCCATTTTTGAGCCTTAGGAGCACTGAATTTTTATCATTTTGTTAAGCCTTCCAAATTTGTTAGGTTAACTATTAAATCATCTATGTTTTAACTGGATTTAAATATAATTTAAAATTTAAATTTCTTTAATTTCTGCTGATTTGCTGCTAAGACAGGCTATGTTCAGCAGACTGGAGTATTCTTCATAAAAAACTTTTACTAGGATAAATGAAAAAATAAAGTGTCCTTTTATAAGTTAACAAGTTAAATCAAATGTAGAAAATACCTATGACCTCATTTCATCATTTCCTTGAACTTTAGTCAGATTGCTTGCTTGTTTCTTCAAGTGACTGGTTTATGTTTCAGCAAGTGGTGCAAGGTGCTCAAAACTGAGTGTTTTCTTTTACAGCTGATTTCTTCCACTGAAAAGCCTTTGAGCCCCCATGAAACCAGGTTTTAATAGGGTTAATTTAGTTTTCAACATGTCACAGTGACTTAACTCCCAATTATCTTGTGGTAGTATGTGTTTGTCTCAACCTACACATTATTTTAATGTAGCTGTGTTCAATTGCATGTGAGTAACCATGTGTGGCTTTGTTTAACAAAGTATCACCTGATCTGTTCCATAGCCGCCATCATGAAACAGAGAGTTGTGGGTCGGTCTCAGAGCACGAGAACAAAGTCTGAAATGGGAATCCGAGCCTCAGTTACCCTGGGGGGTTCTTTATGGGGGTCTTGCTGTGGCCTTTCCCGGGTGTGCTGCTCTTGGTGAGATGAAATCACACAGAAGTCACTAGACAATGCTTCATCCCACTGCTCTGTGGGTGTGTGACCTGACAAAGAATCAGCCCATATTACCTGCTGGCCTTCAGACATTGTGTGTGTGTGTGTGTGTGTGTGTGTGTGTGTGTTATGTCTGACTCTTTGTGACCCCATGCACTGTAGCCAACCAGGCTCCTCTGTCCACGGAATTCTCCAGGCAAGAATGCTGGAGTGGGTTGTTATGCCCGTCTGCAAGGGATCTTCCCAACGCAGGGATCAAACCTGAGTCTCCTGCATTGCAGACAGATTCTTTACTGTCTGAGCCAGCAGGGAAGCCCTAGTAGATGCCCCAAACTGCGGCAGGAATTAGAGCAAAGGAGACGCAGGCACCTAGCGCTACTAGTGGTGGTTTCTGCTTAGTCTCGAAGGCATTGGAGACGTGTTTGGTCCATCCTAGATGCCACTTTTCCATGAAGCTTCTTCTAATGAGTACAATATAGATACCCCTCTTCCTCTGAAGCTGCCAAGTGATACTAGCAAACACATCTATAATGTTTATTATGCTAGGCACTCTACCTCTAACTCATTTAAACCTCACAGCAACTCAGTGGGAACAGTATTATCTCCATTTTTGTGAATGAAGAACAAAGAACTTAAGTAACTTGTCCAAAGTCACACAGGTTTCCTGATAAGTAGGAAAGCATAATTCCAACCCAGGCAACTGAGCTCTAGACTTCGCTGTGCTCTAGTTTGTAACCTCTCCTTTTGAGGATATACTCAGCATTCAGCTATTTGCCCTGGAATGGACAGTTTAAGTTCCCTCTTTTCATGATAAGGGAACCATGCCTAGAGTGATTTGCCCAAAGTAACACTATCAATGAGAGATAAAAATGAAATTAAACCCAAATGTCCTGGCTCCTTCATTATGTTGCTCTGAGAGTGCATCCCATATCATAGTTAGGATATCTTATTAGCTGGCATCTAGTGTCATAGGTATTATACTCATCCTAAGCACTTTATTGTGAACAGGTGGTGCCAGTGGTAAAGAATCTACCTGCCACTTCAGGAGACAAGAGACACAGGTTCAATCCCTGGGTCAGGAAGATCCCCTGAAGGAGAAAATGGCAAAATGGCAACCTACCCACTGCAGTATTCTTGCTTGGAGAGTCCCATGGACAGAGAAGCCTGGTGGGCTACAGTCCATGGGGTTGCAAAGAGGTGGACATGACTGAAGTGACTTAGCTTGCTAGCTTACAGCATGACAATCCATTGTTTATAAATGTTCCTCTTTTATATTTTAGCATCTCTATTTATACTATTATTAGTTTAATTTTTGGCTGTTACTTTTTTTTTATATTTGCTTGTATGCTTACTAAAATAGGGCACACACCACCAAAAGAAATAACACCACAATCAGGAAATACTAGATTAGTGGTAAAAAACAAAAAACACTGACTTGAAGATGGGGTCACATGGTAGCTTTGTCACTCACCACCTTTTGGGGGTAATCACCAGAGCTCTGTTCACTCTTTTGTAAAATGGGTCAAAAATATCCTTGTATTTTTTATCTTTCTGGATGGATGGGATGATCATATGAGGAAAGAACTGGTTCTTTATATACTCTTGAATACAGTCATCATTGCCACCATTATTACATGCACCTTCTTACTTCCTGTAACACCCGTCTGGGCATATGTGGGTAATACTCAAGAAATGTGTATTGAAGATGTTTTCTAATTCTGTGTAACTCTCAACATCCCCTGGAAATTCAGACAGATAAAAAGAAGGTTGAATTGCACTTGCTGTCTTGCACCTGCCCTTTAGAAGGTGTTTCCTGGTGCCTTGCATCACAACTTGATTCTGACTCTTCAAAGCTCTTATACCTCACTGTTTCCCATAAGAAATCCAGTCACTCTCAGCATTTCTGAGTTGGTAACTTTTCTGAAGAATTGAGAGATGTATGGAATGGTATCAAATCCCAATCCACATAGCTTCTGTCAACTCCCTAGTTTTCATTTTCATTTTCATTCATATTCATATTTTCTCTCTTATACACAAAGTTTTTCATTCTCTCATTTATATTCATTCTCATATGTGTGTGTGTGTTTCTCTTTTTCTGTCTCCATTACTCTTTCTAGTGCAGATCTTTTCATCCACTCTTACCCTTAGAAAGCCTAAACAGTTCTTATTTCAATCTTCTGACTATAAGTATAGCAATAAAAATAATAATAGCAGCAGCCTCCTCCTGCCACATACATTCATCCTTGTTCCTATGGCAATCCTATAAGATAGACAAGGCAAGTCTCTGTGTTATAGGTGGGAAAACAGAAGCCATAAAACATCCCAGTTTGGTTATGATATTCTTATAGAAAGTCAACATTTGAAACTTGGTCTCCTTATTCTGAGTCCAGTATTCTTTCTACTTCAACAAGAAGTTCTCAAGGCATCTCCTCTATGAAACTAGGGTATTTAGAGTAATTGGATCAAGTGAGATCACTTAAGGAAAGAGTTTAAGTGGGTAAGTAAAAGAAGGGATCCAAAAATGGAACCCTGAGAAATTCTGGCATTTAGAAGAGAATCCTGCAATGAACGCTGAAGTAGAGTGGCCTGAAAAGTAAGAAAAAACCTAGAACCATGCAAAACTTGGTAGGACGAAGGAACTAGCAGAAATGTTTAAGGCTGAGAGTGAAACAGCTGATCTGTGGCTGTTACATGGAACGAGAATTGGACAGTCCTCGCTGCAGCCATACATACCCGGACAGGGATGCAGGTCCCCTAGAAGGTGCAGAGGCTGGGAGCTGGAGTTTAGGGATTGTGAAGCAATCCCAGGGTGATGGCTGCTGTTGACCGTAGATTGAAGGGATGTGAGGGAGGCGATTCTGGTGGGAAATGCCTGGGAAGGAAAGTAGGGCAGCCATGGAAGCAAGGTGATACTGCTGGGTCACGCGTGGTGGGTGTAACCATCACCATAGTCTCTCTCCCCCCACATGCCCGCATTGGCAGTTATACAACAGAGAGGCTGGCCCATAAAATGCCTGATGACTGAACTATAGAAGAGGACCCCACCCAGGGTGCCCCTTTAAGTTCCTGATGCATGGATCTACAGAGTAAGACCACAGCTGGGGGGACCCCTCTATGTGCCTAAACGGGTGGAGCTATGGGGAAAGACTGACCAAAGAGGCCTTCTGATCGCCAGCTACAAGAGGCTGGAGAAAAAGACTGAGAGGGCCATAACTCCTGCAGCAGAGGCAGTCCCTGTCCCTGCACACTTGGCACCGCCAGGGTCCCCACCAGCCAAACAGCGGTGACATCTTCACACTCAACCATCACTGGGGCAGAGCTGCCACAGGCAAAAAATGTCTTGCATCTGTGCACAGAAATCGCTTGCATTTCTATATACAAACAATGAAAAATCAGAGAAATTAAGGGATCAATCCCATTCTCCATTGCAACAAAAAGAATTAAATATCTAGAAATAAATTTACCTCAGGAGACAAAACTGCATACAAAAAATTACAAGACGCTGATGAAAGAAATCAAAGATGACATAAAGAGATGGAGAGCTATTCCATGTTCCTGGGTAGGAAGAATCAATATTGTGAAAATGACTATATTACCAAATGCAATCTACAGTCTTTATATAGATATCTGCTCCATGGAACAGACCAGGCTGATATCCCTGCGGCTTTTCAGGCTTTATCATGCTCATTACTGTTTTCATCATCTGATCTGTGGGTATCCGTGGAGATGGTGCTATAAGACCATCTCTTTGAGCTTCTTTTCCTCTCAAAAGCCTGTGGCTTGCTTTCTTTTGTAACAAAGCATAGGTCACATTGTCCTACTGTATTCTGCATATACTCCCCCCGCTTTGTGCCCCTTATTGTCTACATCTTCAGAATATCTGAGGCTCAAGGCATTGCAGGAAGCTCATGGATTGATTTGGTGAGTCTAAGAGAAGCATGAAGGACTGCAGGCACTGTGCCATGTCTCCCAATTAGCTGCCATACTATTCTGAGACCACCCATTTTGGAGGGCAACTGGGAAGAGCATATTCTAGTTCCCTGCCCTAGAGACTTGTGGATGGAACTTTTCTAACTGGTAGTGTGTTCACTGTGGTCCTTTGCAATGGACAAGAGTAAAAATCTTACAATGACCTTCTGTTTTGTTGGTCAGCATTGTGCCCCAACTCTCTTATTCTCATTTCATTGAATAGCTAATGAAATGGGATATTACTTGAAGGAGCTTCAGCAGACTTGATGAAGCATCCCAAATGCTTCCTCTCCAATCTGCTTACCTCGTGTCTTTCCAGGAGTTCTTGGTGATGGGAGAAGTGTGATGCTTCAGCAGTCTTCCCTGAAAACATTGCTTCACTTACCATGGCAGATATGGTTTAAGATGGTTTTGTAATCTTTATCATCCTCTTTTTCACCCTTTGAAGAGAATCAGCTTGGCCGTTCCAAAGTCTTCCAAGAAACTGATCACACAAGTGAATGACAGGTAGTGGTACTTTGTGATCTTTCATACCATGAGCACGTGTGGCTTAGGAAGTTTTGTAGTTTTATTGCAGAATAAGTACTAGTTCTCAACCTGTTCACTGCTTTGAAACTTGACCAAATAAGTTTTCACAAGAGCAACTGGATGCAGATTCATCCCATGGCAGGCTCCGTGATCTGCTTCAAGCTAGTCCTTGCATAACACTTAGATACGCACCAACTACGCCCCCCACTCTTTCTCTTACCATGGTGGACCAAACCCAGAAGAAAGCTGAGTCAAATATTATCCAGTATCAAGTTACTGCAAACCAAATACAAGGTATTCTCTTTGTATGGGATAGATCTTTACTCCCTGGGCTATCCACAAGATTGAATAACTTCAAAAGGCTTGGTCAGTGTACACTAACTAGAATACTGCTTAAGTGGTTTTGTGACTAGTTTGTCCATCTGGTGAATGTAATCAGTGCTACTTTAAAGTACTTAAAATTAGCTCTAAACTTGAAAACAAAATTACTCTGTAATTTCCTGTCAAACAGGAATTTAATGCTATAGATAGATATTGGCCAATGTTTAAGAGAGCCATTGGCTTTCCTATAGGCACTTTAATTGGTTGGGAACAACCCTAATGAAAACCATCAAGTAGGGATATAGAATCCTCTATCTTATCATTTCTCAGCCTTTTGGCTAAAATCAAGTGTAGAATCCTCCCTACTCAACAGCTTTTTTTGTCATCCTACTAGCTGCTCTCTTTTCTAGATCCCACCCAATGACATTAATAAAGGGAATGCTCTCAGCTGATTGAAAACCAATTTAAGAAAATCCATGATAACAGTAAATGTTATCTGGAATTCTACAGAGTTTTCTGAGAGTCATCAAGAGCAAAAAGAAGGAAATTCTGATCATGCAGACAGTATAACAAGGAAAGGGGACAGCTTACTGAGACCTTGCTCACAAAAGAAGCATCAAGAAGGAGAAGATACCATAGAAAACAGAGAGATATATAGAACCTATCCTTTGTCCATAAAGAAAGAATTCTGTATCATATCAGGGGCTTATAGGAAGCTGTGTGCCACTCAGCTCATGGAATCTTTGAGACTGGTTTATAGAGCTTAGAGTTAATTTAGTCTAAGATTTTTTCTAACATGTTGACCCTTCTTGGATGGTCATTTGACCTCTGTTTGCATATCCATAGGGACAAGGGATTCACTCCTAGTTGTGGCATGTCCTCGAACAGCTCTGCTTACTGATGTCAAATCCAAGTTTGTTCCTCATAACCTTTCCCCCTTTGGTCTTGGTCTTCTCTCCATAGACAGAAAAAGTTTTGTTTCCTCTTACTCAGAAGCAGTTTACTTACTCATCATTTCAGCATAATTTCCAACGTTATATTACTCTCATTACAGTTTTCTTATTTTAGTAAATAATGAGAAAAATATAATCAGTAAACTACATCCAGATGTAACCAGTATGTTAATATTTTAGTACATATCTTCTACTTTTTGTATCATTTTATATGCCTATATTCTTTATAGAGAAATTGATTATAGTGTGTATTTTGTTTAAAAGTGGCAATTTTCAGATAATAAGTTATCAAAAGCATGTTTTTGTATGTTTTCTTCTACAGTATTATTTTTAATGGTTGAATCATATTTTTTATTTTATCAGACCATATTTTATTTACTGCATTCCTTTTTTACTCTATTAAATGCTAAGCATTTAAATGTCTCCTGATATAAAAATACTTCAATTAATATTTATTGATATATGTATGCTTTTTTGCTGCTCATTCTGTGCTAGCAGCTATACTAGGTGCTGGGTAACAGAAGATAAAACAATTTCAAAATGATCCCTGCTCTCAAGAAGCTTAGAGTCCTGTAGCTTAATTTATAGTCATCTTATTACCTTAGGTAATAGGTAATTTTCATTGCCTAGAAGTAAATAGCTGAACCAGGATAAATACATATTATGCACTGGATTATCCTTTGGTTCTATACAGGAGTATACTCTCCATTTTTGAGCCTTAGGAGCACTGAATTTTTATCATTTTGTTAAGCCTTCCAAATTTGTTAGGTTAACTATTAAATCATCTATGTTTTAACTGGATTTAAATATAATTTAAAATTTAAATTTCTTTAATTTCTGCTGATTTGCTGCTAAGACAGGCTATGTTCAGCAGACTGGAGTATTCTTCATAAAAAACTTTTACTAGGATAAATGAAAAAATAAAGTGTCCTTTTATAAGTTAACAAGTTAAATCAAATGTAGAAAATACCTATGACCTCATTTCATCATTTCCTTGAACTTTAGTCAGATTGCTTGCTTGTTTCTTCAAGTGACTGGTTTATGTTTCAGCAAGTGGTGCAAGGTGCTCAAAACTGAGTGTTTTCTTTTACAGCTGATTTCTTCCACTGAAAAGCCTTTGAGCCCCCATGAAACCAGGTTTTAATAGGGTTAATTTAGTTTTCAACATGTCACAGTGACTTAACTCCCAATTATCTTGTGGTAGTATGTGTTTGTCTCAACCTACACATTATTTTAATGTAGCTGTGTTCAATTGCATGTGAGTAACCATGTGTGGCTTTGTTTAACAAAGTATCACCTGATCTGTTCCATAGCCGCCATCATGAAACAGAGAGTTGTGGGTCGGTCTCAGAGCACGAGAACAAAGTCTGAAATGGGAATCCGAGCCTCAGTTACCCTGGGGGGTTCTTTATGGGGGTCTTGCTGTGGCCTTTCCCGGGTGTGCTGCTCTTGGTGAGATGAAATCACACAGAAGTCACTAGACAATGCTTCATCCCACTGCTCTGTGGGTGTGTGACCTGACAAAGAATCAGCCCATATTACCTGCTGGCCTTCAGACATTGTGTGTGTGTGTGTGTGTGTGTGTGTGTGTGTGTTATGTCTGACTCTTTGTGACCCCATGCACTGTAGCCAACCAGGCTCCTCTGTCCACGGAATTCTCCAGGCAAGAATGCTGGAGTGGGTTGTTATGCCCGTCTGCAAGGGATCTTCCCAACGCAGGGATCAAACCTGAGTCTCCTGCATTGCAGACAGATTCTTTACTGTCTGAGCCAGCAGGGAAGCCCTAGTAGATGCCCCAAACTGCGGCAGGAATTAGAGCAAAGGAGACGCAGGCACCTAGCGCTACTAGTGGTGGTTTCTGCTTAGTCTCGAAGGCATTGGAGACGTGTTTGGTCCATCCTAGATGCCACTTTTCCATGAAGCTTCTTCTAATGAGTACAATATAGATACCCCTCTTCCTCTGAAGCTGCCAAGTGATACTAGCAAACACATCTATAATGTTTATTATGCTAGGCACTCTACCTCTAACTCATTTAAACCTCACAGCAACTCAGTGGGAACAGTATTATCTCCATTTTTGTGAATGAAGAACAAAGAACTTAAGTAACTTGTCCAAAGTCACACAGGTTTCCTGATAAGTAGGAAAGCATAATTCCAACCCAGGCAACTGAGCTCTAGACTTCGCTGTGCTCTAGTTTGTAACCTCTCCTTTTGAGGATATACTCAGCATTCAGCTATTTGCCCTGGAATGGACAGTTTAAGTTCCCTCTTTTCATGATAAGGGAACCATGCCTAGAGTGATTTGCCCAAAGTAACACTATCAATGAGAGATAAAAATGAAATTAAACCCAAATGTCCTGGCTCCTTCATTATGTTGCTCTGAGAGTGCATCCCATATCATAGTTAGGATATCTTATTAGCTGGCATCTAGTGTCATAGGTATTATACTCATCCTAAGCACTTTATTGTGAACAGGTGGTGCCAGTGGTAAAGAATCTACCTGCCACTTCAGGAGACAAGAGACACAGGTTCAATCCCTGGGTCAGGAAGATCCCCTGAAGGAGAAAATGGCAAAATGGCAACCTACCCACTGCAGTATTCTTGCTTGGAGAGTCCCATGGACAGAGAAGCCTGGTGGGCTACAGTCCATGGGGTTGCAAAGAGGTGGACATGACTGAAGTGACTTAGCTTGCTAGCTTACAGCATGACAATCCATTGTTTATAAATGTTCCTCTTTTATATTTTAGCATCTCTATTTATACTATTATTAGTTTAATTTTTGGCTGTTACTTTTTTTTTATATTTGCTTGTATGCTTACTAAAATAGGGCACACACCACCAAAAGAAATAACACCACAATCAGGAAATACTAGATTAGTGGTAAAAAACAAAAAACACTGACTTGAAGATGGGGTCACATGGTAGCTTTGTCACTCACCACCTTTTGGGGGTAATCACCAGAGCTCTGTTCACTCTTTTGTAAAATGGGTCAAAAATATCCTTGTATTTTTTATCTTTCTGGATGGATGGGATGATCATATGAGGAAAGAACTGGTTCTTTATATACTCTTGAATACAGTCATCATTGCCACCATTATTACATGCACCTTCTTACTTCCTGTAACACCCGTCTGGGCATATGTGGGTAATACTCAAGAAATGTGTATTGAAGATGTTTTCTAATTCTGTGTAACTCTCAACATCCCCTGGAAATTCAGACAGATAAAAAGAAGGTTGAATTGCACTTGCTGTCTTGCACCTGCCCTTTAGAAGGTGTTTCCTGGTGCCTTGCATCACAACTTGATTCTGACTCTTCAAAGCTCTTATACCTCACTGTTTCCCATAAGAAATCCAGTCACTCTCAGCATTTCTGAGTTGGTAACTTTTCTGAAGAATTGAGAGATGTATGGAATGGTATCAAATCCCAATCCACATAGCTTCTGTCAACTCCCTAGTTTTCATTTTCATTTTCATTCATATTCATATTTTCTCTCTTATACACAAAGTTTTTCATTCTCTCATTTATATTCATTCTCATATGTGTGTGTGTGTTTCTCTTTTTCTGTCTCCATTACTCTTTCTAGTGCAGATCTTTTCATCCACTCTTACCCTTAGAAAGCCTAAACAGTTCTTATTTCAATCTTCTGACTATAAGTATAGCAATAAAAATAATAATAGCAGCAGCCTCCTCCTGCCACATACATTCATCCTTGTTCCTATGGCAATCCTATAAGATAGACAAGGCAAGTCTCTGTGTTATAGGTGGGAAAACAGAAGCCATAAAACATCCCAGTTTGGTTATGATATTCTTATAGAAAGTCAACATTTGAAACTTGGTCTCCTTATTCTGAGTCCAGTATTCTTTCTACTTCAACAAGAAGTTCTCAAGGCATCTCCTCTATGAAACTAGGGTATTTAGAGTAATTGGATCAAGTGAGATCACTTAAGGAAAGAGTTTAAGTGGGTAAGTAAAAGAAGGGATCCAAAAATGGAACCCTGAGAAATTCTGGCATTTAGAAGAGAATCCTGCAATGAACGCTGAAGTAGAGTGGCCTGAAAAGTAAGAAAAAACCTAGAACCATGCAAAACTTGGTAGGACGAAGGAACTAGCAGAAATGTTTAAGGCTGAGAGTGAAACAGCTGATCTGTGGCTGTTACATGGAACGAGAATTGGACAGTCCTCGCTGCAGCCATACATACCCGGACAGGGATGCAGGTCCCCTAGAAGGTGCAGAGGCTGGGAGCTGGAGTTTAGGGATTGTGAAGCAATCCCAGGGTGATGGCTGCTGTTGACCGTAGATTGAAGGGATGTGAGGGAGGCGATTCTGGTGGGAAATGCCTGGGAAGGAAAGTAGGGCAGCCATGGAAGCAAGGTGATACTGCTGGGTCACGCGTGGTGGGTGTAACCATCACCATAGTCTCTCTCCCCCCACATGCCCGCATTGGCAGTTATACAACAGAGAGGCTGGCCCATAAAATGCCTGATGACTGAACTATAGAAGAGGACCCCACCCAGGGTGCCCCTTTAAGTTCCTGATGCATGGATCTACAGAGTAAGACCACAGCTGGGGGGACCCCTCTATGTGCCTAAACGGGTGGAGCTATGGGGAAAGACTGACCAAAGAGGCCTTCTGATCGCCAGCTACAAGAGGCTGGAGAAAAAGACTGAGAGGGCCATAACTCCTGCAGCAGAGGCAGTCCCTGTCCCTGCACACTTGGCACCGCCAGGGTCCCCACCAGCCAAACAGCGGTGACATCTTCACACTCAACCATCACTGGGGCAGAGCTGCCACAGGCAAAAAATGTCTTGCATCTGTGCACAGAAATCGCTTGCATTTCTATATACAAACAATGAAAAATCAGAGAAATTAAGGGATCAATCCCATTCTCCATTGCAACAAAAAGAATTAAATATCTAGAAATAAATTTACCTCAGGAGACAAAACTGCATACAAAAAATTACAAGACGCTGATGAAAGAAATCAAAGATGACATAAAGAGATGGAGAGCTATTCCATGTTCCTGGGTAGGAAGAATCAATATTGTGAAAATGACTATATTACCAAATGCAATCTACAGACTCAATGTGATCCCAGTCAAATTACCAATGGCATTTTTCACAAAACTAGAACAAAAAATTTCATTATTCATATGAAAATACAAAATACCCCAAATAGCCAAAACAGTCTTGAGAAAGAAGAATGGAGCTGAAGGAATCAACTTTCCTACTTCAGATTATATTACAAAGCTACAGTCATGATGACAGTATGGTATTGGCACAAAAACAGAAAGACAAATGGAACAAGACAGAAAGCCCAGAAATAAACCCATGCACCTATGGATACATTATTTTTGACAAGGCAAGACTATACAATGGGGCAAAGACAGCCTCTTCAGTAAATGGTGCTGGGAAAACTGGACAGCTACATGTAAAAGAATGAAATTAGAACACTTCCTAACACCGTACACAAAAATAAACTCAAAGTGGATTAAAGACCTAAATGTAAGACCAGAAACTATAAAACTCTTAGAGGAAAACATAGGCAGGTGATATAAAGCAAGATCCTCTATGACCCGCCTCCTAGCATAATGGAAATAAAAGTAAACAAGTGGGACCTGTTAAACTTAAAAGCTTTTGAACAGCAAAGGAAACTATAAGCAAAGTGAAAAGATAACCCTCAGGATGAGAGAAAATAATAGCAAATGAAACAACTGACAAAGAATTAATTTCCAAAATATACAAGCACTCATACAACTCAACACCAGAAAAGCAAACAATCCAATCAAAAAGTGGGAAAAAGACCTAAACAGACATTTCTCCAAAGAAGACATACAGATGGCTAACAAACATATGAAAAGATGCTCAACATTGCTCATTATTAGAGAAATGCAAACAAAACCACAATGAGATATCACCTCACACTAGTCAGAATGGCCATTGTCAAAATGTCTACAAACAATAAATGCTGGAGAGAGTGTGGAGAAAAGGGAATGCTCTTGCACTATTGTTGGAAATATAAATTGATACAGCCACTATGGAAGACAGAATGGAGATTCCTTAAAAAAAAAAAAGAATAAAACCACCATATGACCCAGCACTCCCACTCCTAGGCTTATACCCTGAGGAAACAAAAATTGAAAAAGACACATGTATCCCATTGTTCATTGCAGCACTATTTACAATAGCTAGAACATGGAAGCAACCTAGATGTCCATCGACCAATGAATAGGTGAAGAAGTTGTGGTACATATACACAGTGGAATATTACTCAGCCATAAAAAGGAACACATTTGAGTCAGTTTTAAGGAGGTGGATGAAGCTAGAGTCTATTATACAGAATGAAGTAAGTCAGAGAAAGACAAATATTGTATTCTAACTCATATATGCGGAATCTAGAAAAATGGTACTGAAGAATTTATTTACAGGGCAGCAGTGGAGAAACAGACATAGAGAATAGACTTATGGACGTGGGGAGAGGGGAGGAGACGGTGAGATGTATGGAAAGGGTAACATGGAAACTTACATTACCATATGTAAAATGGAGAATCAACAGGAATGTGCTGTGTGGCTCAGGAAACTCAAACAGGGGCTCTGTATCAACCTAGAGGGGTGGGATGGGCAGGGAGGTGGGAGGGAGGTTCAAAAGGGAGGGGGTATATGTATCCCTATGGCTGATTCATGTTGAGGTTTGACAGAAAGCAATAAAATTCTGTAAAACAAGTATCCTTCAATTAAAAAATAAAAATTTTAAACAATAAGAGAAAACCCAGAGGAGGGTATTGTTCTAGGAACTAAAAGAAGAGAATGTTCCAAAATAAGTGTGGTCACGTGGGTTTAATCATTATAAAGGATTCACTTGGAAGATAGAGTCCACAGGACGTAGCAAAATGGAGAGCATTGATGATCTGGAAAAGAACAGTTTCACTGGAGTCATTGAGCAGGAAGCCAGCCTGAGATGGGCTGACGTATGAATAGAAAATGAAGGCTTGAGAATACTATGTGTAGACAACTTTGGGATAAGAAAAACAAAAGCAAGGTGGTAACTAGAGGGATACTGACAGTCTGGGAGAAGGAATTTTCTTTGCATTCAAGTTTGCTAGAACAAGTTTGAGTGCTGATGATATTAATGTAATTGAGAAGATAGAATATGTGAACAGAGCAGTTAATTGAAGGTTTTTCGGTTTTCTTTCAGTAGCTTTTACTAATCCCTTCCCACTGTCTTTTTCTCTCCCTTTTCTTTACTTTTCTTTACTTCCCTCTTTCTTTCGTTCTTTTTCTTCTTTCCTGCCTTCCCTTCCTCCCACCTCCTTCCTTCATTCATTCCTTCCTCCTCTCTCTACACACACATACACACACACACACAAAATGGGTTCCCAAGGACTTACTACTTATATACTATCAGCTTGAAGACCTAGCATGCAAGATTGCAATCCAAAAAATCCAGCTCCATTCAAATCTTGACGTCTTTTTCTCTCACAGCTTGCCCTTGTCAAATTGTTTCTTTGTCCTCAGAACATTTTTGCTCCCTCAGATCATGAAGTCCTTTAGGCCAACAAATTTAGAATAAGAGTGATAATTCCATTAATGCTACTTCTAAAAAGGTATTCATGTTTTTAAAGCGATACAATGGACAGGGTAATCACCACATGTGTTAATTTTCTATTACTTCTTCACAAATTAACACAAATTTAGCAGCTTAAAGCAACACCCATTTATTCTCTCACAGTATCTGTAGGTTGGTAGTCCAGCATGGCTCAGCCAGGTTCTCTACCCAGAGTGTCATAAGACCAAAATCAAGATGGTGGCCAGCTGGCCTCTCATCTGGAGACTCTGGGAAGGAATACACTGCAAAGTCAGTCAGGATGCTGATTCAGTTCTTGCAGTTGTAGAACTTAGGTCTCTGTTCCTTGCTTCCTGTCACCGAGGATCTTCTCTCAGCTTCCAGAGGCCAGGAGTGCTCCTTGGCACATGGCCCTCTCCATCTTCAAAGACAGGGAGAGCATGTTGAAGCTCCTCATACTTAGTGAAAGTGAAAGTGAAGTCACTTAGTCGTGTCCGACTCTTTGCGACCCCATGGACTATAGCCTACCAGGCTCCTCCGTCCATGGGATTTTCCAGGCAAGAGTACTGGAGTGGGTTGCCATTTCCTTCTCCAGGGCATCTTTCCAACCCAGGGATCGAACCCGGGTATCCCGCATTGTAGGCAGATGCTTAGAATCTCTCAATTCCTTTTCTGCTACAAGCCTACCAGTCAGAGAAGTCACCACTCAGGCCAGGCCCACCTACATAATCTCCATATCTTAAGGTTAGCTGATTTAGGACTTTACTTCAATCTGCAAAAGTCCTTCACAGCAGTATCTAAACTAGTGTTCAGTTGACAAGGAGACAGAAATCTTGCTTTAGCTTATGGGAATCAGGATAGCCTCTCACCCATGGAGAAGACTCAACCCCTTATAAATTACAGTTGCCAGTCTTGGTCTCTCAAAAAAATCATTTGTATTTCCTTCCCTTAAATTCAGTAAAATAAGTTAGTTTTTTCTGTTGATGAAGATGAGATGGAACTTTGAGAAGGTGCTCATTGCTTACAACCAAAAGTGATGTGGTTAAGAGACTGGGTGCTTGTCAGTGGCACCCTTATTTCCAGTCATCCGTGTCAAGGACACTTGGCATCTTCTGTGCTTAAAACACCATCCTAAGCCAGCCCTGGGGTGAAAGAAGAGAATACAGTATCTCCACTTCTTGGGGAAGCTACTGCCCTTAAGATGGAGGGAGGCATCATTGTGTTCTTGCGAGAACGAATGGAAGATTAATTCAGATGACAGGCACCTTCCTGCCCACCCTCCGCCCCTGGCCATAGTGCCCTTTCTGCATCTATGTTCCTGGGCTCTCTTATTTCTGTGGACTTGGGGTCCAGGTTTGGCTGACATCTGACTCAACCATGTGACTTGCATTGGCCAATAGGATGCCAGCAGACTTGACATACGTGGAGGCGTGAAAGAGTAGGAGCACATTTTGCTTCCTCTCTTGAAACCCTTCATGCACGATGAGTATAGTCCCAGGCACCCAGGAGAATGAGAGACCATGTGGGACAGAGCACAGCCCATCTAGCCCTGCCCGTCCTTAACCTCCCAAATCCTTGCCAGCCCAGCAAGTCAACCCAGCAAGATGCAGGAACAAGCCTCGCCCAGATCCACAGATTCACCCAATTATTTGGAGAGAGAGGAAGACAAGTTGCCTAAAATTTATGGCCTTATTCATTTGAGAGACATCAACTGCTTCAAATACAGCCCAGCTCTCCCTCTCTTCAGATTTTAACAAATCTGCCAGATTTTTCTGGCATCAGCATCAGGCCTTTTAATTAAGTAAAAGAAAGGGAATTAAGACAGAAGCATGATTATGTGAGTTATTCTTATGCACCCATAGAGAAAGAAAAGCAGAGATTGCCAGCTGCAAACATCTGCAATAAAACAAGTCTTGGGACAAAAGCAACTTCTGCTGCTGCCTCCTTCCCCTCTTTCAAAAATATACCAGTCTTATAAAGGGCAGTAAATCAGTAAAAAGTTACTAGCTGCATAATATATGCCTGTCCATCTCTTGAGATATTAAACCAAGGCCCCTTTTGGCTCACGTTTTGTTCCTATCATGAAGTGTCCAACAAAAATCCTATTCTCTGAGGGCATGTCAGGAAGGAGCAGGGCACAGACTTGCCGAGCCCTCCCTCACCGGTCCAGGAGAGCCCTGGGCAAACCTGCCCCTGTGGCCTGCCCCCCAGGACTGAGCCACCAGAGTCCCTCTCTGGCTTGTAGCCCCTGGCAACCACCCAGAGCTCAGAGAAACCAGTGCAAAGGTGAGGGAGCATCTGTACCACACTCAAGTCCCTCCAAGTCCAAAGTGATCTAGGAAACTTCTGGGACAGACCTCACCTGCGTAGTGAGGGAGGCTGGGCATGGGACCAGAGGTCAGGAAACCTGGAATCAAGTCTTCCTTTTATCATTTAATTGTGTGTCCTTGAACAAAATTCCCAACTTCCTGGACAGATACTCTGCATTACCTCCCATAAAATAAGGATAATGATGGCTGTTGGCTAACCCCATAATTGAGTTTTTTACATTGGATAATGTGGGGAAAAGGGGCTTGAAATGGTAAACAAGGCAGATACACTCATTCTTTTTTGTTATTCCAGTTTTTTTTGAGATGTGACACACAGCACTGTATAAGGCGTATCAGTTCAGTTCAGTCGCTCAGTCGTGTCTGACTCTTTGCGACCCCATGGATCACAGCATGCCAGGCCTCCCTGTCCATCACCAACTCCCGGAGTTTAGTCAGACTCACGTTGATCGAGTCCGTGATGCCATCCAGCCATCTCATCCTCTGTCATCCCCTTCTCCTCCTGCCCCCAATCCCTCCCAGCATCAGACTCTTTTCCAATGAGTCAGTTCTTTGCATGAGGTGGCCAAAGTACTGAAGTTTCAGCTTTAGCATCATTCCTTTCAAAGAAATCCCAGGGCTGATCTCCTTCAGAATGGGCTAGTTGGATCTCCTTGCAGTCCAAGGGACTCTCAAGAGTCTTCTCCAACACCACACTTCAAAAGCATCAATTCTGTGGTGCTCAGCCTGTCTCTGCTTTTGAATATGCTATCTAGGTTGGTCATAACTTTCCTTCCAAGGAGTAAGCGTCTTTTAATTTCATGGCTATAAGGTGTATAGTACAATGATTTTACATATATGCATCATTATATCACAATAAATTTAGTGAACATCTATCACCTTATATAGATGTAAGGTTAAATAGAAAAAAGTGTTCTTACAATTAAAATTCCTAAGATTTACTTTCAACTACTTTCAGGTATAACATACAGGTGTGTTAATTATGTTTAAAGTGTACATTGCATTCCTAGTACTTATGTATCTTATACCTGGAAGTTTGTACTGTTTAACTGCCTTCATCCACTTCCCTCCCCAGCAACCCACCCTGCCCTGGTAACCACAAATCTGACCTCTTTTTCTTAGTTTTTTTGTTGTTGTTTGTTTGTGCTTTTTGAAGTATAATTGATCTTCAACACTATGTTAGTTCCTGTTATATGACATACTAGTTTGATATTTCTATACATTTAAAAATGATCACCCCAATCGATCTAGCCACAATATGGCACTGTACAAAGATATTATATGGCTATTAAATGTATGGGCTTCCCTAGTGGCTCAGATGGTAAAGAATCTGCCTATAATGCAGGAGACTTGAATTTGAGCCCTCTTTTGGGAAGATCCCCTGTAGTAGGGATTGACTGTATTCCCCACACTGTACATGTCATACATGTGACTCAATTTTTAGCACTGAAACGTTGTACCTCATAATCTTTCTCATCTATTTCTCTCCTCCCTCTATCCACCTGTACTCTGGCAACCACATGTTTCTTCTCTGTATCTATAACTTGGCTTCTGTTTTCTTATGTTTATTCATTTGCTTTGATTTTTCAGGTCCCCATATAAGTGAAATTATACCATATTTATCTTTCTCTGCTGACTTATTTCACTTAGCGTGATGCTCTCTAGATCCATCCAAATAGTCATAAGTGGCAAGATTTCATTCTTTTTATGACAGAGTAGTATTCCACTGTGTGTGTGTGTGTGTGTGTGCGCGCGCCACAGGTTCTTATCTATACACCTATTAATAGAGACTTAGATTGCATTCATATCTTGGCTATTGTAAACAATGTTGCAATGAGCATAGTGTGCATAAGTCTTTTCAAACTAGTGTTTTTCTTATATTCAGTTAAACTCCAAGGAGTGAAATTTATGGATTATATTACAGTTCTATTTTTAATTTTTCAAGCATATTAACACTGTTCTCCACTGTGGTTGCACCCATTTAAATCCCCATCAGTAGTGGACATGGGTTCCCTTTCTTTGACATTCTTGCTAACACTTGTTCTTTGTTGTCATTTTGATAATAGCCATTCTGACAAGTGTAGGTAATGATTCATTGTGGTTTTGAATTGTGTTTACTGATGGTTAGTGATGTTGAGTATCTTTTTTTGTGCCAGTTGGCCATTTGTATGTCTTCTTCAAGAAATGTCATTCAGATAGTGTGCCTATATTAATTGGGTTATTTGATTTTTTCATGTTGAGTTGTATGAGTTCTTTGTATATTTTAGATATTAACCACTTATCAGTTCAGTTCAGTTGCTCAGTCATGTCCGACTCTTTGTGACCCCATGAATCGCAGCACACCAGGCCTCCAGTTCAGTTGTGTCCAACTCTTTGCAACCCCACAGACTGCAGCACACCTGGCTTCCCTATCTATCACCAACTCTTGGAGCTTACTCAAACTCATGTCCATTGAGTCAGTGATGCCATCCAACCATCTCATCCTCTGTTGTCCCCTTCTCCTTCCACCTTCAATCTTTCCCAGTATCAGGGTCTTTTCCAGTGAGTCAGTTCTTTGCATCAGGTAGCCAAAGTATTGGAGCTTCAACTTCAGCATCAGTCCTTCCAATGAACACCCAGGACTGATCTCCTTTAGAATGGACTGGTTGGATCTCCTTGCAGTCCAAGGGACTCTCAAGAGTCTGCTCCAACACCACAGTTCAAAAGCATCAATTCTTTGGTGCTCAGCTTTCTTCATAGTTCAACTCTCACATCCATATATGACCACTGGAAGAACCATAGCTATTACTAGATGGATCTTTGTTGGCAAAGTAATGTCTCTACTCTTTAAATGCTATCTAGTTTGTTCATTCCTTTACTTCTAAGGAGCAAGCATCTTTTAATTTCATGGTTGTGGTCACCATCTTCAATGATTCTGGAATCACTGCAGATGGTGATTGCAGCCATGAAATTAAAAGACGCTTACTCCTTGGAAGGAAAGCTATGACCAACCTAGACAGCATATTCGGAGAAGGCAGTGGCACCCCACTCCAGTACTCTTGCCTAGACAATCCCATGGACAGAGGAGCCTGGTGGGCTGCAGTCCATGGGGTTACTAAGAGTCGGACCCGATTGAGTAACTGAAATGAACTGAATTGATGGGATCAGATACCATGATCTTCGTTTTCTGAATGTTGAGCTTTAAGCCAACTTTTTCACTCTCCTCTTTCACTTTCATCAAGAGGCTCTTTAGCTCTTCTTCACTTTCTGCCATAAGGGTGGTGTCATCTGCATATCTGAGGTTATTGATATTTCTTCTAGAAATATTGATTCCAGATTGTGTTTCTTCCAGCCCAGCATTTCACATGATGTGCTCTGCATATGAGTTAAATAAGCAGGGTGACAATATACAGACTTGACCTTCTCCTTTCCCAATTTGGAACCAGTCTGCTGTTCCATGTCCAGTTTTAGCTGTTGCTTCTTGACCTGCATACAGATTTCTCAGGAGACAGGTAAGGTAGTCTGATATTCCTTCTCTTTAAGAATTTTCCACAGTCTGTTGTGATCCACACAGTCAAAAGCTTTGGCATAGTCAATAAAGCAGAAGTAGATGTTTTCTGGAACTCTCTTGCTTTTCTATGATCCAGTGGATGTTAGAAATTTGATCTCTTGTTCCTCTGCCTTTTCTAAATCCAGCTTAAACATCTGGAAGTTCATGGTACATGTATTGTTGCAGCCTGGCTTGGAGAATTTTGAGCATTACTTTGCTAGCATGTGAGATGAGTGCAATTGTGTGGTAGTTTGAACATTCTTTGCCAGTGCCTTTCTTTGGGATTAGAACGAAAACCAACCTTCTCCAGTCATGTGGTCACTGCTGAGTTTTCCAAATTTGCTGGCATACTGAGTGCAGCACTTTCACAGCATCGTCTTTTAGGATTTGAAATAGCTCCACTGGAGTTCCATCACCTCCACTAGTTTTGCTCTTAGTGATGCTTCGTAACACCCACCTGACTTCACATTCCAGGATGTCTGACTCTAGGTGAGTGATCACACCATCATAGTTATCTGGATCATGAACATCTTTTTTGTATAGTTCTTCTGAGTATTCTTGCCACCTCTTCTTAATATCTTTTGCTTCTAAGTTGCTTCAGTCGTGTCCAACTCGTAGCGACCCTATGGACTGCAACCTACCAGGGTCCTCTGTCAGTGGGGTTTTCCAGGCAAGAGTACTGGAGGAGTTGCTTCTGTTAAGTCCATACTATTTCTCTTTTATTGTGCCCATCTTTGCATGAAATGTTCCCTCGGTATCTAATTTTCTGAAGACATCTCTAGTCTTTCCCATTCTATTGTTTTCCTCTATTTCTTTGCATTGATCACTGAGGAAGGCTTTTTTATCGCTCCTTGCTATTCTTTGGAACTCTGCATTCAAATGGATATATCTTTCTATTTCTCCTTTGCCTTTCACTTCTCTTCTTTTCACAGCTATTTGTAAAGCCTCCTCAGACAACCATTTTGCCTTTTTGCATTTCTTTTTCTTGGGGATGGTCTTGAGCACTGTCTCCTGTACAATGTCACAAACCTCCTTCCATAGTTCTTCAGGCACTCTGTCTATCAGATCTAATCCCTTGAATCTGTTTGTCACTTCCACTGTATAATCGAAAGGGATTTGATTTAGGTTGTTCCTGAATGGTCTAGTGGTTTCCCTACTTTCTTCAATTTCAGTCTGAATTTGGCAATAAGGAGTTCATGATCTGAGCCACAGTCAGCTCCCAGTCTTGTTTTTGCTGACTGTATAGAGCTTCTCCATCTTTGGCTGCAAAGAATATAATCAATCTGATTTTAGTGTTGGCCATCTGGTGATGTTCANGTCAGTGTTTAGATCAATTCTCTTTCCTGATTTAGTTAGTATTTTTTATTACCAATAAAATAAAATTCTCTGTTACATTGCTTATTGTTTCATTATTTTCATGACTTTTGTCTTGCACTTTTGATTGAAAACCAAAAGTAACTGGCTTTTTGTTTTACTCAACGTTCTGTGTCTCTATGAATTTGGGAGAAATAGTTGCCTTTTTTGAGCTTAAAGGGGTGCTCTTATGTGGGAGCATTCCTATGTAGAATGTTTGCCCAACATCTTCAGTGGGAAGGCTAGGTTAGATGTGGATTCTAGTCATGACTTCCCCTAGAGTGTGGTGATGGCTATCACCTTGGTAGATGTATGGCTGATGATGGAGAAGTTAGATCCTGTGCAGGGCATGTGGCAGAACTTCCCCTCTGCTGAGTGGCAATCACCACTCTTTTAGGAGTAGTGTCTGCTCGCCAGTTGCTGGAACAGAAGCTCTGTGTGCTGGGCTTGAGTTGACTCTGTTCTCTTTGTGTGTTTTTCCTTCTCTCTCTGCTGGGTCCTTTGCCTCAAAGGAGGAGGGTGCTGAAGTAAGTGGAACTCATGTGCTTACAGAGATCTGATGCACTACTTGTGTAGGTGTGTGCAGCTTTACTCAGTTACAGCCCACAATCACCTCTTTTACCTGTTGTGGCTGTTCTAGATCCAGTGCTAAGCTCTTGTGTGGCACGGATGTGATTGCAGTGGTGAGAGGACCTCAGTTATTATCTTTTTTGAAGAAAGAATTCTTCAAAGAGACCAGGATTATAAAATAGACACAGAGGTTATTGGAAGACAGCTTGCAAGGATGAAGTTTATTTAGGTCAAAAGCAAAATCTACTCACTTGAAGATGAAGAGTGTAAGCATCCTCATGGATGAGAAGTGTGCAATAGAGGTCTAATATGGGGTTAATCTTCTGGGGTTGAGATAGTCACCCTCATCTAAACCCCAGGAGATTAACCTCATACTCACCCCATGAGGGTGATTATGTTCAACCTCTCCTATGATCATGTCATCTACAATTCTTTATTTGGACTTGCACCAGGAACCACTCCAAATACCTAAGTGAAACTCATGGGGGAAGGGAGTTATAATTGCATTGCTAATGATATTACAATGTGAGCAGCCTTACTAGAGGGTGACTTGAGACCCACCTCTGCACATGTGTTGGGCTGGGAAATCTTGACCACAAAAATGGGGACGCTGTGGTGGTCTGCCTCTGTTTTTCATTCAATCATCAGCAGCTTATGCATTTTTATTTGTGCATGTTCCATGGTTTTTAAAGTTAGAGTTTCTTGCTCAAATGCTAAAAAGTTTGCTTTAGATGCTATTCCTCTATGCCGTATGGCCTCATTAAGTGCAAAGCCAGGAGGTGTCTTTGCCTTCTGCCCAATGCCTATGAGTGAGGAGGCTGGCTTTGGGTCTGGCCCTGTCTTTCCTGCCTCAGGTGGGGCTGGAGTGTTTGCTCGGCTTGGGTTGGAGCACACAGCACAACAGTCATGGGTAATCCAGCAGCCACACTATAGTCAGAAGTGTGGCTGCTTTGGGGGCATTATTTGAATAAGCTCCAGCAGTGGCTACTGTTGCCCCACCTGGGCTTCACCCTGGGCTCCCAGATCCCCTCTGTGCCCCTTGACAAAGTCTTTTCCCAGGTCCTGTCCACCCTAGTTCCAGTGCCAAGCTGTGGCATGGATTGAGTTGTGCCTGAATGTTTGCTTCACTCAGACTGGGGAGTGTGGTAAGGCAGCTTCTAGTGAAGACCTCTTTCCACCCTGCCAGCCCCTTGCCTAGAGGCAAGACAGCACCTGAATACTCCTCAGGAGTTGAATCTAGGCTTCTCCAGCCTTTGTATCTGTCCCAGCCGTTATTCAAGCAGACATGGGATGGCTTGTCTCCTATGAGTAGGACCCCAGGACTGGGGCACCCAGTCGGTGACACAACTTTCTCACTCCCCAGGGAAAATGTCCACCTGTGCAGTGCCCTTTTCCATTTCCTAACCCTGTACTTTTCTTCCTGTCCTACCCAGTTACTTGTGTATCTTTCTTACAACCTTGGTTGTCTAGGAGTCCTCCTGCCAGTTTCCATATGGCTTTCCATGAGAACTGTTTCACATGTGGGTGTATTTTTGATGTTCCTGGAAAGTGTTGAGCTCCACATCCTCTTATTCCACCTTCTTGATCTCTCCCCACCTTTAAAAAAATTCGCTTTCTTAATCTACTCCTTCTGATTGAGGATTTTAATAGTTACTTTTAATGAAGTTAATTATAGCTAAAGACCTTATTATTACCATTTTGTCATTTGTTTTCCATATATCTTATAGCTTTCTTTGTTACCTGTTCTTTCCTACCTGACGGTCTTCTTTAAGTTTAGTTAACCTTTTTTGTAGTGACATATTTTACTTTTTTTTTTGTATATTCTTTTTTTTTGGTATATTTAAAAATATTTAGATATTTGGTGGTTTTTATGAGGATGCATATAACATTCTAACACTATAACACTCTAAGTTAAAAAACAAATTAACTTTTATTGCATGCAGTATGTCTGGCCTTTTATATTCTCTCTCCCTACCTTATGTATCTGATGTCACATATCACATATTACTGATGTCACTTATTATGACCTTAGATTTTCAGTTATGTTCCTCTGTTCTTAATTGCTCATCCCAGATGTCCTTGTTTCTGCATTCCCTGCAACCTGATATCTATGCCACCATACCTGTCAGCATTTGCAGTCAGCCAAGAGAGAAATCAGTTCTTCAGGTTGTCTTCAGACAAGTGAGGAAATTGTTAAGGAAGTGCTATTCTTTTCCTTCTCTCCCAATGAAGGAACTTGGAATCAGGGTCTTTCTGGGTGTACTGTGCCACGCTTGGGACAGGATGGGGAGATGGTGAGCATAAACACCATAAAATTTCCTACCACTTTATGTGGCTTATTTTCAGGTATTTATTTGGTTGTTTTGCTTCCTAACTTCCTTCTGGTTCTCAGAAACTACTTTGGTTCCAATGCCGCTTATTTGATATTTTCATGGGTGAATGGGGTCCTGGATCTTCCTCATCTGTCATCCTGTTGACGTCATGCATTATTTGCTCATTGTTTGTGTGTGTATGTTTATTACAAGCATATACATATATTGAAGGTTGTAGATTGGGTTCTTCAGAAAACTTTGATGATTTCTGCTAAACGGCCCACAAAAATCAGTTCCATTGGGGCACAATCAGAAAATAATTATATAGGTTTATTAAAATTTGAGTTTTTGCCCTATATGTCCCTTTTAAAAATTATGCTAGGGAAATATTTGGCAAAAGTGGAAATAAATAAGCATACTCTCATTATAGATCAGCCACAATAAGGCACAACAGTAAATACAACATTAAGCAATGGGGCAGGGTAACTAAATTAGAGTTAAATCCACTCTGTAAAATATTGGACATCACTGAAAATGATAATTAACAAGAATAAATCCTAACACTCTCATTGTGATCTTTGTGATTAATTATTCCATAAACTTCTGTTTCAAAATGCTATTTATTGTAAAGATCACACCCCACTTGCACAACAAGATTAACATTTGAATTAGTATTTTTCAGTAAGAATGCTGTTTTTTTCATTAAGTAAAAAAGGCTTTTCCTATGACTTGCTAAAAAATATTAAAAATTATGGAAATGCAGGTGCAAGGAGGTGAACTGATTTATTTGAAGTCACGCCGTTAGTCAAGCAGTTTAAGATTTTAGTATTAAGCGCAGTTTAATGGGATGTCTTAGCCACTGAAAAACTTTATTTATAGACAGTGTAAATACATTCCAAGATTTTGGATCATCTGTGCTATCATTACTCTGAATTCTTTTTCAGGTAGATTGCCTATCTCCTCTTCATTTAGTTATCTTTGTAGGCTTTTATTTTGCTCCTTCACTGCAACATATCTATCTATCATCTCATTTTGTCTAACTTACTGTGTTTGTGTGTGGTCTCCTTTCTGCAGGCTGCATGACTGTAGTTCCTCTCGCTTCTGATGTCTGCCCCCTGGTGGATGAGGTTGTTCCAGTGGCTCGTGCAGACTTCCCGGTGAGAAGGACGGTGCCTGACTTCTGGTGGATGGAGCTGGGTCCGGTCTTTCCAGTGGACATGAGCTGTCAGGCAGTGTGTTATGGAGCAGCTGTGAGTTTATTGTGACTTTGGTCAGCCTGTCTGCTGATGAGTGTGCCTGTATTCCTGTTGTGCTAGTTGTTTGCTCTAAGGTATTCTAGCACTGGAGCATGCAGGCTGTTGGGTATGGGCACTCCTGGCTAAGATGTTACATAAGAGCAACTCCACACAGTAACAGGGACCTGGGAGGTCTCTTGGGACAGACCAGAGAGCAGGAGATGATGGACCTGCCAGAGGAAATGAACTTGCTGTGCCCAGTGTGAGAAATGAGTGTTTCCGAGACCAAGGCCCATCTTGGTGCCAAAATGGGGACCTCTAGGAAAGCTCACAATAGTTAATATTCCCTGGAGCCTTTACTACCAAGGTCCTTGCTCCCATGGTGAGCTATACCCAACCCCTGCCATCCCAGGAGACTCACTAAGACCCCTAGGTAGATTTAGTCCAGGTTCCTATGGAGAAGGAAATGGCAACCCACTCCAGTACTCTTGTCTGGAAAATTCCA
>SJYX01018444.1:103442-147122 GCA_006410675.1 Oreotragus oreotragus
GTCCCTAAGAGTTGGACACGACTCAGTGACTTCCCTTTCACTTTTCACTTTCAAGCATTGGAGAAGGAAATGGCAATCCACTCCAGTATTCTTGCCTGGAGAATCCCAGGGACGGGGGAGCCTGATGGGCTGCCATCTATGGGGTCGCACAGAGTCGGACACGACTGAAGTGACTCAGCAGCAGCTTTGTAATATAGCTTGAAATCAGAAAGCATAATACCTCCAGCTTTGTTCTTTCTTAATGTTACACTGATTCTATGGGATCTTTTCTTTTTCCATATAAATTTTAGAGTTGTTTGTTCTCATTATGCAAAAAAATATATATCATTGGTATTTTGATAGGGACTGAATTATATCTTCTATATTGGATAGTGTGGTCATTTTAAAAAATGTTAGTTATTCTAGTTCATGAACATGGTATAACTTTCCATCTGTGTTATCTTCAATTTTTTCATAAGTGTAGTTTATTTTCCATATAAAAGTCTTTTACCTCCTTAATTATTCCTGGGTATTTTATTCTTTTTGAGGCAATTATAAATGGGATGTTCCTTATTGCTTTTTCTGACAGTTCATTGCTAATGTATAGAAGTGCAATGGATTTCTGTATATTAATATTGTATCCTACAAATTTACCAAATTCTTTGATAAGCTCTAGTAGTTTCTTGGTAGTATGTTTAGGATTTTCTTTATAGCATCATGCCATCTGCAAACTTCCAATTTGGATTTCTTTATATCTTTTTCTTGTTTGATTGCTGTGACTAGGACTTACAGTACTATGTTGAATAAAAACAGTGAGAGTCATCTCTGTCTTATTCCTGATGTGAGAGGAAATGCTTTCAGCTTTTCACTGTTGAATATTATGTTAGCTGTGTGCTTATCATATGTGGCCTTTATTATGTTGAGGTATGTTCCTTCTGTAATCACTTTCTAGATAGATTTTATCATATATGAATGTTGATGACCTCTTCAGTTCAAAGACATTTTTAACCTTGCATTTTTACTACCTTCCCATGTTTACTATTATTGATATATTTTATACCTTTTTGTTTTCTGTGTCTCTTAACTATAGGAAATGCTTTCAGCTTTTCACTGTTGAATATTATGTTAGCTGTGTGCTTATCATATGTGGCCTTTATTATGTTGAGGTATGTTCCTTCTGTAATCACTTTCTAGATAGATTTTATCATATATGAATGTTGATGACCTCTTAAGTTCAAAGACATTTTTAACCTTGCATTTTTACTACCTTCCCATGTTTACTATTATTGATATATTTTATACCTTTTTGTTTTCTGTGTCTCTTAACTATTTATTGCAGATATGGATAATTTTACTATTTGTCTTTTACTCTTCCTATTAATTTTACATGTGATTAATTTGATACCTTTATATATATATTCCTTTATCAATGAGCTTTTTGATTTCACAATTTTCATGTTTCTAGTGTGTCCCTCTGGAGAAGGCAATGGCACCCCACTCCAGTACTCTTGCCTAGAAAATCCTATGGACAGAATAGCCTGGTGGGCTGCAGTCCATGGGGTCACTACTAGTCAGACATGACTGAGTGACTTCACTTTCACTTTCATGCATTGGAGAAGGAAATGGCAGCCCACTCCAGTTCTTGCCTGGAGAATCCCAGGGACGGGGGAGCCTGGTGGGTTGCCGTCTATGGGGTCTCACAGAGTTGGACACGACTGAAGTGACTTAGTAGCAGCAGCAGCAGGGTGTCCCTCTCTTTTTTGCTTAGAGAAGGTCCTTTAGTGTTTCTTGTAAAGAAAGGCTAAAGTTTTTGTGGTGCTGAAATCTTAGCTTTTGTTAGTCTGTAACACTTTTGATTTATCAAATCTGAATTTGTGGTAGAGTGTTCTTGGGTGTGGGTTTTCCCCTTTATTACTTTAAATATGTACCACTCTCTCTGGTCTGCAGGAATTATGTTGAAGAGTGAGCTGATAGCCTGTAGGAATTCATTTGTATGCAACTTATTGCTTCTCCCTTGCTACTTTTAATATTTTCTCTTTATCTTTAATTTTTGTTAATTTAATTATAATGTGTCCTGGCATGGTTCTCTTTGGGTTGCTCCTGTTTGGGACTCTGTGATTTCTGGACCTAGATGTCTGTTTCCTTTCCCAGGTTAGGGAAGCTCTAACTGGAGTTGGATTCAAGAATGGCTAACTGAGGGATCCAAAGTATCTTGGAGCTGATGTCAGTGTGCTATTGGTGTCTAGGGCTATGGCTGGCTTACTGGTGGGCAAAGCCAGGACCACAGGGCCCCTGATGTGAGCCCAATGGTAAGCAGGGACAGTCTTTGACACTCTGACTGTAGAATCTGGGATATCTCAAAGCTGGTGTTGGCCCACTAGTGGGTGGAGCCAGATCCTGGGTGGCTGGCTGAGGGGCCATGGTGTTTCTTCCCTGGTGTTGACTTACTGATGGGCAAGGCTGAAGCCCAGGGATCTCAGAGCTAGTGCTGGCCTGCTGGTGGGCAAGGTGAGTCCTGACATGGCAGACTGCAAGCCTGTAGTGGTCCTGGGGCTGGCATCTTTCCTATGATGGGCAGAGCCAGGAAATTCAAAGGATCCTAGGGCTGATGCCCACCCACTGGTGGGTGACGCTGGGTCCTGGGTTAATGCTTACTTACTGGTGGGTGGAGCAAGGTCTTGGGCTCTCTCATGCAGGGCCTGAGGGATCCCTAGTACCAACACACTGGTGTTCAGGGACAGATATTGGATCCTCTGATAGACATGGCTGGGTCCCAAGGTGGCTTATGGGTTCTTAGGGTAGCTAACCTGCTGTCTAGTTGCTTGACCTGAGGCATCCCTGTACTGATGCAGTGAGGCTGGTGATGGTGCTAGGTCCCAAGGATAATAAGCTAGAGGGAGGATTCCAAATTGATGTTTGCCAATACCAGTGTCCTCATAGTAGACCAAGCTCCCCAAAATGACTACTGCCAGCATCTGTGTCCCCAGGGTAAGCTCTAGTTGCCTCCTGCCTCTCTGAGATGCTCTCTAAGATCAGCAGGGAGGTCTCACCCGGATTCCTTCCAAATTGTGGCTTCTCAGGGCATGTGAGAGTAGTCTCTTCAGCCCTCTGGCTTTCTCACAAGTAAGCCCCACTGGCTTTCCAAGCTAAATGTGCTGGGGTTTTATCTTTCTCGTGCAGGACCCCTGGACTAGGGAGCACACTGTATGGCTCTGCCTCCTCCTCCACGGGGAGAACGTCTGTGATTGCAATTATCATCCCATTTGAGTGTCACCCACTTGGAGTGTGGGTCCTGACTGTACATCTCCACCCCTCCTGGCCATCTTGTTGCAGTTACTTCTTGATAGCTTTTGATGCAGAAGGCCTTTTCCCCTAGTCTTCTGGCTTTTCTCATCAACAGTTGCTCTGTAAATAGTTGTAATTTTGGTGTATCTATGGGAAGAGGTAAACTCTGGGTCTTAACCAACTTAGCCACGCCCTTCGACACTCATTCTTGTCAAGTAATGTGAGACCGTGGGTGCTAAGGTCAGACTAGCTGGATTCAAGCTCCTGCCTCTTCGTGACTGCTTGATTTTGAGCAATTTATTTAACTCAGTTTTCCTCATCTGTAAAATGGGGTTAATAAAAATTCTTGTTAGTTTTGAGAATTAAAGACACTATCAGAAAAAGTCCATGGAATATAGTAGTGCAAAATTAATATTATCGCATTATTCTTATTGTTATTAAGTATTATTAATCTCTACTTGGTATCTATAGCATTTCTATCTATGCTTTATTGAAGAGATTACTAAAAGTAAAATAGACAAACATTTGAACTCATATTTCTGGTTCTCAGGTTCTGAATCCTACAGCCTAGAAAAGTAATTAACTTCCCTGCTCAGTGATTGTGCCAACAGGATTAAGTGACGTAATCTAGGTAAAGTGTCTGGAAGACAGCACTTATTCAATTTTATTTAATCTTCCCCACCCCACCCCCTTTTTCTTTATTGTGGTAAAAAACACCTGACACAGAATTTACTATCTTAACTATTTCATGTGTACAGTTCAGTAGTATTAAGTGCTTCCTCACTGTTTTGAAACAGATTTACAGAACTTTTTCATTTGATATATTTGAAACTCTATACACACTAAATAATTTCTCTTTCTGCCATTCCCCCAACCCCTGGCAACCACCATTCTATTTCCTACTCCTCGATTTTCTGCTATAGATGCCGCCACATATAGATAGAATCACACAGTATTTGTCCTTTTGTGACTGGCTTATTTCACGTAATACAATGTCCTCAAAGGCTATCCATATCATAGCACGTGATAGGATCCCCTGCCTTTTCAAAGGCTAAATAATATTCCATTGTATGTATATATACTACAATTTGTTTATCCATTCATTCACATTTAGGCTGGTTTTACCTCTTGGCTATTGTGAGTTGTACTGTTATAAATGTGAGTGTACAGTCCCTTTTATCTCCTGTACTGATGCAAGTAATCAAATTATAGGTATGTATACTTCGTTTTCATTTTTGCTTTTCCTAGTTCAGGCAAATTATATTTGAATAACAATAGTCCTACAAGTGTTATCTTTTTCTTAAGTTAATATCTTAATGTAGACTTCAAAATTAACAAAATCAAAGGAAGAAAAAGAGAAAGAAAAATACTCATTCTGCATTTATCTGTTAACTTGAAGTCATATTTAACTCTTGCTATGTGCCTGTCTGGAGAACCCTCCTGTACAGAGGAGCCTGGCGGGCTACAGTCCATGGGGTTGCAAAGAGTCGGACAGGACTGAGTGACTAAGCCCATGGGCTTGTTATTGAGGAAAGAATATAAACAGACTTTCTGTAAATGAGATATCCTCCAGTTTACATTATTACTAGAGATGAATAACTGTCAACAACCATCCTATCAGAAGTACAGTCCAAGTCTGACTTCCTGTTTAGTATCTGTTTTTACTCCCCCTTAAAACAGTGTCTAGCACAGAGCAGGCACTTATCAAATACTCTTAACAAAACTTGAGTGAATGAAGTTTTCATAAGGAAGCAAACCACTTGAAGAGGAAACTATTAAATCTCAGGGTGGCAAAGAGAAATGTTTTATGTTGGAAAATTAAAAAGGGGAAAGCTTACTTTCTCAAGGAAAAAGAGCAGAGTCCTGGAGGACTAGTTCAGCAGTGCCTTCCTCTATCAAAGATGATAAGATAATTTTAAAAAATGTTTCTTGAGTTAAGCACTTTTTCATCAAAGAGCTAAATGTGCATGAGGGATATTTTTTTTTAATTCATGTGACTTACACAGTCAATACATATTCCATAAGCTGTTGTTGCTGTTTAGTTGCTAGGTCATGTATGATTCTCTACAACCCTGTGGACTGTATCCTGCCAGCCTCCTCTGTCCATGGGATTTCCCATGCAAGAATACTGGAGTGGATTGCTAGTTCCTTCTCCAGGGGATCTTCCTGAGCCAGGGTTTGAACCCATGTCTTCTGCATTAGCAGGTGGGTTCTTTAAACACTGAGCCACCAGGGAAGCCATTCTGTAAGTCATTCTACCAACCTTTAATACTTAAAGGTATAAGATTCTTTGTTTTCTACCATGGCTTCTTGTCTGAAAGACTCTACACCAATTTATCTCCACACTAACAAATACCTCTACGTGACTGAGATCATAAACTAGAAACACAGACTCCTTCGGAAAATTCAGTTCTACAAATAGTAGCAGCTATGGGGGAGCCTGGTGGGCTGCCATCTCTGGGGTCACACAGAGTCGGACACGACTGAAGTGACTTAGCAGCAGCAGCAGTAGCAGATNACCTCTACGTGACTGAGATCATAAACTAGAAACACAGACTCCTTCGGAAAATTCAGTTCTACAAATAGTAGCAGCTATGGGGGAGCCTGGTGGGCTGCCATCTCTGGGGTCACACAGAGTCGGACACGACTGAAGTGACTTAGCAGCAGCAGCAGTAGCAGATCAGTTGAACATGCATTCTGAGGCATATTATCTTACTAATGTACCTTGGGCATGTCAAGGGTAAAAGGTAGAAGAGAACAGCAAAATCAGATTGCAGAAGAGAATCTGTATCATTGTTTGCCCTGCCCTGTCTGTTCTCTGGTTCTTGAATTCAAGGGTTAGGACTTTAGAAACTGGGCAGATGGTGGAAGAAACCTTCTCTGGATGTTGATATGAAAGTATCATAATTGAATTGTAATTATAGTACATTGCCACAGAGTAAATACAGACACAGTCCAGATCTGTTTCTCATCATGGATCTAGTCATTGTGTTGAGTAAATGGCTAGATTACCTCTAAAGCCTTTCACCTCACTGTAATGTAAATCTACAATTAAGGAATTTGTCCAAGATGACCATAGCTAGTAACTGACATCACTCAAGTTCAAGTTCATGTCACCTGATCCCAAATGCAGGAAGTTTAGATTTAAAATGTAGATGGTTGAATGGATGAAAGGGTACATACATGCATATACTACTGAGACTTTATTTAAAAGTTGGGGGGTGGCAAATTCCTGATGACAGTTTAGCAAATATACTATCTTGCTTTTTAAGAAGTCTGACTCCTCCTCCCCAGTTATTTTTCTTTTTAAAAATGAGTGCCAGATTGACTGTCCAGTTGTCAATGTGGCAAACTTAAACACTCCATGCTCTTTCATTAGCCATCCACAGGTTGCCTGTCCTGTAACTGGACCATCACACACTCTTGCCCTCTTTGTGCCAAGGCCATCAACATGGTATGCAACAAGGCATACAGTACCCAGCCTGACATCATCTGGTGCCTCTGGGGAGGGGAAAAAAGAAGCCAACCAACCACCAACCCTCTAGAAAGGCATTTGCTAACTGCCCACTAGCAATTGTTGAGTGATAACACATGCAGTTCTCCACATGTTTATGCAGAGTCTCAGATTTATCTGACAGTTTTACACCCTCAGGCATGATACGCAGTAATTAAAATTAAAAATGTTTTGACAGCCTAAACAAATGGCTATATAAATTAGAAAGCTGTAAAAAGTCATGGTAGCCAAAAATAAAGACATATAGATAAATCATAAAATTATAAACAAGGAGAATATTTTAATACAGGCATGTTTATTCCAAGACACTTAAAAATACAGGCTAACTTTTGCCTGAAGGAAGATGGTGGTGAAAAGGAATCATGGAAACTAGCAAAACCATTTTTTCCTTATTAGCAAATATTTTTTCTACCATTCTCTGGTAACTAAAGAAAGGAAGAAATTTGTTGAGGCTTTCCAGCTTCCTCTAAATCTATAATCAGCCATAGAATCTCCAAATTTTAAAAGCACCTAAATCAGTTGCCTAAACTCTTTACTATTAACCTTCCCAAATGTGTAAAATGATGTGGGCTATATAAAAGCTGGCTTGGTTTCACATTTCTCAAATGCATGGCATAAAACGTGTGTTTATGAAATGAGCCAAATATATGATCTTCATGTGAATATAATTCCTTTCAACTAGATGTGCATGAATGTTAAAGTGTCATCTTTCACTTAAATCTATCAGGTTGATGTCAGAAGAAATCATCATATCATCTGGCCTCAGTATTTTTCCATTTCTCCCAACTGAGCCTGCTCACCACTTCCCTAATACATTTAAGTACTAGACAGTTTCAAAAGAGGGAACAAAAAATAATAATAATAATTGGAAGTAATCAATGGGATTTTCTGTACCTAGAAGGGCTAGATTGCCTGAAACTAACCATATCGTGTAGATAGTCTTTGTGATACATTTTCAAAGCAGTCCTTAATTAGGCAGAGTTCCTGAGGATTTATTGCCACTTCGTTATTATGTCTCATGTATCCATATTTTAGGAAATGAGAACTGAGGAAACACCCATAGTCTTTGTGGCAGTCATTCTAGACCTTCTCGCTTTGTCCTGAACTCTTCCTTTCAGCCCTTCACCCTCTTAGCTCTATTTCTTATTCTTCATCCCACCACTACCTCTCTTGACTTGCTATTGCTGTTTGGTCTCCCCAGTTTAATGCTCTTTACTCACTCCCCAAAAACAAAGGACTTGGTTCAGATCTGCTTTACTAGATCACCCCACTGAGAATCACCTCAGAGACATACAATCTGATTTCCTTGGTCTAAGCTCCCATTCAACACTGATCCCTGCATAGTCCTACCGCATCTTCAGATGGGGCAAAGAAAATTTTACCCTGATTTTGAAATATAAATACATGATCTTAAAATAACCATGTTTACAATAATCCATGATTGAGAATCTTTACATTTTAGGGTTTCTCAGATGTTTCTGATAAATGAATTTGGGAATTGTGGCAGTTTGTTTTGTTTTAGCAGCAAAGCTGTTTCATCCAGTGAACTCTTTAAAAATGACAATAATTACAACCAAAGAAAACACCTAATATATAAAAAGACAATTCCTGCTAAAACAAGAACAATATAAGATGAATCATTTGCTGTTAGAGCAAAGCCCGAGCCAAGGGCAGCAAAATTAGGTGCCTGAAGTGAAGTCGCTCAGTCGTGTCCGACTCTTTGAGAGCACATAGACTATACAGTCCATGGAATTCTCCAGGCCAGAATACTGGAGTGGGTAGCTGTTCCCTTCTCCAAGGGATATTCCCAAGCCAGGGATCGAACCCAGGTCTCCTGCCTTGCAGGCTGATTCTTTACTGTCTGAGCCACCAGAAGCCCTTACTTAAGTGAATGGAACAGATCAAGTCTAAGGAAACAGTCGCAAGGCCAGGGCTGTGTTACAGCATCTTTTTGTTTTTAAGGACAGTAAAACTGAAACATAAAAAAAAAAAAACCTCCCAAATGTAGATGTTAACAATTGAATTTCAAAAACCACTGTCTATCCTTCCTTCACAAAACAAAACCATCTCAGTAGGCCAGAAATGACCCCACAGTCCTCAGTTTGCAACCTGTAATTTAAGCTTTTGTATTAGTTAGCTATTGCTATGAAACAAACTGCCCAAGAATTTAGCAGCTTAAAACAGCAAACATTGATCTCACACAGTTTGTAAAAGTCACAAATCCAAAGCTGGCTTACTTTGATGATTCTAGCTCAAGGTCTTTCACAGGTTGCAGTCAAGTTATCAGTTGGAACTAGTCACCTCAGGGCTCAACTAGGGTTTACCCACTCACCTGACTGTTGGCTGGAGGCCTCCATTATTCTGCATATGGGCCTCTCCATTGGCCACCTGAGCATCCTCACAACATGATCACTGATTTCCCCTAGAGAGAGTAAGCTAGGACAGAAAGCAAGATAGAAGCCATAATGCCCTTCATGACCTAGTCTCAGGTTATCTGTCAACAACTCCGCCTAACGCTGTTGATCACACAGACCAGCCCTGGTATGATGTGAAATTGGGTTTCACAGAGGTCTGGTAGCATGAATTGGGTCACTGGGAGCCATATTGCAGATTGACTACTGTAGCTTTAGAAACATCAAAATGGGTCAAATAATGGCTGCTCAAATTTTCATTCAGGATATACCATAAATCTGGTGCCCTTTTTCCTAGCTCCTAGTCTTCNACACAGACCAGCCCTGGTATGATGTGAAATTGGGTTTCACAGAGGTCTGGTAGCATGAATTGGGTCACTGGGAGCCATATTGCAGATTGACTACTGTAGCTTTAGAAACATCAAAATGGGTCAAATAATGGCTGCTCAAATTTTCATTCAGGATATACCATAAATCTGGTGCCCTTTTTCCTAGCTCCTAGTCTTCATCATTCATTCCTATCTTCTCTCCTCTCTCATCACTAGCTTGACTCAGGAAAACTCTGCTTTTCTGTTTAATATTCTTTCAGGCTAAGATTTCTCAGCTAGCTCCTGCACTTCTGCTCATCTAGTCTTGATGATGTGAACTCATTTGTGTTTAACCATTGGCTCCACCTGGCAGTTTGTAGTACCATATGCCAGGGGTCTGTGAGGCAGAGAGTAGAAATTAGAATTAGGAGTTTGCAGGTACTGTGACTCAGACTCTAACAGTGTTCAGAAAACATTTGTAGAGAATAGAGTGTGTGCCAGATTCTGTGCTGCTACTGGGGGATTTATAGATAATCCTGATACATCAGAGAAATCATGAATCAGAGGTCTAGGTGGTTAAACAGAGAGTTGGGGAACCAGCCAGGAAGTATAGTAATGGATAGGAAATCATCAAAAGGGTTTTGGAGATGCCTGGCAATCTGTGTACAGAGTGGCAGAGAAACAGGAATGCAAACATTGGAGAGTTGAGAGAGACATAGCACAATTACTGAAGCATATGTCCCAATTGCTCAACATTTGCCTTATCCAGGAGTTGATGTGAAGATGTAAGAGTCCCTGGATCCAAGTGTGAAGAGGGATAAGATAGCAGCTGTCTGATAGAAAGACCACTGTGACTAGAGTTGAGTTTAGATGATGGTGGACAGTTGGCAGTGATTTTGTTTTGGCCCCTCATCTGTGAAATAGAAATAATGTAAAATACTACTCTCTAATATAAAAGCAAATAATTGCAAGTTTATAAGTGAACAAATATATAGAGAGAATTATAAAGTGTCACAGTTTTGTTTTGAAAATTAGTTTAATTCATTTCGTATATGTGAGGCACTTAGAGCAGTCCCCAGTAAACAGTAAGCACTGTATAAGTGAGAGTTACCATCATTCACTAATCAGAGCCTCATTTCCCAAATCCAGGGGGAGAATATTTACAAACCTACATAGCTTAGATCAAGTGTCTACTGAAGAGAATTGATAAGAAACCAATGGGACAGTGTACTGAAAGAAAGATGAAGTCAGGCAGAATATTGGATAATACCAGCAACTAGGAGACAGAGAAGAAAAATGTACGTTTATTTAATTTTAATTGGGAAAAGAAACCCTCTTAAATGCATTAGACATCTCTTTAGTGTCTTAAAGTATTCTCAATATGGCATATTTTTTCTTGATTTTACAGGTTATCATGTTTATTGTTTTTTATACTAGAATATGATATCACAATATCTTTTGGAGTTTTTTATTATATGAAGTGTTGTATCCTGTACTAAATGATCTCAGACTTCTAAATGTTTAAGGTTCTTATGTTTACTATTATGTCGAAGAGCCAATAAAACTATACTGCTAATGGCTTTTACCTGTTAGTGCTATCAGAATCCCAAATTCGGGTAGACTCTCCCTTTTTTCCAATTTGCTGCTTTTCTTTGTTCCCCAGTAATCAATGACTGAGATTACTAGGATTATCTGGAAAATATAAGACAGATTCTAAGAACCTGAGAAGTTTTCCTGTGGATAAAATATATCTGCTCTTATTGTATCTATTTAGATTAGGAATCTTTCTTGCCTCTAGATGACTATAACACTCTGAGGATTTCAAACTGAAGGAGAGGCTTACAAAATAGTAGAAATTGTGGTAGGAATTACTGGGGGAGTACAAATCAAAAAAATTTCTTTGGAGAAAATCTAGAAGTGTAAGGATCACAGGGAAGCTGCCAACAGTGATTCCCAACTGCTTGCAACATTGACCTGTAATTCTTATGACTCAAGAAGCCTACAGAAGCCAATTCTAGTGAGTTTAGCTGTCCACAGCACTTCAAGAGTGATTCTCAGAAGACTTGTTGGAATTCATGAGAAGCCCCACAAATTCTTGATTTCTAGAGATTCCCTAGAAGACAAAGGAAGCCACTGCAGATCGTCTCAATCATCTACCTATAGCTGCTGCCACAGTAATTATTTCTTCTCCCCTATTTTCAAGTCTTCTAAGATAGTACCCTAAAACCATGCACTGAAAGGAATTCTGTAAAATGCAGATCCAGACTTCCTCCCTGCAGATGTAGAAAGAATGAGGTGTAATGCCTAGTTTAACGATAGAGTTTGACACTGTCCACCCCTTTATCAGCTTAGCAGTTATGCACCTCTCTACCCATATTTGAAATTTCAAATAACAACATCATGCTTATGGCTAACATATATTAATATAACTATACCTTTAAATACCAAAGATATACTCACTTTATCCTCCCAAATGGAAAACAGAAATTTTATAAGTTTATAAATTTTATACTACTTTTGAGTAATTCCATTCTTTTTTCAATGAGTCCCTTGACATTCTGTAACTTAAAAAGAAGACATTATTAATTAATATATAAAATTATATACAAGAAAGCTAAGAACAAACTATGTCTACTACAGTCTTCATTTCTGAAACTGGTCATGAGACTATGTTGGTTATTTGTTTCTTCCATAGTTTAGCCTGAAGTCTCTTTACTTTAGCTAAAATCACAGCTGTTCTGACCCATACCTTCATCTCTAGGGCCATTATTGGTCTCCCAGTATTGCACCATCATAGTCTCCCAGTAACTTTTGCTCTATACATGTAAATTCCAAGAGTTTCACAAGAGAATATCCTACTTATGGACATAATCCTTCATGACCCACCATGTAACATTATGAAACCACCCTCATTTCTCTAGCAAAACTGAGTACCATAATGTGTCTTTGCCTGAAGCATTAAGCAGTATGACATTATAGCTAGCAGCAAAAGAAACTCCAGAGTGCCTGCTAATAGCCTCAACTTCCAGTTAACTGCATTCACTACTGTGTTCCCAGTGGAAACGCTCCTCTCTTGAGAGTATCTTTAAAGACTCCAAAGTCACAAAAGCAAGAAGCAAATAATTTGGAATAGGCTATTAAGGGATAATAGAGAAAGAAGTCCATTTTACCCCTTCATTCCCTGAGTTGTATGTTCCAGCTATAGGGAAAAATAGCCCAGAAAATATACAGCACCATGTTGGTATTTTCCAGATCTATAATTGCGAGCACCGTAACTGGGTCTTGAGTAGACTGTTCCACTATTCTATCAGGGATGTCTCTTCGGAGTTAGAGAGAAAATCAATGAACATTGTGGTTGTGCATCTATTCTTTTGTTGTAAAATGAGTTTCTTTGGTAGAAGCAATGTTGAGTATGATGCCTTGAAGGTGAAGAAGATAGTCTATCCACAAAAGATATCGTGGGTAGAATCACTGCAGATTACAGAGAGGATGAGCAAATGGAATTGTGTATCAATTCCAGTGAGTAAAAATTTCATACTTCATGATGGAATGTCCCAGTGTGATTACTTGCCACCAAAGGGTTGAACAGTATTCCCGGGAAATGATGCCATTGTCAGCATTTAATATTGTCTCTAGTCTCTGCGTGTTGGGCACTCAACAGGGATTGTTATCTGTGTTGTTAAATCCATATATACTTTTAACATACCCTTCCTGCAAAGTCTGCTTTGTCCATAAACCCATGACTAAGAAAGAGGCTGACTGATGTCTATCCCACAGATCTTCTTGTCCACTTGATTAATAAGAAACTCCTTTTCAGGGAAACCTTTGTGTGAAATTCACCTGGATAAAAATATTCTCATACCTAGCACCCATTCTCAGATTGTTGCTGTTGTTATTCAGGTGCTCAGTAATGTCCAACTCTTTGCGACCCAGTGGACTGCAGCATGCCACCTGTCCTTCACTATCTCCCGGAGTTTGCCCAAACTCATGTCCGTTGAGTCGATGATGCCATCCAACTGTCTCATCCTCTGTTGCCCTCTTCTCCTGCCTTCAATCTTCCCCAGCATCAATGTCTTTTCCAATGAGTTTGTTCCTCACATCAGGTGGCCACACTATTGGAGCTTCAACATCAGTTGTTCCAATGAATATTCAGGGTTGATTTCCTTTAGAATTGACTGGTTTGATCTCCTTGCTGTCCAACAAACTCTCAAGAGTCTTCTCCAACACCACGATATATAAGCCTGAATTCTTCGGCGCTCAGTCTTCTTTATGGTCCAGCTCTCATATCCATACAGGACTATTAGAAAACCATCAGTTCAGTTCAGTTGCTCAGCCATGTCAGACTCTTTGTGACCCCATGGACTGGAGCACACCAGGCTTCAATGTCCATCACCAACTCCCAGAGCTTGCTCAAACTCATGTCCATCAGATAGTCAGTGATGCCACTCAACCATCTCATCCTCTGTCATCCCCTTCTCCTGCCTTCAATCTTTCCCAGCATCAGGATCTTTTCCAGTGAGTCAGTTCTTCTCATCAGGTGACCCAAGTATTGAAACTTCAGCATCAGTCCTTCCAATGAATATTCAGGACTGATTTCTTTAGGATGGACAGGTTTGATCTCCTTGCAGTCCAAGGAACTCTCAAGAGTCTCTCCAATACCACAGTGCAAAAGCATCAGTTCTTTGGTGCTCAGCTTTCTTTGTGGTCCAATTCTCACATCCATACATTACTACTGGAAAAATGATAGCTATGACTAGATGGATGTTTGTCAGCAAAGAAATGTCAGTGGTTTTTAATATGCTGCCTAGGTTTGTCATTGCTTTTCTTCCAAGGAGTAAGCGTCTTTTACGTCCATGGCTACAGTCACTATCCACAGTGATTTTGGAGCCCAGTAAAATAAAGTCTGTCACTGTTTCCATTTTTTTCCTATCTATTTGCCATGAAGTGATGGGACCAGATGCGATGATCTTTGTTTTTTGAATGTTGAGTTTTAAGCCAACTTTTTCACTCTCCTCTTTCACCTTTGTCAGGTTCCTCCTTCACCTTCATCAGGTTCCTCTTCACTTTTAGCCCTTAGGATGGTGTTATCTGCATATCTGAGGTTATTGATATTTCTCCCAGCAATCTTGATTCCACCTTGTGATTCATCCAGTCCAGGATTTCACATGATGTACTCTGTATATAAGTTAAATAAGCAGGGTGACAATATACAGCCTCGATACACTTCTTTCCCGATTTGGAACCAGTCCCTTGTTCCATGTCCAGTTCCAACTGTTGCTTCTTGGCCTGCATATAGGTTTCTCAGGAGACAGGTATGGTGGTCTGATGTTCCCATCTCTTTCAGAATTTTCCACAGTTTGTTGTGATCCACACAGTGAAAGGCTTTGGCATAGTCAATAAAGCAGGTNATTTGGAACCAGTCCCTTGTTCCATGTCCAGTTCCAACTGTTGCTTCTTGGCCTGCATATAGGTTTCTCAGGAGACAGGTATGGTGGTCTGATGTTCCCATCTCTTTCAGAATTTTCCACAGTTTGTTGTGATCCACACAGTGAAAGGCTTTGGCATAGTCAATAAAGCAGGTGTTTTTCTGTAATTCCCTTGAGTTTTCTATGATCTAGTATATATTGGCAATTTGATCATTGGTTCCTTTGCCTTTTCTAAATCCAGCTTAAACATCTGGAATTTCTCAGTTCATTTACTTTTGAAACCTAGCTTGAAGGATTTTGTGCATTACCTTGCTAACATTGTGTGGTCATTTAAACATTCTTTGGCATTGCCTTTCTTTGGGATTGGAATGAAAACTGACCTTTTTCAGTCCTGTGGCCACTGCTCAATTTTCCGAATTTGCTGTCATATCAAGTGCAGCACTTTCACAGCATCATCTTTTAGGATTTGAAATAGCTCAACTGGAATTCTATCACCTCCACTAGCTTTGTTCATAGTGATGCTTCCTAAGACCCATTTGACTTCACATTCCAGGATGTCTAGTTCTAGTTGAGTGATCACACCATTGTGGTTATCTGGTCTTTAAGAGCTTTTTTTTTTTTTCTTTTAGGATTTGAAATAGCTCAACTGGAATTCTATCACCTCCACTAGCTTTGTTCATAGTGATGCTTCCTAAGACCCATTTGACTTCACATTCCAGGATGTCTAGTTCTAGTTGAGTGATCACACCATTGTGGTTATCTGGTCTTTAAGAGCTTTTTTTTTTTTTTTGCAGTTCTGTGTATTCTTGCCACCTCTTCTTGGTATCTTCTCCTTATATTAGGTCCATACCATTTCTGTTCTTTGTTGTGGCCTTCGCTGTGAAATGTTTCCTTGGTATCTCTAATTTTCTTGATGAGATCTCTAGTCTTTCTCATTCTATTAGCTCCCTCCATTTCTTTGCATTATTCACTTAAGGAGAGTTTTGTTGTTGTTTTTGCTGTTGTTTTTGTCTTTCCTTGCCATTCTTTGGAACTCTGCGTTCACATGGGTATATCTTTCCTTTTCTCCTTGGCCTTTTACTTCTCTTCTTTTCTTAGCTATTTATAAGGCCGCCTCAGACAACCATTTTGCCTTGTTGCATTTCCTTTTCTTGGAGATGGTTTTGATCCTTGCCTCCTGTACAATGTCATGAACCTCTGTCCATAGTTCTTCAGGCGCTCTATCAGATCTAATCCCTTGAATCTATTTGTCATTTCCACTATATATTCGTAAGGGATTTTATTTAGATCATACCTGAATAGCCTAATGGTTTTCCTACTTGAGATAGTTCCACCCATGGACATTTTCCTCTGTCTTCCTTGTCAGTCACTCCTCAAATTTACATCCTTTCACCATCTGGCTGAACCATTGGCTGTTGCCCACACATTGACATAAACTTTGCCTCCTCCCATGCATCTTTCCAGGTACAGGTAACAGCTAGATGTGTCACTGAAAGTTCTTCTGGGAGTGTTCCCTTCCCAAATGTCTTTCAGAATCATTTCAGAGCATTCTTACAAAGCTGCAGCAGTCCAATTTGGAGTTGTGATAGCATTCCTTTGGAATTTTTAGGCCTTTACAAATAGTTCTAAATTCACTCCTTCTTATAATTAGTGGCATGAACTTTCCATGGGGTTGAGGGAGAAGTGACTGTGTTCAATCGTAGTTACCATAACAGTCAGCTGCACACGGATTTGCTGCTGCTGCTAAGTCGCTTCAGTCGTGTCCAACTCTGTGCGATCCCATAGATGGCAGCCCACCAGGCTCCCCCATCCCTGGAATTCTCCAGGCAAGAACACTGAAGTGGGTTGCCATTTCCTTCGCCAATGCATGAAAGTGGAAAGTGAAAATTGAAAGTGAAGTTGCTCAGTTGTGTCTGACTCTTAGCAACCCCATGGACTGAAGCCCACCAGGCTCCTCCATCCGTGGGATTTTCCAGGCAAGAGTGCTGGAGCGGGGCGCCATTGCTTCAGGTTACATGTGCTTTAATTTGCTTCACGGGGGTCCCGGAAGCTGCTCTCCAGGTGGAGGCGCTAGACTGGGCTGTCCTGCAGTGGGGCCCCCAAGCCAGCCCTGCAGACCCTCGGGAAGGGCCGTGTCCTCCTCCAGGCCACCTATGCCCTCCACGAGTTCCTCATAGGTGATCTTCTCAGCGAATGGCCACGGCCCAAGCAGCTCCACCATGTCAGCCGCTCCAGCACCTCCTTCTCCAGCGGCCGCCTGCCCACCTTGTCCACCTGCTCGCGACTCAGTCCTTAATGACCCACCTGAGTCTAGTCTCATATATCTCCCTTCTGTTTGGTGATGAAGTGCTGTCATGCATGACTGAATTTTGTATGTCTTGATGGCACACACAGCACCTTATTCATGAGCCATAACTCAAGCAGCATGGTCACTGGGTCTTCTGTGGTCAGTTGTTTAGTCTCCAGTATGACCCAGTAGCAAACAGGCACTGTGTTTTCAAGATGAGAATTTTTTGTTGCAAAACAAAGCATGTCTTTCTATCCAAATTTTAGAGTTATATATACTCTGTGATTCTCTGAGTAGGTTTGCCAGAATTATCATATCAAAGCCATATAAATTACAGATAATTAGATTACAGTTTATCTAGTGAGTTGTATGGTTGAAATGGGACATCAGCTTGCACTGCATCCTGGACCTGCTGCAAAATCTGTTCTTGCTTTGGGCTCCCATCACAACTGGCATCACTGGTAAACTAGATAAATACTCAATAAATGGGTACAATAACACATTCCTGTGTTGTCTATCTACCTTCCAAAATGCAACCATCTTCACCAGACATTTTGACTCTACATTAGTAATAGAAGATACAAGATACATCAAGTTGTCTTTCTCTTTAAATAGAATGTCTCATTATTCCTAGATCACTGGACTCCTAAACATTGCACTGGGGTAGCAGGCCCCTGACTTTCCCTCAGTTTTATTCTTGCCTTCTAACCTGCATATATTTCATAAATTCACCTTGAGTACTCTCTACTTCCATGACCACTCTGCATTGTCATCAACCTAGTGGGCTGTACAATACCCTGTGAGGTAGTGGCGTGATCAAGTTCATTTTAGACAGCATGAGTTATTTTCAAACTCTTGTTGTGCTCCAGATCATCTGGAGATCGTGTTAAAATTTTGATTAAAATCTTGTTAAATTTTTGATTCAGTAGATCTGGAGTGGGACCTGCATTCCTAGCAATCTTCCAGGTGATGGTAATGACACTTTGAATAAAAAGAGACTAAATTCCACAAGAGAATCAGAAAGTTGACATGTTGTTGAGTCGTTAAGTCATGTCCAGCTCTTTGCAACCCCATGACCTATAGCACACCAGGCTTCCCTGTCCTTCACTATCTCCCTCAGTTTGCTCAAACTCATGCCATTGAGTCAGTGATGCCATCCAACCATCTCATCCTCTGTTGTCCGCTTCTCCTCTTGACCTCAATCTTTCCCAGCATCAAAGTCTTTTCCAATGAGTTGGGTCTTTGCATTAGGTGGCCAAAGTGTCAGAGCTTCTGCACCTAGGATTTCCTGGTTTGATCTTCTTGCTGTCCAAGGGACTCTCAAGAGTCTTCTCTAGCACCACAGTTTGAAAGCATCAATTCNTCTTTCCCAGCATCAAAGTCTTTTCCAATGAGTTGGGTCTTTGCATTAGGTGGCCAAAGTGTCAGAGCTTCTGCACCTAGGATTTCCTGGTTTGATCTTCTTGCTGTCCAAGGGACTCTCAAGAGTCTTCTCTAGCACCACAGTTTGAAAGCATCAATTCTTTGGCCCTCAACCTTCTTTAATCAAAATCTCGACATACCCCTGAAGAAAGTCACTGATGGTATAATGCTCTCCTTTCCAAGTGAAAGCAAACTGTTTTTGGTGATCCTGTTGATTACAGAAAAAAGATGCCAAGTCAGTATCTGTATAGCAGTTTGTAAAATTTGTGTCGGACATGCCCTGATAAAGAGACCACAGTTGGAACAATTAATACATATGGAATGACCTCCTGATTAAGTCTGTGAAAATACACTTTCATTCTCCAAGAGCAGTCTATCTCCTGCACAAGTTAAATTAGGAGATAAAAGAGAATTAATAGAAATCAGCACATTTCATCCTTCAAATCTCTAATGGTGAAGCAATTCTCTGCATTTTCCCTAGGAAAGCAGTAATATTTATGATTTACCATCTTGATAGAAAATGTATTCCAGGTGGTTTCACTTGGCCCTTTCCACCATAATAGCCCCCATTTCATGGATGGAGTAACTAGAGTATCAGATGTGTATATTGGGCCAGTTGCCAAGTATATCTGCCCCTTCCTTGCATCTAAAGTGAAAGTGGAGTTGCTCAGTCATGTCCAGCTCTTTGCGACCCCATGGACTGTAGCCTACCAGGCTCCTCTGTCCATGGGATTTTCCAGGCAAGAATACTGGAGTGGGTTGCCATTTCCTTCTCCAGGGGATCTTCCCGACCCAGGGATTGAACCCGGGTCTTCTGCCTTGCAGACAGACACTTTACCATCTGAGCCACCAGGGAAGCCCCCTTGCATCTAAAAACTGGAGAAATAACTACAGAGAGGAACTGTAAACCCATTGGTCATACTATAAATGGACTTAAACTTCATTTACCAACTGAACTTCCTAAACCCCTACTCTAAGTGATATATCAGGTCTACAAAGATTAGTGTTTGCATTCATTTTTAAGAGGTGTACTGTAATCTCTGAAAAGTCTAGGTAGTTGTTTTCCCAATACACAGTCACTCTGATAAATAGCCACTTTGAGGAAATGCTGAGAGGAAGAACTGTAGATCAAACTTGGGACAGTCTTGCAGGATCCTTCATTCAGGAAACTGAATGTTGTACTGGCTTGGGAACCGAATGAAGAATTATGCTTTTCTCCCTCTGATGTCTTAAGTCCAGATCTCCATGCACTAGAACTCAAGGATGTTTTATTTTTTCCCCTACTTCTATGTATTAAGTTCATCTCAGTAAGCCTGTTCACCAGCTTTAGTCACAGGGATATCACAACCACTCCCAAAGATTTCTACCAGCTAAATCAAACCTTCCTGAATGGGGTTATAGACCCAACACCTATTCCGATAATAGCATCGATCTTATCATAGGCACTTAAGCCTCGCCACTTAATCATCTCCCATTTCTGGACACCATCATCCACTAATGAAATTAAGGAACCTTTTTCAGTGGCTGTATCTTTTGCCATCATTCCCAGATTACAGAGAAAAGCCACACAAATTCTTTCAGGGATGCCGGTGCCACCCTTATTTAAGTCATTTCTTGATACCTTAGATAGAAGTGCGCCCTCCTAGCCCTCCTAGGAGTCTGTGGGCTGTATGCAAAAATTGACATGATAAATCAAATTTATCATTCTAACCTTCTTAAGTTTTTGAATTCTTTCCTCTGCATCCTGCCAAGAAAGTTTTAACAATTCTGACACCCCAGAAAGTGTTGAGTCTTGTCTTTCAGATAACCAAGTAGATTTTTAAATACTAGCTTATTGAGATAACACACTGAATACAAAATTCTATGCTAAGTGCACCCATCTTAATAAATTTTACATGTCTTTCTCTCTTGTCTTAAAATGCATTTCCCTACACGTTCTCCAGGTTCTGCTGATATCAATAGGCAAAACCTTTCAGTGGAAATGCTCCCTCTTCTAGAGTCAGGCATTGCAGCCATCTGAAATGTATAGAGATTTGTCTCAGATTATGAATGTGTAAGCAGAAAAGCTGGTAGAGCTGAGTTTTAAGAAGAACTGATATCTTCTTGCAAGGCAGTTGTTTCAGATGAGGTCCTTCAAAGGGCTTTAGGTAAAGGAAGGCTAGCATTCCTCCTGGGGATCTATTAATGAGACCAGCAATCACAAACACATCCAGGGAAAGAGAAGTCCATTCAGTCAGCACAGATCCTGTGCCCTCAGCCAGACATGCCTTAGTTTTCTACAGAACTGATATTAAAAGTTTATCTGTGCTGTGACTAAAATTTATGAACTTTGAAAAGAGAGTTAAGCATTTAAATGCTACACTTCATTCAGTACTAGGTGTCCTAACTTTTGCCATTATGCATTTTATTAACATGTTAATTATCTAATAATTGTATAACCTAAAGCAAGGAGAAAACAGTACTAATTGTTTAGATAGATTTATTTGACTCATTGCTTTATTTTGTTTGTAGTTTCCTTCTATTATTTCTGCAGTTTGTATTTAAGTGTTATATATTATACTTTCTGAGAGGTAGCTCTAAAGCTCTGTATCTTCTTTCCTATTTCCCTCAGTCAATACCCTGAGTCAATGGCCTTCAACTGAGAGCTAGTGAAAAACCTGGTCTCCTAGTAGATTTCTGTAGAAGAGCTCAAATTTTTTATGCTTTGATGATTAGTGAAGAATGCCCTATTTTATTTTGTACTGTTCCAATAATGGATTTTAACTATTATGTTAAATAATAAACCATATAATCATATTTGAATCTATATGAATGCATGTAGCCATACTATGGATAGAGTTCTCTCTGGAGAGGTACAAAGAATCATTATTTAAACTATCATTTAAATTATTTTAAGATTAACTTCCAAACAGAGTAACATTAAAATGCATAATTCTTACCTGCATAATGTTGCTCTGGAAATCACTGTCTCCATTAAAGAACTGCTTCTATTTAGCAAAGATAAAAAATATGCCTGTGTTTAATTCTCTAGACAGGCCCCATTGAATGTATATGCATGTGCCAAATAAAGAGGCAGCTTCACCAAAGCCAGTTTTTCAGCTTCTATAAAGTTCATTATGCAATGCTAATTCTCTTGACATTAATGCATGTTTATTTATAAGCAACCAAAAATGATTGAAAATAAAAAATGTCAAGTAATGAATTATGTGAAATAGACATATTGAAAACGTGAAATGATATAAAACCACATACAAAAAATAATCACAGCTTTTTTTTTTTTTAAATAGATGCGTGATTGCTTTTACATTCCCCCGAAGGTTTTCCTTCAGCCTCGAAGGATAAATTTACAAAAGGGACAAGTTTCCATGAATCTGTAGGCTGACATTTTTATAATAAAAAGTGAGAAATGTTTAATACTAAGGATTGATCAGAGTGACAGAAAACCAGGAGACTAGACAGGGAAGGTTGGTGTCCCATCCTTAATTTGTGTATGCAGAGATCAGGAAATTTAAAACTAAAAACTACATTTTGCTGATGGAAGTTGCTTGTAAAGAGTAGCCCTTCTGGATAAGGTTGCTGTTGCTGAGTCACTTCAGTCATGTCTGACTCTGGTCAACCCCATAGATGGCAGCCCACCAGGCTCCCCCATCCCTGGGATTCTCCAGGCAAGAACACTGGAGTGGGTTGCCATTTCCTTCTCCAATGCATGAAAGTGAAAAGTGAAAGGGAAGTTGCTCAGTCGTGTCCCGCTCTTAGCGACCTCATGGACTAGGCTTTCTTAAAATCTTATCTACTGAGTTGATTAATTGACTGCTTGTTATATCAGTAACCCTATGCATATACTTCAACCTGGGAGTTAGAGATTTGGGGAGGGGCGTTACCCTGCGTGTAGCTTTAGCTCCTTATAGACATCAATTTTGTCATCTTTTTAAAATGCATAGCTATCTGTTTGGCTGCACCTGGTCTTAGTTGCAGCATGTGAGATCTTGTAGTTGTGGCATGTGAACTCATAGTTGGTGACATGTGGGATCTAGTTCCCTGATAAGGGATCGAACCTGGGCCCCTTGCCTTGGGAGTGCGGAGTCTTAGCCACTGGACAACCGGGGACGTCCCAACATCCATTATGTGTTAATGGCTAGAGGAATCAATGCCTTAATCATAGAGTGTGAAAAAGCCTATGTGATAGTTGAGCAAGTATCTGGAACACAGCTTATAACCAGGAGTCCTAGTTATCCAGGAAAGTGCTAGCAGTCGTAAAAGACAGGTCACCTCTTTAAATACCTCACCCCCACCTGCTGGTGTCTGTGTCTATATCACCTGCTTCCTATAAGGATGAGCCATGTACTTACTTACTGAGACCAGCCCCACCATTGTGCACAGTCCCACCAAATACACTCTCAATACACTCTCCAGAACTGCCCCCTCTCTCCTGTATCTTTATTTCACCCTCTCTGTGAGATCATTGGCTTGACTATAAAACCTCCAAGAACTGCATCTTTCTGAAAGTCTCCCTTGACTCCACGTTCCCCTCCAAGCTTCTGCCCATCTCTCTGCTCCCCTTTAAAACAAAACTTCTCAGAGAGTTGCCTCTATTCAGTGTCTTTACTTCTTCATCTCCCATTCTTCCTTGGACCCCCTCCCATCAAGTCTTGATCCTCATCACTTTCACACAGACAACTGTTGTCAAGACATCCCCAGGTCTCTTTGCTGCCAAACCCAGCGGGATGCTCCTGCGTCTCCTGGCATTGCAGCTCCTCAGAACCACACACCTGGCCACAGCCTTCCACACGATGTCCTTTCTGTGGCTGATGGTCACTGCATCGTTCTCTCTGGGTCCTCTCTTGTCTGACAAGCCACTTCTCCTCCTCTCCCCAACCTCCAACTTTGGAATACCCTGCAGGTTATGCCTGAGGCGTCTTCTGTATTTAGACTCACTCTTCTGGTGATTTAATTACATTGTCATGACTGCCAAATACTCCCAGATTAAACACTCTATCCCAGGCCCCTTCTCTGCCTCCTTAACATCTCCACTTAGATGTCCACTTGTCATTTCAAACTCAACATGTCCAAAGCTAAACTCCTGACTTCTCCACTGAAAGCCTTCTGCTGCCTTCCCCATTTTAGGGAGCTCAACTCTGTCCTTCCAGTATCTTAGACCAAAAGTTTGGGAATCACCCTTGACTTCTTTCTTTCTCTCCCACCCTCGTCTCCATACCATCAAGTTCTGTCAACTCCGCCTTCAAAATATTTCAGGCTCCAATCACTTCTCACCTGCTCACCACTGCTGTCCTGGTCCAAGTCTCCATCATTTCCTGGGCTTTTGCAGAAGCCTCTTAATGAGTCTCCCTGCTCCCCCGACCCCCGTTATTTCCTCTCTTGGTTCTCCGCATCGGAGCCAGTGTGATCCTCACAAGCAGTTTGTCAGTGAGTCAGATCATATGGCTCATTTGCATGGAACTCGTCAATGTCTACCACCTGAGAAGCAGACTTTGAGGGGAGGATTCTGGATCAAATGATCTATCAAAGAAGTGCTGTGAGAAGAGAAGGTCAGGGGAGAAGGGAGAGCAAGACATGGAGTGGAGGAGGATATGAGGGAGTGTGGATTCAGGCAGTGGCCCACCCTCAGCCTGACCTGACAAGGGAGAGCTCGAGAATACCCCTCAGCTGGGAGTTGTCTCTACAGTGCTGGGAAGCTGGGCTTTTGTACTCCTCGGTCACTCTTATCCGCTTTAGGCCACTCTTCCTGTGTCTCCTCCAGCAAGCCAAGCTCCTTCCCTGTTCATTTCCGCTCTGGTCAGATGTTTGCACCCAGGTGTCACCACGCTCTGCTCCCTCATGGAGCACCTATCTCTGTTCTGATGAACCTTGTCACTGAGGCTTCCCCTGGCCATGTGACTAAAAGAACAACTCTGTCCCCCTTTAACTTATTTTATCTTTTCCTTAGCACTTAGTATCTCTTGGCATAAAAATCGGCCATGTTGGCCTCCCCAGCTGCAGACAGGGGCTCTGTTTTATTCACTGTAAAGCCTCTGAGCCTAGCACAGTGTCTGGCATAAAGCAAACCCTCAGTGCGTAACAAGTGAGGAATAATGACGACATCACAGAACATCCTCGGGAAGATTAATCTCTGGGACACCGCGGGCCCTCTCTCTCAGGATAGGAAGGCAGATTAAGCTACTCTGCTTATATCAATTCCTCTACCTAACATATTAGGAAACAGCTTCTTTACACCTAAGTTATTAAAAAGAGAGTACCTGTACCACTGTTAATTTCTAGCCTACACTGCAGGTTGGTGAATTGTTCCCCTTGACCCTTTGCAGTTTGGACAGGAACTTCTTTCACATACACATGGTTCTTCTGGTGACAAGAGGTCCTGCCACTGTATGAAACAAAGAAAGGACCTATGGACAAGGTGTCCTGGACACCAGGAATGAACTGCTTCCAGTTTTGACATCTATCCCACTCTTTTTCTTGAAACCTCCAAGATTCTGAAATCAATTATTAGGGACTGGGATGCGAAAACAGAATGAGGCTTTTTCTCAGTAAACTGAAGAGGCCCCATGCCCACTATCCATGACTTGTCCCAGAATCTTTTCATGTAGACATTACGAAATGTTAAAGAAAAGCTAACAAGAGGGAGCAGCATTTTAGTTATCATCATTTATAGATAAGTGAAAAAATTCAAAGCTTGAGGAATGCTAAAACAAACTGTAGCAAAACTTTCTTTCTGGATAACTAACATTAATAAGTTATCTTTGAAAGTCAAAAGAAGGACAAAGGGAGCACAGGCTGCAAAGCGAGGACCACTCACCCAGAGGGATTCTGAGAGCTCCAGCTGTAAGCTCAGCCATGCACTCGCATCCAAACAGATGTAGGAAGAAGCACATTCGCACAGCCTTTGGGGGGACCTTCATCACGCTTTCGTATTTTCCTGTTTTAAATATTGAATGAGTATTCCCACATACAGCGTTCCCTGTAAATTGGCTCTTCTCTTCCTAGAAGCATTTAATTCCCTCAAATGGCATGCTTAAATAAAAGAAGAAGTGGCATGATGGAGAAAATTGGGACTATTGATGGCAATACCAGAGTGAAAGCATAACATTGCCTTTCTTCTGCTATTTTGTTTATAGAACCTAAATACTCGTGTCTCATTAAAAGGGTGAGATGATGCTGTCTTCTGTGCGCTCTGTATGTGGTGTCCTTCCAGACAGAGGCCTTGGTACCTGTTCAGGCTTGGGTCTGTCCAGGCAGGATGACTGCTAGAGGGGGCACTAAGAAAATTGATCTATCATGTGAGTAATAAAGGAACGAAGTACATGTTAGTTTGGGACAAAGTACCTGTTAGTTTGCTGGGGCTGCCATAATGAAGGACCACAAATGGTTTAAACCACAGAAATTTGTCATCTCACAGTTCTGGAAGCTAGACAGTCAAAACTGAGGTATTAGCAGGGTTGATGGCTCCTGAGGATGTGAGGGAAAATTGTTTCATGCTTCTCTCCTCACTTTTGGTGTGTTGTTGGAATCTTTGACATTCCTTGGCTTGTGACAGCTTAACTCCAGTCTTCCCATGGTGTTCTCCCTGTGTCTTTGTCCCTGTGTCCATATTTCCCCTTTTAATAAGAAATCCATCATACAGACCTATGACCCAACCTTGCAGCATCATTGTACTTGACCATCTTGGATGTGAGATCACATTCACAGGTGCTGGCTAACTCCCACATGTTCTAGAGGGTCCTGATTCAAGCCCCAGCAAAGGAGGGCAGCGGACTCTGTGGGGGAGAGCTGAAATTGAACCTGAGAGGCGTATTAATTCTGTTCCCCTCATCCTTAAATCTCTTTAGGACATCCTTATCCATGCATCTATAAGAGTATGGGAAGAAGGAGTGGGGCCCACACTCAAAGCAAAGACTCCTTCAAACTCTGCATTCAAGCCCAGGTCCTAACTGGCTCTGAAAGCAATGTAAATGACTAAAAAATATCATGTTCTCAACCTCACAGGACATCTAGGAAATGGAAATGCAAGCAGTAAGATACACTGAAAGGAATGTTAACATGGGAATGGTGTGGCCTGATTGCTTTCTTTTTTATTTTTTTATTGAAGTATAGTGTGAGTGCCGGGGAAGGCAATGGCACCCCACCCCAGTACTCTTGCCTGAAAAATCCAGTGGACGGAGTAGCCTGGTAGGCTGCAGTCCATGGGGTCGCTAACAGTCGGACAGACTGAGCGACTTCACTTTCACTTTTCTCTTTCATGCACTGGAGAAGGAAATGGCAACCCACTCCAGTATTCTTGCCTGGAGAATCCCAGGGATGGGGGAGCCTGGTGGGCTGCCGTCTATGGGGTCACACAGAGTTGGACACGACTGAAGTGACTTAGCAGCAGCAGCAGCAGTGTGAGTGCAATGTTATACTAGTTACAAGTGTTGCGTATAGTGACTCCTCATTCTTAAAGGGGGCTTCCCTCATGGCTCAGTTAGTAAAGAACTCACCTGCAATTCAGGAGATGTGGGTTCAGTCCCTAGGTTGGAAAGATACCCTGGGGAAGGAGAGGGCAACCCACTCCAGTATTCTTACCTGGGAAATCCCAAGGACAGAGAAACCTGGCAGGCTACAGTTCGTGGGGTCACAAGAGCTGGACACGACTTAGTGACTAAACCACCAGCACTGCCACTCCATCACAGTTATTATGAAATACTGGCGACGTTCCCCGTGTTGTACAATATACCCTTGTAGCTTATTTTATGCTTAGTAGTTGCACCTCCGAATCCCCTACCACTCCCCCCGCTTCCCTCTCACCACTGGTAGCTACTAGTTTGTTATGTCTGTAAGTCTGCTTCTGCTTCTTCTTTGTTGTATTTTTGGATTCAACATATAAGTGATATCATAAAGTATTATCGCTTTCTCTATAATAGAAATAGAGAATTAACTGACTTATTTCACTTAGCGTGAAAGTGAAGTAGCTCAGTTGTGTCCAATCTTTGCAACCCCATGGACTGTAGCCTACCAGTCTCCTCCCTCCATGGGATTCTCCAGGCAAGAATACTGGAGTGGGTTGCCACTTCCTTCTCCAGGGGATCTTCCCGACCCAGGGATTGAACCCTGGTCTCCCGCATTGCAGGCAGACGCTTTAACCTCTGAGCCACCAGGGAAGCCCTCACTTAGCACAATGACCTCCAAACCCATCCATGTTGTTGCAAATGGCAGAATTTCATTTTTTTAATGACTGGGTAGTCTTCCATTGTGTATATGTTCAGGTGGATCCATGATAAAGAATCTGCCTACCGGTGCAGGAGACACAGGAGACGTGTTCAAGCCCTGGGTTGGGAGGATCCCCTGAAGAAAGAATTGACAACCCACCCCAATATCCTTTCCCAGGAAATCATATGGACAGAAGAGCCTGGTAGGCTATAGGCCATAGGGTTGCAAAGAATCAGACACACCTGAGTGACTAAACACACACACAACCCCCACATCTTTTTTATCCATTCATCTAGCTGATGGACACTGAGGTTGCTTCCATACCTTGGCAGTTATAAACAAGGCTACTGTGAATATTGGACTGCATGTATCTTTTTCTAATTCATGTATTTTTGTCAGATATATTCTCAGGAGTAGAATTTAATATATTTTGCTATGGACAGTACTCTCACCTGGAAAACCCCATATATGGAGGAGCCTGGTAGGCTGCAGTCCATGGGGTTGCGAAGAGTTGGACACGACTGAGCGACTTCCCTTTCACTTTTCACTTCCATGCATTGGAGAAGGAAATGGCAACCCACTCCAGTGTTCTTGCCTGGAGAATCCCAGGTATGGGGGGGCCTGGTGGGCTGCCGTCTATGGGGTCGCACAGAATCGGACACGACTGAAGTGACTTAGCAGCAGCAGCAGCAGCATGGACAGATACCAAAACTTAAACAGGTTAGATTTAAGATTTTTATAATACAAAAGAAGTAACCTACAGAATATCAATATGTAAAAACAATTTGGAATCCTATGAAAACTGAGTCTCTAGCAATCCTAATTGGGATTATCTGCCTAAGTGGGGAAACCAGACAAAAACCCATCCCAGTGATTTCCAGAGTTACCTTAAATGGACCCAGGATAAGTGAAGTTTTAGAATTAAGCCCTTTGAAAAGAGCTTAGGTTTAAAAGTTAAGACAGTTTAAATAATTTCTTCTGAAACTAATGATCCAACTCATGAGTTTCTCTTACACCAACAAGAAGTGTGTAAATACCCAGCCGGTGACCCACCCAAGTCTGGCCAGCAAAGGTGCTATGCAGGCTCCTGGTTTCATACCTGGCCTTTGGAGATAAACAAATCTCAGCCCCTGTTCCAACCTCTATCAGCTCTGAGCCTTGGCCAGGTTGCCTCACCTCTCCAAGCCTCAGTTATCTCATCTCTCAAACAGACTGGTGGGTGCACAGCTCCTAGCATCCTGGTGAGGATGAAATGAGATGATGACTGTATCATCATAAAGTGCTAGGACCTTGCCCAGTGGATTGTGAGAGCTCAATAAACAGTGAGTATCAGTTTTAAAAAGCCTAAGAGTGTGGTTCCTCAGTTTCTTTAACTCCAACAGAGAAAAACTGTGTGATGTATTAACTTCTAAATCAGCACATCCTCGAACACTGCCTTTTGTGGCACTAATGAAAGGACATGCCTTTTTCAAATGCCAAAAGTCCCACAAAGGAAATAACTGCAAATTATATACATATCCTCAGCACCCCTCCCTTCCAAAAGCAGAACAGCTTTTCATTTATAACCACTGGACATCTTAATCCAAGAAGAATCCTCATCATATTGTAGATTGATGTCATGGGAACAAAGCCTATTACGAATCAGTACCACAGTGCATCTTTCCTAGCTGTCCCAAATTTCAGAGGGCTAGATTACCCTGCTGTGTATTTCTTTTTCCAGTTCAAAGCTTACAAGAAGCTCACAAGAGAAACTGGCCCATATAGTTGAACTAACTTTAGTGAGAAACAGCGTGTCCACTGGGTAAATACAAAAATGAGACCCAGACTTCCCAAGGTTCAGGATTTCCATGCTAATTGAACTGTCATAAAATATATACCAAAATAAAGAATGTTTTTATGTATCATTGTTCATAACACCCATAGGGATGGATGTTATCCAAAATTAAAGTGGTACAAGGGCAACATTTTTTAAATAAACGGGATGAATTAGACATCAGTCTTTCCTGTTACAAACATTTAAAGACAGTGTGCTGTCTCCTTTTTCTGTCTTACATCTCCTCTGATTCTTCAGTTTGGTTTCAAATATATAACTGCTTCCTGACTCCTACCAGTTCATTAATTATTAACAGAAGGCTATCAAGAACTCAAACCTCTGTATTAAGACAGTGTAGTTTACATTGGAATGCATATACATTTCTTCACTTCAAAGAGGGCTTGGTTTATTGTCTCAGAATAAAAAGAATATGCTTTTTATTTTTAGTTTTTAAATTTGTTTTATTAAAGAATATTGTTCACAATTATCTCTGCTATACAGTAAAGTGATTCTTTTATATATTTATATATGTATATATGTGTATATATGTGTATATGTATATATGTGTATACAGCAAAGGTGCTGTGTAGGCTCCTGGTTTCATACCTGGCCTTTGGAGATAAACAAATCTCAGCCCCATTCCAGCCTCTACCAGCTCTGAACCTTGGCCAGGTTGCCTCACCTCTCCAAGCCTCAGTTATCTCATCTCTCAAACAGACTGGTGGGTCACAGCTCCTAGCATCCTGGTGAGGAGGAAATGAGATGATGTGTATACACATATATGTATATATGTGTATATATGTATATAATAATCATTTTCATGGTCTTTCCCACTATGCTTTATTGCAGAATATCGAATATAGTCCTCTGAGCTATATAGTAGGACCTTGTTGTTTATCCATTCTATGTATAATACTTTGCATCTGCTAATTCCAAATTCCCAGTCCATCCTGCCGCATCCCTCCCCCTTAGCAACCGCAAGTCTGTTCTCTATGTCTGTGGGTCTGTTTCCATTTCATAGGTAGGTCTGTGTCATATTCTAGGTTCCATATGCAAGTGATATCCTATATTTATTTATCTTTCTCTGTCTGACTTACTCCAGTTAGTATGATGATCTTTAGGCCCATCCATATTGTTGTAGACAACGTTACTTCATTCTTTTTATGGCTGAACAATATTCCACTGTATATATGTATGTGTGTGCAATGTGTCAATAGATACTTAGGTTATTTCCATGTTTCCATGTCTTGGCTATTGCAAATAGTGCTGCTGTGAACATAAGGATGTTTGTTTCTTTTTTGTATTGAACTTTCATCTCGATATATGCCCAGGAACAGGATTGCTAAATCACATGGAAGCTCTATTTTTAGCTTTTTGAGGAACCTCCATACCATTTTTTTGTAATGACTGCACCAATCTACAAAGAATATGCTTTTTTGAGGTAGCATTGAGTTGGTTGAATTACTAGAAGGGCTTGGTTTCCAAAAGACTTACAGAACAGTTTCCTTTGCCTGAACAACAATCAATATTAATGTTTTCTGGGCATCTTGGGTAATGCAAAGACATTAAGACACAATGCTTGCTTTAGGAACCAATAAGTTAAGCAGGATGGAGTGTTTAGAGACCACAAAGACAACAGGTAGTGTATGGCAAAGATTATTCCTGTGCTGTAGTGGACACTGGGTAGCATTCTGAGCCATGAGGCAAGCTTCAGACTTGAGGGAGTGGAAAGGGTTAAACATTTAGGGTTGAGGAAGAGCGAATGTCCTGAGCCATGCTGTGGATATGGACATGACCTAGATACAGAGGGAAGGAGGTGACAAGTAGCCTGCCTTGGAGTGTTTAGCAGACACCACTGATGTTCTGCCTTGTGTGCTCTTGACCTTCTGAGTTCACCCACACCTGTGGGAGACAACTCCTTACACCCCAACCCCCGTTTCAGCTTCTTGCTCTCTCTGCTTCTCTGCCTAAGAGGAGAGCTGGCGAGCAGGCAGCAGGTTCAGCCTAAAATTGTAAGTGTCTATGTGTTGAAGAGGGTGGGGCTTAACGCCCTCAGAGCAAACCTCAGCCCAGGGAAGATGGAGCCCACGACTAAATGTCCTCAATGAGGTGGTTCTGAAGTATGTTCCTCTTCACTTTCCCAGGAGATTTCAGTGGGATTGAGCCCCAGGTGCCCACAACCATAAGCACATTGGTAACTCAGTGTTGACTTTGCTCCCTTCTTTCTTTGTGCTTCATAAACTAGATTCTCCCAAGTCTTTGACTCACCATCTGTTTGGGGGGATATTGAGACAGAATCTGATGGGATGAAGGATGATGTTCCATGGTGTGGTCCCTGCAAAGGACATTGGGAAAATTTCTACTGCTTCTCAGTATCATCAGCACTTCAGCCATGAACCACCAGCTTGCAGTTCCCCAAATGTGCACACTTGCTCACACCATAGGTCCTTCGCTGGTACTCTGGCCATCAGGAGAAATAGTACCCATGCCTGTTAACCTCCAGTCGGCCGATGGAAGTTGCTGTTTCTCTCTGCAGATTTAGACCATACATGGACTTCTCTGTGCAAACTCTCATCTACTCCGCTTTGCCTGTCTCTTACAGAGCTGGGCACACCTTTCTCTTCATACCCATGATCTGTCATAGTGTTTAGTACATGATTTGTAGACAGCTGGTCTACCTATCCGTCTGTGACTTAACTGCAAACTCCTTAAGGGCAGGTTGGGATTTCTTCCTTGTTTTCTCCAAATTCTTAGAAACTAACCTATCCAATACCATACCATGGGTATGGTAAATGAGCAAATGCTCAATACATGGGTTTTTTTTTTTAATAACAGTGTCCTAGATGGTACCCAGTGACTCCTGGCTTTATTTCCTAGTGAGAATCTCTGCAACTGAGTTTTCTTTTCAGAGGTCTTTGCCCTTATTCTCAGCCTAAACTTCTCAGGCCTGGGAACAGAATTTGGTTAACCTCCTAAACATGAGAGAAATGTATTAATCTGCTGAGGCCAGATTAATACTTCTACCCCTCACTCCATTCTGTCAGAAATACAGAAAAAGCCTACTTGTGTATCTTCACTCGCACTGTGATAGTAGATCTTTTGGACAGCTACATTTTCCCTTTTACAACATATTTTTCCATGATAACCTCTTTCTCAAATTTTCAGCTGCTTTTGTTCACATTTTAATGCCATTCACTTCTTTTTTCTCATCTCATCAATTTGATTCTTGTAGATTTTTCCTCATATTGCCTCTCTCCAGAGTCAGAGCTTTTCTTTATTCAAGTCCCTGAATCCGTTTCCTATTTGGTGCCTAAGTAGACTAAAAGCTCCAGCAAAGGCAAGGCCTCAAATGTTAAATTCCAAAATCCATCCACCAGTCTTTGGCTGGCCTAGATTGGATCCGCTCTCCTGTGTTGGCCTACCTGTCCTGGTGTCCCACCTTTGTCTGGGAATCTTTCTTTTTGCTTTTGTTCCCCCTCTCCTTTTCTCTCTGCCCTTGCATGAGGGATCCCCAGCGTTACTTTCTCCGTCTCCGCTTCTCACTCTCCAACAGCTCCTGCACTCGTTCAGTGCTGTCACCGCCCCTGCCACCAGTCAGCTCCCTTTATTGTCTCTAGCTCTAAGCTTTTCAACAAAATCCAAGTTCTACCCTCCCCCTTGCTCTTGAGTGTCTGCACTCTGTTCTGTGAGTGACCCCAACTCATAGTAAGAATGAAACCCATGTTCCTTCTTTTCCAGCTTCTACTTTCTTAATCACAACCATTGTAGTCATTGTGGATTCTTTCCTTCTGTTTCCCTTCAGAGTCAATCAGATACAAAGTCATAAAGAACTTACCTTCAAAAGATCTACTACATTCAGATAAACTGCTCTATTCTTACTACTGCTGCCATCTTTAAAGGCTTTCCTGAACCTGGTTTGGAATCACTGCAATAGCTTTCCGATTCATCTTTCCACTTAAATCTCCCCTTCATCAGTCTACTCACTGTTTGGCACTAGGTAAATTTGTTAGTGTCATCATTCACAATTACATGGCAGTGCAGCCCTGGGATTTCTTTGGAAGGAATGATGCTAAAGCTGAAACTCCAGTACTTTGGCCGCCTCATGCGAAGAGTTAACTCATTGGAAAAGACTCTGATGCTGGGAGGGATTGGGGGGCAGGAGGAGAAGGGGACAGAGGATGAGATGGCTGGATGGCATCACTGACTCCATGGACGTGAATCTGAGTGAACTGCAGGAGTTGGTGATGGACAGGGAGGCCTGGCGTGCTGCGATTCATGGGGTCGCAAACAGTCGGACACGACTGAGCGACTGAACTGAACTGAGAACCCTTGATTGGAAGTCTAGAAACTTCAACGCTGAACAACTAACTGATAATCTTTATCCTCCAGAACTTCACTGTACCATCTTTAAAATGTGAAAAATGGGCTAAATGATTTCTACATCTCTGTCTTGCTCAGTGTTTTTTTTAGTGCATTTATTAGGATATAGTTTACATACTTCATAAAGTTTGCTGCTTAAAGTATACAATATTTCTGAACATATTCACAAGTTCTGTCATCCAATTTTAGAATATCTTTATCAATCTTAAAGCAAACCATTAACAGTCACTCCTCATTTCCCCAGCCCCAGCCTCCAGCATGAGGCAACTGCTAATATATTTTGTCTCTATAGGTTTGGCTGCTGTGTGCATTTTATAAAAACATGAGCAAACCACATGTAGCCTTTTGTGTCAAGCTCCTTTCCCTTAATGTTTGCAAGGTTTATCCCTGCTATAGCATGCATCAGTTCAGTGCAGGCACTCAGCTGTGTCTCTTTGCGACCCCAAGGACTGCAGCACATTAGGCTTCCCTGTCCATCACCAGCTCCCGGAGCTTACTCACACTCGTGTCCATAGTGTTGATGATGCCACCCAACCATCTCATCCTCTGCCATCTCCTTCTCCTCCTCCCTTCAATCTTTCCCAGCATCAGGGTCTTTTCCAATGAGTCAGTTCTTCGCATCAGGTGGCCAAAGTATTGGAGTTTCAGCTTCAGCATCAGTCCTTCCAATGAATATTCAGAAGTGATTTCCTTTAGGATGGATTTGTTGGATCTCCTTGCTGTCCAAGGGACTTGCAAGAGTCTTCTTCAACACCACAATTCAAAAGCATCATTTCTTCAGTGCACAGCTTTCTCTATAGTCCAACTCTCACATCCATACATGACCACAGGAAAAACCATAGCCTTGACTAGACGGACCTTTGTTGGCAAAGTAATGTCTCTGCTTTACAATACGCTTTCTAGGTTGGTCATAGCTTTTCATCCAAAGAAGAAGTGTCTTTTTATTCCATGGGTACAGTTACCATCTGCAGTGATTTTGGAGCCCCCCAAAATAAAGTCTTATCACTGTTTCCACTGTTTCCCCATCTATTTACCATGAAGTGATGGGACCAGATGCCATGATCTTCGTTTTCTGAATGTTGAACTTTAAGCCAACTTTTTCACTCTCCTCTTTCACTTTCACCAAGAGGCTCTTTAGTTCTTCACTTTCTGCCATAAGGGTGGTGTCATCTGCATATCTGAGGTCATTGATATTTCTCCTGGCAATCTTGATTCCAGCTTGTGCTTCTTCCAGTCCAGTGTTTCTCATGATGTACTCTGCACATAAGTTAAATAAGCACGGTGACAATGTACAGCCTTGACGTACTCTTTTTCCTATTTGGAGCCAGTCTGTTGTTCCATGTCCAGTTGTAACTATTGCTTCCTGACCTACATACAGATTTCTCAAGAGACAGATCAGGTGGTCTGGTATTCCCATCTCTTTCAGAATTTTCCACAGTTTGTAGAGATCCAAACAGTCAAACGCTTTGGCATAGTCAATAAACCAGAAGTAGATGTTTTTCTGGAATTTTCTTGCTTTTTCAATGATCCATCGGATGTTGGCAATTTGATCTCAGGTTCCTCTGGCTTTTCTAAATACACCTTGAACATCTGGAAGTTCACGGTTCATATAGACTTGAAGCCTGGCTTGGAGAATTTTTAGCATTATTTTGCTAGAGTGTGAGATGAGTGCAATTGTGTTGTCATTTAAACATTCTTTGGCATTGCCTTTCTTTGGGACTGTAATGAAAACTGACCTTTTCCAGCCCTGTGGCTACTGCTGAGTTTTCCAAATTTGCTGGCATATTGAGTGCAGCACTTTAACAGCATCATCTTTTAGGATCACATTTTTTTATGGCTGAATAATATTAAATTTATAGATATACCACACTTTATTTATCCATGAATCAACTGATGGACATTTTTATTTCTGCTTTTTGGCAATTAGGGATAATATTGCTATGACAGCTGTAAAATTTTAGACATTATTCTTATCATAGCAAGAGAGAAACAGAGTAATATTCCATTTTTCATTATTCTTTACAGATAAGCTGTAAAATACTATTTTTACACTGGGATGAGGAACTCACAAAGGAAAAATCTACTGACAAAAGTCTGAGAAGGTGTCTCACCCCCCACACATGAAAAAAACACTTGAAGAAGTTTGTTACTGCTTTCAACTGTGTAGCCATGTCTATTAAAAGCCACTTGTAAATAGCTAACTTCAGCTCTGGCATGCCATAGATTAGCCATATTTGTTTTCCAGGGAAGATTATAAATAGAGGGGGAAGGGGGGAGTGAAACAGAATGTATTTTGCAAATGAGCCCAGATGGAAAACTAACAGATGGCCATGCACTGTATTTTGTGTGTTCAGACCTACATTTAAATTAAAAATTTTCATAATTATGATTAACGTCTGTAGCAACACTAGTTTTCCTGTGGTGGCATCATATATCATGTAGTGGAGGTATTGAATAGAACATTTTCATGAAAAGGTTGCAGACTTTATACAAATTTTAGTACTTGCCTGCCCTACACTTAAGAAGGAAACAAAACAAAACCTCACTCAGCAATGACAGAAAGTGCTGAGAAAACTTCAGTGCAAGTGGACTTTCTATAATAAGCCCGTCTGCCGCCATCTGGCTTTTCCTCCCATGTTAAAACTCAAAGCCAGTCATTCTGTGCAGAGGGGAAAATAATGGGCCCTTATTTGCATGGCTATATTTTTTTTTAGATTCTGATGTGAAGATCTTTCTTTGGGATCACATGCAGTTTTTGATTTTCATCAACATAAGCATTATTTATTTTCTAATGGTATCTCTCTCATCTTATATATTACGCAGCTTCATTTCATTTGCTTCTATCCTTTTCCCCTTGCCCTTGGTGACTCTGTCTTATTACTTTCCCAGTCTTCTTAGAAGTGGGCAGTGTTGAGGAAGGTCTATGAAATTTCGGTCCTCACAGAATCAGGACTCGGGAGTCTGCACAGTAAAGCCTGACTCACGCTTTCTAGAGCTTTTGGTCAATTGGATGGCCATTGTGCAAACTCCGATTCTAGATGTATAAAATGAGGGACTCTCACTTCTCTTCATGAGGTGTCTAATCTGCTCTCCCAGTTTTTGGTCTGCCATGGTGCTCTACTCTGGGATGTACCCAGGCTGCCTCCCATTTGGGTGGTTCCTTATTCTTTCCTTCTCCTCCTCTGACATACTCTTCACCTCATGTTGGATTTTTACCTCCATTACAACGTCACAACTTGGCCCATTTTTGACTTACAACTCTGTCTGCATGTTGACACTTTGCCTTGCCCCGGCATAATTTTTGTTTCCATGATGAGAAGTATCATACCCTGTTGTGCTTGTTACTTGACTCCAACACAACACAGTCCTCAAGGTGACTCCTCCTAGGTCCTCTAACGGCCAGGCTCCCCTCTAGTGGAGCTCCAGCGGGACGGACCAATTGCTGTATTGCTCTAGGATGCCACTGACAACAGCAAGTCTACACATAGAAGGGTATTTTTCTTTACTGATTCCCCACAGCTGCTTCATTTTGACCAAAACAGCACATAATATTGACAAACGTTCTGAACTCTCGTGGTGGTAAGACCCAAGGTTCACAGTTGAGCACTAGTTCATTTATATTAACAACATCCACTGAGTCTGAAAAGTGGAGTTGAAGAAACTTATTTTAGATAATTTTCAGCTTTTCAAGACGTCATGTGACACAGTGGAGGTAGTGATGGGGAATAAAACCAAGAAGTAGTGGTCCAGCCCTTTGATTTCTGCTTTCTGATTTTGCATTAGAAATTTTATTCTCTAAACACACTAGAGAGAAGAGAGTGTAGGTAGAGATGGACAGGGCGTGTGGACAGCATGACTGCTTTAGGATATTTAACATGCAATTTGGAAAAGTTAAGCCAGAGTTTTGAAAACAACATCATCTTCTCCCTTTTCCAGGTTCTCAGGACAAGTCTGAGGACCTGAAAAGGATAAATGAGAGGGCCTCAACAGCAGCTGCCCATTTATAAGTCAAATCAGCACCTTTGTTCTATGAATATTTTTAAATATCATATGTGCCTATACATTGGAGAATGAGCATATTATTATGCCAAAAAAAAGAAGTCTCAAAAGAGCTGCTGAGCACTTAACAACATCACAAATTACTTGTGTAATGTTTGGCAAACAGTCAAAACCAGAATTTTTTTCTAGTAAACATATTTTTACACATTTGTCCTCCCTACAAAAATAACCAGTTGAGATGCATATATTTTCACTTGCACATGTTTGCATTGCTGAGGCATAAACCAATCCTCCCTTAAAAGGTTCATTTCAAAGTTATTAGCTAATTCATAAGCCCAGCAAACCTGGGGGTCTGCGAGCATATGCTTTGCATTGAAACACCAACTTGGTAATCAAACAAGGAGCAATCTAATATGAGCTTTCAAGGCAGGTGAATTTGACTGTAAATCATGGTCCNCATAAACCAATCCTCCCTTAAAAGGTTCATTTCAAAGTTATTAGCTAATTCATAAGCCCAGCAAACCTGGGGGTCTGCGAGCATATGCTTTGCATTGAAACACCAACTTGGTAATCAAACAAGGAGCAATCTAATATGAGCTTTCAAGGCAGGTGAATTTGACTGTAAATCATGGTCCTGCACATAGGTTTGTATTTTCTATTCTTAATTACATGTGTGCAGATCTCCATTTGTTTATGGTTGCCTAATACATTGAGTGGGCTATTTGCATTCCCAGAGGCACGTTACTGTGGTGTGCACTTCTCTGAGAGAAAAAAAATTTGCTCAACCATTAATTCTAATATTAAGTACAAAAAAAGATATAGAAGTAAATGCTCTTCAATTCAGCAAATGCTTGTGGAACACCTGTGCACAGAGCTGATAGGAAACCATAGGAAATCCATTTCACCTAAACTCATTGAAGCTCAATCTCCTCATCTATAAAATGGGAGTAATAGCAGGGAAGAAAAGTATTCATTTAAGTGCTGTATGAATATGAGTAAGAGGTAGTAAATTGCAATCCACTGCTTTCTGTTTTATCAGCATCACTTAATTGCAGATATTTTTCTGTGAAAGACTTTGTGAATGTAATAGGAGCAAACACAGAAGGCAGTTGCTTTTACATTCAAATTACCTATTTTGTTTTACTTTTATCAGTCTTATATTATCTGAGAAAGGATTTATGATGACCAGTACCAGTCGGTAGTGTGTGTGATGTACCAGCAATATGACCTGGGAACATGTCTTCTATCTGGGAGATGCTATCAGTTTGTGAAAACAGAAGGAAAGCAGGGGGCTGACTAGCTCTACGTAAGCTTGTTGTTTGCTTTGTCTAGTCACTAAGTCGTATATGACTCTTTGTGACTCCATGAACTGTAGCCCACCAGGCTCCTCTGTCCATGGGATTTCCAAGGCAAGAATATTGGAGTGGGTTGCCATTTCCTTCTCCAGGAGATCTTCCCAATCCAGGGATCAAACTCATGTCTCTTGTTGGCAGGTGGATTCTTTACCACTGAGCCACCTGGGAAGCCCACATCAGTTTAAGGAAAGGTTTAAAACAAGAAAAGACAGCTTTCATATTGCTTCTAGGTGACTCTATGGGTTTCCTCAGATAAGAAAGCAAAGAACACCAACAGATGACTCCAATGATATTGAAAATGGCATTTCTAAATGTAGCTTCTCTGGGACTGTATCAGCCTGAAAAATGGAAATCTACATGTCCTACCTACCACACAGCATCCTTGTGAAGATCCAAAACCCATACCATTTGTCAAAGCTCTTTATAAATACCGACCAGCCAGGTCTTTGTTATCTTTCTGTTAGTCTGAGTTTAGGAGATGAGAAACCAGGTATTAAGGAGCATCAGTAAATATCCTTCCCCAGAGGAATAGGAATAAATGAATAACCCGAGAGACATCTTAAGCTCCACCTAACTTTGACATTTACATCGTGATTATTGTCGATGTTGTCTCCTCGTGGCCATCTGAGTAGTGAGGGTGATGTATAATGGCAAGATTGAAGCCAGATCTTGCCTATCAGAAATAGAACAAGAAAGGAAAAGGAAGTTGTCCGAGTCAGTTCAGACCTCCAGCCCTTCCTCTGTAACATGATGCTGAGTGGGATATTCTCTGAGCACTCTTCTGACTCCAATAGTCCCTAAATCAGAGAATGAGTGAGTGATGGTTTAAGTGTGTGGAGGTGAGTGATGGCATACTGATATCACGGGGACCCTCTCTTCGTTATCATGAGGGGTGAGCATTAGAAGATTCTCTGACACAAGGCAGTTGGAAGCTGTGCTCTATGGCCTGAGGGTCGCCTTCTCAGATGGCCACTGAGGGTCAGAGAAGCTTGTTCTGAAAAGCCAGGTCTTCTGTAGGCTCTGCTCATAGGCTCAGAACCTGCCATTTATTAGCACTGTATCAGTGTCACTAGTTTCCTTCATATGCACTGCAAAAGTGTGATTTCCCCAGGTAACCCCAGTCACTGCAGTGACAGAGAATCATATTTGCAGTAGCCGTTCAAGAGTGTTTCAGATTAGAAGTGACCACAATTTATGGTCTCAGAAGTCACAGGCAGTTGACCTTCTCCATTTAAGAATCTCGCTTGAGAAAAGCCAGTAAGTACTTCTTATATCCTTTTTCTTTTACCCGTGTTTCTCTCATCTGTCCATATTCTTTCCTTTCTTCACCCACTCATTAACTTATTAAATAATTCCTTTATTAATTTTCTTTCTAAAGAGCCATTTGCTGTTGAAACCTCGGTCAGGTTAGTAATTGCTGATGGACTGGAGCCCTGGGCCATTTTAGGAAAATGGTCCCCAAAGTGGCTTGCTCTTGCCAGAATATAAAGTCGTAATTAGAAATGTAATTCTGAATTGAGCTGAAGACAAAGATGTGGGTAAGAACACTATTTCTTTTAAGAACCAAGAGGTTAAATAACTTGCCCAGAGTCCCTGTAAGTGGCTGAGTTGGAATTCAAACCCCAGCCTTTCTGACGCCAAATCCCATATTTTTCCAGGAACCCTCACCATCAACAGGGATGGAAATTCTTCAGAAAAACAGCCTCTCACTCAGAGCTTCCCTCCTGCCTGCAGAGTTTCCAAAAGGCTCTGCATCTTTGTGCTTTTTAATCCTGGGGATACTCTTCATGACTGAATCAGTGCAGCAGTAACTGAGTCTTAGGTCCCAACCTGCTGGCCTCAGAATCTTTATAAGCCCCCTATTCTATAATCATTCCATTACATGGTCAAGATTGAACATTTCTCTACCTTTTACATTCTGGATAAGTTAATTTCCTAGGAAATCATGATAAAGAGGCGTCATCACAATATAATGAGTTTGATGCACTTAGTACTTGGAGGGTTTGTAGGACTGGATATGCATGTCCCTAGAGTTTCCCTCTCTGTTGTCTGAAGACCTCAGTTCTTGGGTGATCTTGGCAGTGGCAGCAGAAACCCTCACAGCAAACACAGGAAATCCTTCCATTAATATCAAGTAGCAGAACCGAAGATGCCTGCCAGTAGCCCTGTGTGTTGGAGAAGGCAATGGCCCCTCACTCCAATACTCTTGCCTGGAAAATCCCATGGACAGAGGAGCCTGGTAGGCTGGAGTCAGTGAGATCGCTAAGAGCTGGACACGACTGAGCGACTTCACTTTCACGCATTGGAGAAGGAAATGGCAACCTACTCCAGAATTCTTGCCTGGAGAATCCCAGAGATGGGGGAGCCTGGTGGGCTGCCGTCTATGGGGCCGTACGCTGCACAGCATCGGCCACGACTAAAGTGACTTAACAGCAGCAGCAGCAGCCCGGTGTGTAATCAAGGNGAAGGAAATGGCAACCTACTCCAGAATTCTTGCCTGGAGAATCCCAGAGATGGGGGAGCCTGGTGGGCTGCCGTCTATGGGGCCGTACGCTGCACAGCATCGGCCACGACTAAAGTGACTTAACAGCAGCAGCAGCAGCCCGGTGTGTAATCAAGGCTGTGGGTTGCGCAGAGAAACTTCTGTTTCTTGAGAATTAAATGGCCAGGTATCTAGTTGTAGTCTGACATTCATTAAAATAGGTTCTGTGTGACAGGGCTTTTTAAATGCTCTCGGGTGGTTTTTTGGATTGCCCTTTCCCATTTTATTTTGCCAGAGATTGCTTTATAGAGTATAAATCTCAGATAACTGACACATGTGTCTGAGAACTCTCTCATCTCTTTCTATTCTAGAAACAGAAAAGTTTCCGCTCTCATATGCTGAGCTTGTGAGAAATAACTTCAGTTAGTGTCATGTCAGGTTTTGGAAGCTCATGTGTTGCCAAACCTTTGCAGAAAAGAGGTAGGATGGCATTATGTATCATGTTCTTGGTTGGCCCTGGTTATGGTTGAAACATTCAAGCCAGATCCATGTGGCCCATTCAGAATGACAGCTCTCTATAGCTTCCTGTTCATATCTAAGTATCTTAGGTAAATATCTCCTCCACTTCATTCACCTCTGAACTTTGCTTACCAGAGACTTGCTGTCTGCATGCTAGTCCTGCCAGGAAGCAGGACCATGATGGTTACTTTTATGTGTCAATTTCACTGGAATAGGGGCTACCCAGACATCTGATCAAACATTTTTCTGGGTATGCAAGTGAGAGTGTTTTTGGATGAGATTAACATTCAAATCAGTAGACCATATAAAGCAGATTCTCCTTCCTCATTTGGATGGGCCTCATCCAGTCAGTTGAAGGCCTGAATAAAACAAAAAGGCTAACTCTCCTGGAAGTAAGGGGAACTCCTCCTGCCTGACCGCCTTTCAAGTTAGGACACAGAATTTGATTTGATTTGATTTTGACTTTCTTTCCAAAAAATTGAATTATAGTTGACTTTTAATATTATGTTAGTTTCAGGTGTATGACATGATAATTCAATGTTTTTAGTTAACACTGTATACAAAGTTATTATAAAAATATTGACTATATTCCCCATGCTGCACATTACATCCTTGTAACTTATTTATTTTAGACTTAGTAGTTGTGCCCCGCCCCGACCCATCTCTCCTCTGGTAACCACTAGTTTTTCCTCTGTATCTGTGAATCTCTCTCTCTCTGTTTTGTTTGTTCATTTATTTTTCAAATTCCACGTATAAGTGAAAGATTATAGTATTTGTCTTTCTGTCTTTCTGTATTTGGCTTTCCACTGAGTATAATACCATCCGGGTTCATCCATATTGTCACAAATAGTAAAAATTTTATCCTTTTTTATGGCTGAATAATATTCCATTGTGTGTATACATCACATCCTCTTTATTCATTCATCTGTTGAAGGACACTTAGGTTGCCTACATATTTTGGCTATTGTAAATAATTCTGCAGTGAACATTGGGGTGCATTCTTTTTCAACTCATGTTTTTCTCTTCTTCAGATGTATACCCAGGAGTAGGATTGCTGGATCATGTGGCAGTTCTATTTTTAATTTTATTTTATTTTACTTTACAGTACTCTACTGGTTTTGGCATACATTGACATGAATCCGCCACGGGTGTACATGAACTCCCAAACATGAACCCCCCTCCCTTCTCCCACCCCCCATCATCCCTCCGGATCATCCCCATACACCAGCCCCAAGCGTCCTGCATCCTGCATCGAACACAGACTGGCGATTCATTTCCTACATGATAGTACACATATTTCAA
>SJYX01018444.1:150105-166215 GCA_006410675.1 Oreotragus oreotragus
GTCCTCATTACCATCTTTCTAAATTCCATATATATGTGTTAGTATACTGTATTGGTGTTTTTCTTTCTGGCTTACTTCACTCTGTATAATTGGTTCCAGTTTCATCCATCTTATTAGAACTGATTCAAATGTATTCTTTTTAATGGCTGAGTAATACTCCATTGTGTATATGTACCACAGCTTTCTTATCCATTCATCCGCTGATGGACTTCTAGGTTGTTTCCATGTCCTGGCTATTATAAACAGTGCTGCGATGAACATTGGGGTACATGTGGGATGCTCCATATGGCTTTCCACAGTGGCTATACCAGTTTACATCCCCACTAACAGCACATGAGGATTGCCTCCCATTTTCTCCACAGCTTTGTCATACAATACATGGGGACATAGGTTTTTATTTTAATGCTATTAGATTCAAACTTAAACATCAGCTCTTCTAGGCCTTCAGCTTACAGATCTCAAGACTTGTAAGCTTCCTTAATTGTATAAGCCAAATCCCTTATAATAAATCAGTGTCTCTCCATCTTTCCTATTGGTTCTCTCTGAAAATCCTATGTCTGAAAGACATACCTCTTCTCAGCTATTCTCCTCTTAGAGAATAAGGGTCACAGATCCGCCTCCTCACTCTCCTCATCTCTAGTGTCCTAGGGCTACAAACTGAGTGTGGTAGAACAACAGACATTTACTTCCTCACAGTTATAGAAGCTAGGGGTCTGAAATCAGATGTCATCAGGGCCGGGTTCCCCCTGAAGGATCTAAGGAAGGATGCCTTATTGACTCGTGCAGATTCTGATAGATGCTGGCAACGCTTGGTGTTCCCGTGCAGATTCTGATAGATGCTGGCAACGCTTGGTGTTCCTTGGCTTGCAGCTGCATTAGGAATTTCTGCCTTTGTCTTTGCATAACTGTCTTCCCCCTCTGTGTGTCTAATTTCTCTTTTTTAAGGATATCAGTTTTTGGATTAGGGACTTGAATTCAATATGACCTCATCTTAACTAAATACAACTGCAAAGAATCTTGTAGACTATTTCTATTCCCTATGAGAATTCTCTCTTATATAAGTATGCACAACACACACCCCACCCTTGAGAAAATATTCACAGAACCAGCTGTGATACATGCTTGTACATAGAATAGGAAGAATATAAAACAAAGAGAAATGATAGATGATAATTTCTAAAGATATTTTACTGATTCAGTGGTAAGAAGTATCTACTATTAGAAAGCATTGTACAGTATAACACTTACTTGGACATGCTCAGAAGTGACTCCTGCCACAAAGTGGGCAGGATGCAGAGGAGCCGTCTGATAACTGCCTTCAGTACCGGGAACATACGTCAGGGTTCCGAGGCAACGAGCGAGTAGCATGAAAAGCTGCCGCGTCCACTGCACAGTCAGCCTTCCTGTCACCGCATCTGATTGCTTTCAGTGGCTCCTGCAGCTGCCTCTTCAGTCTGCTGTGGCCATTGTAGCAAAGATGGTTTTACTAACCAGGAGTACTCGTTGAAAAGATCAACATTCCTCAAGAGATGCCAGATACTTGCTGCCAATGTATGCTTTTGGGAGACTCTGCTCAGACTGTCTCTTCTGTTTTCTATTCACAACTCGCAGTTTGTGTTCTCCTGTCAAAACTAAAGTTCAGTTTTGGAGTTATCTGGGTGTTTTACAGGGGTTGAGGGTCATACTCTCAAGATACACTCACCTCTGGGAGTTCCCCAATGGTCTAGTGGGTAGGACTCAGCACTTTCACTCCTGTGGCCCAGGTTAAATCCCTGGTTGGGGAACTAAAATCCCATAAGCCAAACCACTGGGCCCCGCCAAAAAAAATTCATAAAAGATACACTCATCTCTCCGGTGCAGGTCCATCACTGAAGATGACTGAAAACCACTCCCATCTCCAAACTTGCCTTTTCCCAGCATCCTATTGGGGTTGAGCCCTTACAAAAGACAAATATACATGTTAGTCCCAAATTCCTTAGATATCCCTCCCACTACTGATATATTTAAAAGACATAACCAAACAGGACCTACTCTATAGAAAAGGGAACTCTACTCAATATTATATACCTAAATGGGAAAAAAAGAATTTGAAAAAGAATAGATATATATATAACTGAATCACTTTGATGTACACCTGAAACTAACCTAACATTGCTAATCACCTGTACTTCAGTATAAAATATAAAGTTGCAAAAAGACAAATGTAAGTATAAACAGAATAACTTAGTCCTCAGCAGCCAGAAAACGTACATAATGTCACATTTCACGTTCTAGTGTTATTCTTATCCACTTGCTCACATCAGATCACTCTTCAAAGCCACCCTGTCCCTCAAGTATTTCTGGGAATCCACAAAACAGTATCAGACGCTGCAGCAAACACTTCTGCTACCCACCTCATACCCTCTGGACATTTTACTCCAGTTGTTAACGTAAGAGTCACCTTTACAAGTAACACCTGAGAGGATGTAGCCTCAGCTACACTAGAAATCTCACTTTCTGCCAGGGGCGTCTCTGAGTCTAAGTATTTCTTTCATTATTATTATTTTTTTAAATTTATGTAGGGAAACATACTCCCAGGTGTAAACCCTGGGCTAGTGGAGGATGAGAGTCATGCGTAAATGTTTCCATCTTCTATGATCCCTCAAATGCATAATTACAAGGAGAATTCTACATGGCGTTTCAGAATTCCAGTAAGATGGAGCTTCAGCTACCCAGTTGGTGATCAGTTCAATAACATATTTTTGTACCAGTGTTTCCACCCTCCCTATTCAATTTTTCCAGTCCCCGACCCCTGTTCCCTCAGATTGCTGTACACAAGGCTTTGACTCAAGCTCTGCTTTCTGGGGCAAACACACTTAGGCTAAACACATTGCTTCTTTGCTACAAATACAGAGTCACATCTACCTTACTGCTTATCCTTACCTCAACTTCAGCTAGTCAAAATACACATGCTACACCGGAGCCTTCCTGGAGGAATCTCACTGTTGCCCCTGATAATGGTATCCCACATAATGCTAATGCATCAGGGGTCTGACTCTTTGGGACCACATGGACTGTATCCTGCAAGGCTTCTCTGTCCATGGGATTCTCCAGACAAGAATACTGGAGTGGTTTGCAATTTCCTTCTCCAGGGGATCTTGCTCACCAAGGGAATTAACCCACATCTCTCACAACTCCTGTGTTGGTAAGTGAATTCTTTACCATTATGGCACCTGGGAAGCCCCTATAGATAAAGGCTACTTGTCGAATGTTTTCTCTCATCTCTCTATCATCTTCCCTCATACCACCCACCTCTTACAAAAGTAAACATACCAAATTCTTCACTTCTCTTTTAGTCAAAGCAAAAATTTGCATGCTACCAGTACACACAAATGATTATACTGGACTAAGGGAACATTTCATGCACAGATGGGCTCAATTAAGGACAGAAATTGTATAGACCTAACAGAAGCAGAAGATATCAAGAAGAGGTGGCAAGAATACATAGAAGAACTGTACAAAAAAGATCTTCACAACCCAGATAATCATGATGATGTGATCGTTCACCTAGAGCCAGACATCCTGGAATATGAAGTCCAGTGGGCCTTAGGAAGCATCACTATAAAGCTAGTGGAGGTTACAGAATTCCAGTTGAGCTATTTCAAATCCTAAAAGATGATGCTGTAAAAGTGTTGCACTCAATATGCCAGCAAATTTGGAAAACTCAGCAGTGGCCACAGGACTGGAAAAGGTCAGTTTTCATTGCAATCCCAAAGAAAGGCAATGCCAAATAATGCTCACACTATCACACAATTGCACTCATCTCACATGCTAGTAAAGTAATACTCAAAATTCTCCAAGCCAGGCTTCAACAATACGTGAACCGTGAACTTTCTGATATTCAAGCTGGTTTTAGAAAAGGCAGAGGAACCAGAGATCAAATTGCCAACATTGGCTGGATCATCAAAAAAGCAAGAGAATTTCAGAAAAAAAACAAACAAACATCTATTTCTGGTTTATTGACTATGCCAAAGCCTTTGACTGTATGGATCTCTACAAACTGTGGAAAATTCTGAAAGAGATGGGAATACTAGACCACCTGATCTGCCTCCTGAGAAATCTGTAAGCAGGTCAGGAAGCAACAGTCAGAACTGGACATGGAACAACAGACTGGTTCCAAATAGGAAAAGGAGTCCGTCAAGGCTGTATATTGTCCCCCTGCGTATTTAACTTATATGCAGAGTACATCATGAGAAATGCTGGGCTGGAAGAAGAACAATCTGGAATCAAGAATGCCGGGAGAAATATCAATAACCTCTGATATGTAGATGACACCACCCTTATGGCAGAAAGTGAAGAGGAACTAAAAAGCCTCTTGATGAAAGTGAAAGAGGAGAGTGAAAAAGTTGTCTTAAAGCTCAACATTCAGAAAACGAAGATCATGGCATCCGGTCTCATCACTCCATGGCAAATAGATGGAGAAACAGTGGAAACAGCGTGAGACTTTATTTTGGGGGGCTCCAAAATCACTGCAGATCATGACTTCAGCCATGAAATAAAAAGATGCTTGCTCCCTGGAAGAAAAGTTATGACCAGCCTGCTGCTGCTGCTGCTAAGTCACTTCAGTCATGTTCTACTCTGTGCGACCCTATAGATGGCAGCCCACCAGGCTCCCCCGTCCCTGGGATTGTCCAGGCAAGAACACTGGAGTGAGTTTCCATTTCCTTCTCCAGTGATCAACCTAGACAGCATATTAAAAAGCAAAGACATTACTTTGACAACAAAGGGCCATCTAGTCAAAGCTTTGGTTTTTCCCATAGTCATGTATGGATGTGAGAGTTGGACTATAAAGAAAGCTGAGCGCCGAAGAGTTGATGCTTTTGTACTGTGGTGTTGGAGAAGACTCTTGAGAGTCCCTTGGACTTCAAAGAGATCCAACAAGTCCATCCTAAAGATAATCAGTCCTGAATATTCATTGGAAGAACTGATGCTGAAGCTGAAACTCCAATACATTGGCCACCTGATGTGAAGAACTGACTCTTTTGAAAAGACTCTGATGCTGGGAAAGATTGAAGGTGGGCGAAGAGGGGACAACGAAGATGAGATGGCTGGATGGCATCACTAACTCAGTGAACATGAGTTTGAGTAAGCTTCAGGAGTTGGTGATGGACAGGGAAGCCTGGCATGGTGCAGTCTCTGGGGTCGCAAAGAGTTGGTCACGACCGAGCGACTGAACTGAACTATGCATATTGGGCTTCCCAGGGGGTGCTAGTGGTAAAGAACCCACCTGCCAATGCAGGGAACATAAGAGACTCAGGTTCAATCCCTGGGTGGGGAAGATCCTTTGGAGGATCTGGCAACTCACTCCAGTATTCTTACCTGGAGAATTCCGTGGACAGAGAAGCTTGGTGGGCCACAGTCCATAGGGTCGCAGAGTCAGACACACACATGCACATACTCTGCATATAAATTAAATAAGCAGGGGGACAGTATACAGGCTTGCTGTACTCCCTTCTCAATTTTGAACCAGTCTGTTGTTCCACATCCAGTTCTGTTGTTTCTTGACCTGCATACAGGGTTTTCAGGAGGCAGATAAGGTGGTCTAGTATTCTCATCTCTCTGCATCCTCACTAACATTTGTTATTTCTGTGTTTTTTTGTTTTTTGTTTTCTTGATGATAGCTCTTCTGAGGCGAGTAAGGAGATACCTTTCCGTGATTTTGATTTGCATTTACCTGATGATTAGCAATGCTGAGCATCTTTTCATGTGCCTGTTGACCATCTACATTTCTTCTTTGGAAAAACATCTATCCAATTTCTCTACCCACTTTTATTTTCCTTTAAAAAAAAATTTTTTTTTTTTGAAATTTTCACCAGAGACATTTTGTACTAGGGTATAGCTGATTAGCAATGCTGTGGTAATTTCATGTGAATAGCAGAGTGACTCTACTCATATTTTAGTTGAGTTGTTTGTTTTTCTGATGTTGAGTTGTGTGAGCTACTTATATATGATGAGTTTTAATCCTTTATTAATCAAGACATTTGCAAATATTTTATCCTATTCACTAGGTTGTCTTTTTGTTTTATCAGTGGTTTCCTTTGCTGTGAAAGTGCTTTTAACTAGGTCCTTTTTGTTTTTGTTTTTTGCTTTTTTCCTTTTATTTTAAGAGGTGGACCCAGAAATACTGCTGCAATTTATATCCAGGAGTGTTCTGCCTGTTTTCCTCAAGGAGGTTTATCATGCCCGGCCTTATGTTTAGGTCATTAATCCATTTTAAGTTTTCTTTTTTTTTCTATTTTTGCTTTGCAAGTAAATTAACCTGCATCATTTTTCTAGATTCCTATATAAGCGATATTACATGAAATTTGTTTTTTTCTTTCTGACTTCCCTGTTTCTGACAGTCTCTAGGTCCATCCTTGTCTGCAAATGCCAATATTTTATATACGGTGTTACAGAATGTTCTAATTTCATTCTTTTACATGTAGCTGTCCATTTTTTCCAGGGCCACTTATTGAAGAGACTCTTTTTTGTTTTTTTCCCCCATCATATATTCTTATCTCCTTTGTCCAGGGGATTGCAAAGAGTTGGACGTGACTCAGTGGGCATGCATGCATGAGTTAATTTCTGGGCTTTCTATTTTGTTCCATTGATTTATGTGTCTGTTTTGTGTCTGAATTTTTCCTTTCCATGTTTATCAAAATTTTACTTGTATATATCTAAAAATCCAGTTCTTCAAGTTTGTTACCAAAAGTAGCAGTTTCTTCCTTCCCCTACAGTTTGCCTTTTTTAAAGATAATCTTTAAAATTTCTACTCATTTAAACCTTTCTCAGCTTACCTCCATATGTCTTAAAAGTATATCAATAGTTGTTAATTTTTAAAAGATATTACTTCTTTGTAAAATAGCATGAAGAGTTAGTTTTCACTTTAGCTCTGGAACTATCACACTTACACATTTTTTCTTCCCCTATCTTCTCAAAATTGTCACAATTTATTAGTGTCAATACTCTGTGTTTACTATGTGCAAATTTTATTCACAGCTAAGAAACTATGATAGGATTTTTTTCCCTCTGCACTACTTTTTTCTTTGCCTGGAATTAATTTTATTTATTTATTTTATTTTTGCTTTTTAATTTATCACGATTTCAACCTCAAACTTTGTCAGCTATTTAAATATGCTGTCAATCAATATGCACATGTGGCATTCTGTAAGTTTTGTCATCTTGGAGAATTCTCTCCTGTAGCCTAGTTGCCAATCAACTATTTGATAGCCATTCTATTTGAAATCTCCTTTCAGCATCATCAGACTACTTTACCTTTCTCTTGTGTCACATCTTCTGTTTCCTGTACTCCATGCTTTTCACTACTTTATTTACTCTCATATTGGTGGAGGTCACTTCTAAGAGCTTGAAAAGTCATTCATGGGAGATAAATTATTTAAGACTGTGCATGTCTGAAAACAGTTTTCTTCTATCCCAATACCTGAGTAATATTTAGCTGGGTACAGAAATCTAAGATTGAAGTCATTTTCCTTTAGAATTTTGAAGGAATTTCTCATTTTCTTCTATTTTCCTATACTTTTCTTAGTGACTTCCCTGGTGGCTCAGACGGTAAAGCGTCTGTCTACAGTGCAGGAGACCTGGGTTCGATCCCTGGGTTGGGAAGATCCCCTGGAGAAGGAAATGGCAATCCACTCCAGGACTATTTGCCTGGAAACTCCCATAGACAGAGGAGCCTGGTAGGCTACAGCCCATGGGGTCTCAAAGAGTCGGACACGACTGAGCGAATTCACTTCACTTCACTTATACTTTTCTTAAGAAACTTAAAGCCATATTGATTGCTCATCTTTTATATGAGCCCTAATTTGTTTTCTTACCTGGAAGATTTTAGTGCACATTCTTTGTCTCCAGTGTTTTTAAGTTTCACTATTACTTTGCTGTGAGTCTGTTTTTACTCACTATTCTAGATTGTCAGTGAGCCCCTTTAACCTGGAAGTCATGTTCTAATTCTGAAAATTTTGCTCAAATAGTATCACTAATAATCCTCTTTCTTCTGTATTTTTTGTTCTGTCTTTTGGAGCTATAACTTACTAAACCTCCTGTTCTTTCACCTATTTTTTTTTCTTTATCTACTATGTTTTTTTCTATCTTATTATCTTTTCAGGCTTTCAATTGAGTTTTTCATTTCTGCTATAATTTTTTATTGCTTGCCAAAAACCAGTAGTGTTCTCTGAATATTTCTTTATTTTTAGTAAAGCATTCTGTTCTCTCTTTGTGGTTAGATTATTTTCTATCTCTGAGGTTACTAAGGAAAATAATATTTAAATTTCTTTCTCATTTCAGTATTTGTTTATTCCAAGTTGCCTTTTTATATTTGTTTAGTTGGTGTTGCCCTTTCTTGTTAGAAGCTTTTCTCTGAATTTTTGTAATTCTTTATCGCCTTACATGAGAGTGAGAGACTGCAAACTCAATAGGTTTAAAGAACCTCAGGTAGGGTTTGTGAACTGTGACGGGCTTGAGTCATAGTAGAGACTGTTGAGAGAAAACACTTTGCATCTCCTGCTTTAGGGACAAAAAGCCTCGGGCAAGAATTCTGGACCCCTGGCAGAGAAGATAGCTGGGAATCCCAGCATTCTGTAATTATTTGTTAACTTAATTTCCTACTTTTATCATGAAACAGCTGTTGATAATGTGGAGAAGGAAGCCTTCATACATTTTTATGGAATTTAATTGCCAAAACTTGTAATCACCTAAGATATCCTTCAATAGGTAAATTGATAAACAAATTGTGGTACATCTATTCAATGGAATATTACTTAGCAATAAAAGCAAGTGAGCTATCAAACCATGAAGAAAAAAAATAATGAACCTAAAATACAGACTACTAATTGGAAGGAGCCAGTCTGAGATCTCTATATATTATATTTTATAATTCCAATCATATGGAATTATAGAAGTGGACAGCAAAAAGATCAGTGATTGTCAGGGGTTTGGGGAAAAAAAGGAAGGGTTGTGTGAGTGAAGCACAGGGGATTTTTAGGTGGTGAACCTATTCTGTATGCTGCTGTAATGCTAGATACCTGATATTATACATTTGTTAAAACCTATGGAACTTTGTGGCAAAAGTAAGCTTTAATCTGTGTACCTTAAAACAAGCATTTAAAAGGGCAGAGATCTTATGAAGGAAAGCAGACTGTGACAAGGAAATCTAACTGTATTACAGCTGTAGGAAACAGCCTCACTGAAGGGAATGGGGGGATGTTGCTGGCCTAAGTTGGGAATGAATAGAGTCTGTTGGACTAAAGACAAAAAGGAAGTACACTCTAGTTAATAAAGTTGGTTTCCATGAGGATAGGGCTTAACAAATATGATATATAGGTATATATGCTATATGTGTCTACTGGAATTGAAAAATTAAGAATTGTATGGCAGACAGTGTGAGCCAGGTTTTTTTCTGTTAAAATAGAAACCTACAATTAAGCAAGGGAAGGAGGCTATAATTATCCATGTGGAAATGAATTAGAGTTTGAGACATTGTTATGTATATGTATCCAGATTACATATGAAAATATTTATAGATAGAAGTTAATTATATTAGTTAGTATACATATATATAGTCCTTGCTCTGTCAGTTGCAGAGGACCTATAAGCAACAAGTAAACCTAACACCTGTATCTTGGTTTCTAATATCATTGTTCAATAAACTGGATAAGGAATTCTTGGAGAAATGGTTGGTTTTGGGTCTAGGAAAATACACAAGATAAGCCTGGAAATATTATGGTAACAGATAAAAGCTGGAACAATTTGAGCCACAAAATAAATAAACTAGCATTGTACCATGTCCCAAAGTATAAAATAAATATCTGTTAGTTCATACCAGGTATAAATAATTGATAAAATAAATGAGGATTAAGAGAAAAATCTCCCATGCAGAAGAATTTCAAAATAATTTATGTAGGTATTCAGTCCTCAAAAAGGAAGACTGTGTCACTACACTCTGTAAGTGTGGCCTGCCCATGGTGTATGTAGGTATTCAGCCCTCAAAAAGGAAGACCGTATCACTACACTCCGTAAGTGTGGCCTGCCCATGGTGATTTTCTTCCAAGGAGCAGAGTATAGAAAGGAGGAAAAGAGTACTTTACAGAAGAGAAATTCGTTGTACAGTCACCCTCAACCAGGTGATCAGGGTCAATATCTAGAGTGATCAATCACATTGAGAGCACGTATCTCTGTTGTGATGTTCCTCTAAGCCTATTATTCCAGTCTAGTCATGAGACAAACATTAAGCAAATTCCATTCAAGGGACATCCTACAAAACACTTGACCAATACAGCTCAAAACTGTCAAGTCCATAAAAAATAAAGGCAGTCTGAGAAACTGTCTCAGCCAAAAGGAGCCTAGGGAAACCTGACAAGTAAATGTGATGTGGTCATCAGGAAGAAATCCTGGAATAGAGAAAGACATTATTAGGTGGAAAGTAAGAACATCTCATTAAACTGTAGACTTTCATTAACAGTAATTTTTCAGTTTTGGTTCAGTGACTGTAGCATGTATACCACACTGCTGCTGCTAAGTCGCTTCAGTCGTGTCCAACTCTGTGCAACCCCATAGACAGCAGCCCACCAGGCTCCCCCGTCCCTGGGATTCTCCAGGCCAGAACACAGGAGTGGGCTGTTTTCAGTTTTGGTTCAGTGACTGTAGCATGTATACCACACTGCTGCTGCTAAGTCGCTTCATTCGTGTCCAACTCTGTGCAACCCCATAGACAGCAGCCCACCAGGCTCCCCCGTCCCTGGGATTCTCCAGGCCAGAACACAGGAGTGGGCTGCCATTTCCTTCTCCAATATACCACACTAAGATGGTAATAACACAGGAAACTACATGAAGAAATATTGATATATTGGGATTCTCTGTTTTCAAACATTATGCACATCTATAGAGATTCTAAAAAATAGTGTATATTAATAAAATTTAAACATAGAAGAAAACTACCTAATCTCAATCATTCTCCCTCAGATATTTCATAGTTTGTTTTTTATGTCTATAGACTAATTTATTCATGTGCCTTAATTTTCAAACACTTGACATTACAATCATTTGCTTCCTTATTTATTTAATCCTTTATAATGACAGATTATATTGCAATTATTTTACTTTATACACTCTTATAATCAACTGCAAAAATCTTTAAAAAGTTATCTCAATTAACCAACCCCAAGCCATCCGGGCTTCTTCCTATTAAAAATGAAATACTATATATTATAGTGAAAGGAGAAGCTAAATATTTGATGTAAATATCAGCTCCACATTATAGCATTATAAGTCCCTATGTTTTTTAATTTCTTAAGAATTATACAAAAATAACTTAAAAGTTGTTAGAATCTTAAGATTCATTTTTTTTCTTTAAGGGATCTTTTCCAAACGAGAAGATGAAATAGAAAAACAAGATCGGGTAGATTCTTTCTGGGAGCAAGTAATCATAAGTAATCCTCTCCCAAATAAAATTATATCAATAATAGTTTTATTAACTTCAAAAATATTTACTGAGAACAAATTATGTATAAAATTGTGTAAATATCTACTAGGCAACTAATTGAGGTGTTTCACTTTTTTCCTTCCTTCATGTGTCAAGTGGGTACTTATTGTTCAACTGTCATGTGAGAGTCTGGAGCTCAGAAGAAGGGCCAGGCTAGAGGGGGATTTAGTGGTTTTCTCCCTATTAGTGGTGATTATAGTAGTGGAAGTAGATAATCTCTTCCACTAAATGTCCCTAGAAAAGAGAAGGGAAGGAATGATAAAGAACAGGAAGGTGCCAACAGTAATGTTTCATAACAAATCATCTCCAAGCTCAATGCCATACAGTATTTCTTCTCATGCTTATGAGTCTCCAGTCTGACTGAAGGCTGACACATGTAAGTTTTGTTCTGAGACTCAGGCTGAAGCGGCAGAAGCTACCCAGGAGAACATCTTTTCAAGGCGATTACAGACATACAGGCGTTTGTTGTTCAGCTGCTCAGTCATGTCTGACTGTGCAACATCAGGGACTGTAGCACACCAGGCTCCCCTGTCCTTCAGTATCCCCTGGAGTTTGCTTAGACTCTTGTCCATTGAGTCAGTGATGCCCCCTTTTCCTCTTGCCCTCAATCTTTGCCAGCATCAGTCTTTTTTCCAGTGAGTTGGCTCTTCACATAAGGTGGGCAAAGTATTGGAGATTTCAGCTTCAGCCTTTTGCAAATGCTTTGTTTTTTACGAATTGAAATTTTGTGCCAACCCAATGTTGAACAAGTCTATCACTGCCATTTTTTCAATAGCATTTGCTCACTTTGTGTCTCTTTGTCACATTTTTATAATTCTTAGAATATTTACAATTTTTTCATTGTTTTTAATATTATTTTATTGTTTTTAATGTTATGATGTTCTGTGTTCAGTTATCTTTAATATTTCGACTGCAAAAACATTGATTCACTAAAACCTCAGATGATGGTTCGGTTCAGTTCAGTTCAGTTCAGTCACTCAGTCTTGTCCAACTCTTTGTGACCCCATGAGTCGCAGCACGTCAGGCCTCCCTGTCCATCGCCAACTCCTGGAGTTCACTCAGATTCATGTGCATCGAGTCAGTGATGCCATCCAGCCATCTCATCCTCGGTCGTCCCCTTCTCCTCCTGCCCCCAATCCCTCCCAGCATCAAAGTCTTTTTCAATGAGTCAAGTCTTCACATGAGGTGGCCAAAGTACTGGAGTTTCAGTTTTAGCATCATTCCTTCCTAAGAAATCCCAGGGTTGATCTCCTTCAGAATGGACTGGTTGGATCTCCTTGCAGTCCAAGGGACTCTCAAGAGTCTTCTCCAACACCACAGTTCAAAAGCATCATTCTTCGGCACTCAGCTTTCTTCACAGTCCAACTCTCACATCCATACATGACCACAGGAAANTTTCAGCTTTAGCATCATTCCTTCCAAAGAAATCCCAGGGTTGATCTCCTTCAGAATGGACTGGTTGGATCTCCTTGCAGTCCAAGGGACTCTCAAGAGTCTTCTCCAACACCACAGTTCAAAAGCATCAATTCTTCAGCACTCAGCTTTCTTCACAGTCCAACTCTCACATCCATACATGACCACAGGAAAAACCATAGCCTTGACTAGATGGACCTTAGTTGGCAAAGTAATGTCTCTGCTTTTGAATATGCTATCTAAGTTGGTTATAACTTTTCCAGCATGTGCCATATGCTGAACTTGGCTCTAGCTTTACAAATATGATTACAACTTTAGTCTCTAAATGAAGAGTTTGGGGTTTCCCAGGTGGCTCAGCAGGTAAAGAATCCATCTGCAATGCAAGAGACACTGGTTCAATCACCGGGTGGGGAAGATCCCCGGGAGGAGGACATGGCAAACCACTCCAGTATTCTTGCCTGGAGAATTCCAAGGACAGAGGAGCCTGACATAATGTCACAAAGAGTCGGACACAACTGAAGTGATTGAGCATGCACACACGCATAGGAAGAGTTTACAAGAGAGAAGAGGGATTTCAAAGTGGGTTCCCTATACCAGAGGCTTGTAGAACAGAACTTTGATCACAGGGAGAAATACTAAAATGTCTGCTTCTGTTTTGATTTTAAAAATTGTTTTAATAATAAAAAATGAATCAGTAAAATATTAGATCTAAAGATTTTCAGTGGAAAGAATTAAGACTTACTCATCACCCACATGGCCCTGGCGACTCTCATATTTAATATGAGGAATTTGGAAGAAAATAGTCAGAACATAAAAATAAATATCTATACATTTGCATGGGCTTCCCAGGTGGCTCAGTGGTAGAGAACGTGCCCTAATGCAGGTTTGATCCCTGGGTTGGGAAGATCCCCTGGAAAAAGAAATGACAATCCAGTCCAATATTTTTGCCTGGAAAATCCCACGGACAGAGGAACCTGATAGGCTACATAGTCCAAGGGCAGTCCATAATGTTGCAAAACATTCGGACGTGTTTCAGCAACCAAACAACAACAATAAACCTTTGTATAACAGAGACAGTAGTAAGAAGCACAACTAGACTTTACACAACTTTAGTAATTTAAATAATCAATGTTTACAAGATGCTTTGAGGTATGTTACTTGATGATGAAAAACAGAAAGCCAGATACTTTTGGGAACATGCTTATTCTTCTTGTCACAACAAAAGGCTAAAGGAATATACAGAAAATAACATAAAAATATAATTATCTATTTAAATGCATGCCTTTGGCATAAAATCACTGAAAAATGCCCAAGCTGATACAGGTGAATGGACACGAGAATTAGAAAGAAGCCACCCACCTAGGGATTTGGCAATGCTGATGGAGGAAGGCCCAAAGTTACTAATATGTCTCAGCTGATGGCATTTTCTCAATTTGATTTCAATATGAATTACATAAAGAGCTATTTATTTTTCTTATAAACCACCAAAGGAAAGATGTAGCAGAGATGATGCATTCTCAACAGAAAATCATTTTCTTAATAAAAACATTTTGTGGAAATAACTGTGAATTGTAACCACTGAGGGAGCAGCTGCTTTTCACTGAAATTCTGCAAAGGGATTCCAGGGATACAGAGGAGAGAATATCATTTCCTGATTTCTTCATAGGTAAGCTATTTAGACAAAGGAGTACGTAAATGCAGGAATGCTTGGAGTGCACAAACTCTTGAAGAATATCTTCTGTATAAAAACAAGGCATCTAAAATGCAGCAGGCTCTGTAAAATACTTTATATTGACATAGGCAGTAGTCATAAAAATCTTCTGTGTAAGTATGTTACAACTGGAAATGCAAAAATACTTTAAAGGAAGTTGTAAGGGCTGTCTCTAAAGTTAATCTACACACTTCATTTTATTGAAGTATAGTTGATTTGTAATATTATATTACTTTCAAGTGTACAACATAGGGATTCAATATTTTATAATTATACTCAATTTAAAGTTATTATAAATTATTGGCTGTATTCTTTGTGCTATAAAATGTATCTTTGCAGTTTATTTTCTACATAGTAGTCTGTACCTTTTAGTCCTTTACTCTATCTCATCCCCCTCCCATGCCCTCTCCCCATGAGTAATCACTAGTTTGCTCTTTACATCAGTGAGTCCGTTTCTGTTTCGTTATATTCATTCTTCTGTTTTCTTTTTTAGATTCCACATATAAATGATAACATACTCTATTTGTCTTTCTATGTCTGACTTTATTTCTCTAAGTACAATACTCTTCAGGTCCATCTTATTACAAATGGCAAAATTTCATTCTTTTTATGGCTGAGTAATATTTCATTATATATAATATATGTAATATTCCATTATGTATGTGATATATGCAAATTAATATTGTATGCAAGTATATTTTATATATATATATATATCTCCATTTGGCCATTGATGACACTTAAGTTGAGTACATCATGGGAAACGCTGGGCTGGAAGAAACACAAGCTGGAATCAAGATTGCTGGGAGAAATATCAATAGCCTCAGATATGCAGATGACACTACCCTTATGGCAGAAAGTGAAGAGGAACTAAAAAGCCTCTTGATGAAAGTGAAAGAGGAGAGTGAAAAAGTTGGCTTAAAGCTCAACATTCAGAAAACGAAGATCATGGCATCTGGTCCCATCACTTCATAGAAAATAGATGGGGAAACAGTGGAAACAGTGTCAGACTTTATTTTTTGGGGCTCCAGAATCACTGCAGATGGTGACTGCAGCCATGAAACTAAAAGACGCTTACTCCTTGGAAGGAAAGTTATGACCAACCTAGAGAGCATATTAAAAAAGCAGAGATATTACTTTGCCAACAAAGTTCTGTCTAGTCAAGGCTATAGTTTTTCCAGTGGTCATGTATGGATGTGAGAGTTGGACTTTGAAGAAAGCTGTGAAGAGTGCAGAAGAATTGATGCTTTTGAACTGTGGTGTTGGAGAAGACTCTTGAGAGTCCCTTGGACTGCAAGGAGGTCCAACCAGTCCATCTTAAAGGAGATCAGTCCTGGGTGTTCATTGAAAGGACTGATGCTGAAGCTGAAACTCCAATACTTTGGCCACCTGATGCGAAGAGTTGACTCATTGGAAAAGACCCTGATGCTGGGAGGGATTGGGGCAGGAGGAGAAGGGGACGACAGAGGATGAG
>SJYX01018444.1:166747-244044 GCA_006410675.1 Oreotragus oreotragus
TTTTTTTTTTTTTTTTTACAGTAAGGTGGCTCTGCTGCTGTTGCTGCTAAGTTGCTTCAGTTGTGTCCGACTCTGTGTGACCCCATAGATGGCAGCCCACCAGGCTCTACTGTCCCTGGGATTCTCCAGGCAAGAGTATTGGAGTGGGTTGCCATTGCCTTCTCCAAGATGGTTCTAGTAGTGGATATTTGTCTTTAACTTCATTCAAAGCAATTTTCTTAGACTGTACTGTGAGAGTTATCATATAAGTGTGCATTAAAAAAAACTTATCAGAGTTGGTAAATTTTTGTGTAGCCATTCTCATATTGAAGATGGAAGAAAAAAGTCTTCAGCATATTATGCTTTATTATTTCAAGAAAGCTAAAAATCCAACTGAAAGGCACAAAAAATTCTGTTCAGTATTTGGAGATGGTCCTGCAACCAATTGAATGTGTCAAAAGTGGTTTCTGAAGTTTCATGTTGATGATTTCTCTCTGGACAATGCTGCAGAGTCAAGATGATCAGTTGAAATTGATAGTGATCAAATCTAGACATTAATTGAGAACAATCAATGTAATACCAAGTGGGAGATAGCACACATACTCAAAATATCCAAATCGAGCACTGAAAATCATTTGCGCCAGCTTGGTTATGTTAGTCACTTTGATGTTTGGGTTCCACATAAGTGAAGAAAACTTTGACTGTATTTCCAGATGTGATTTTCTACTTAAACATAATGAAAACGTTCCATTTTTAAAACAAATTGTGACAGGTGATGAAAAATGGATACTGTACAATAATGTGGAAAGAAGAGATTGTGCGGCAAGTGAAATGAGCCACCACCAACCACACCAAAGGCCAGTCTTCATCCAAAGCTAGTGATACTGTGTATATAGTATTGGGATTGGAAGGGAGTCCTCCATTGTGAACTCCTTCCAGAAAACCAAATGATTGATTTCAACAAATACTGCTCCCAATTAGACCAACTGAAAGCAGCACTCCACGAAAAGCGTCCAGAAGCAGTCAACAGAAAATGCATAATCTTCAATCAGGATAATACAAGACTGAATGTTTCTTTGATGACTGGGCAAAAGCTGTTACAGATTGACTAGGAAGTTCTGATTCATCCGCCACATTCATCAGACGTGCATCTTCAGATTTTCATTTATTTTGGTCTTTATAAAATTCTCATAATGGAAAAAATTTCATTTCCGTAGAAGAGTGTAAAAGATACCTGGAACAGTTCTTTGTTCAAAAATATAACAGGTTTTGGGAAGATGGAATTAAGAAGTTGCCTGAAAAATGGCAGAAGGTAGTGAAACAAGACTGTGACCACGTTACTCAATAAGGTTCTTGGTGAAAACTGTATCTTTTGCTTCTGCTTACACTGATGGAAATTTTTGATCAATTCAATACATTCCCACCAACAGTGGACTAGGGTTACCTTTTCTCCATACCCCCAATAGTTATTATTTGTGGTATTTTTGATGACAGCCATTCTGACAGGTGTGATATGCTATCTCACTGAGGTTTTTATTTGCATTTCTCTGATGATTAGCGATGTTGAGCATCTTTTTATGTGTCTGTTGACCATCTGTACGTATTCTATGGAAAGATGTTTGTTCGTATCCTCTGTCCATTTTTTAATTTCTGTAAATTGATAGTTAGATGTAGAGTTTTATAGGATTCAGGTTTGGTTTTTGGCAAGAATGGTTCATAAACAATGTGTGACTCAAATAGGAGCTATATGGTATTTAATTCATTATTTTTATTAATGTCAATAGCCATTGCTTAGATCCACTAGCTCATCAGGGAACATAAAGCGATGGCGTTGTAATTCTATCATTCTAAGAAGAGAAATATTCCCATCAACTCTGAGGTATTATTTGTCCAGAATAGGCAAAAAAACCACGATTCTTTCCCTTCATTTATCACTTTTCAACATGATGATTTCACTTCCTAGTATTGCCTGCAATCTCATATACATAATGCATATGTATAATGTATATGATATATCAGATGCATAATATGAGACATAATATACAAAGGCAAGGGAAGGAAAGGACCAGATCAACAGAATACAATTAAAGTTCAATAAAACTGGAATGTAGAGTGTAAAAAAGGGAGAGAAAATGGTGAGATTCTTTCATTAAATATTTATTTTGATGTACCACATTATACATGGTGGAATTTTGTGCTAAATTTAAAGCATACAACAGTTAATTACCAGAATCAAATTAACAGAGTCTTTCTCTTGGGGAACTCATGATCTAGTAAGAAAGAAAGGCCATCACTAACAAGGAACTCTAATACTTTGTGTTAGGTGCTCCTACAGAATTTAAGATGGTATGGACTCACAGCCATGGGGATGTGGTCATGTGATCAAGGAAGATATAGTAATGTTTGAGCAAAATCTTAAAGAATGTTTCAGAGGTATTCAATAGCCCTGGATACAGGGTAGAAAACAGAAGGCCTTCCTGACAGTGGGACCCAAATGCACAAAGATACAGAACTTGGGTGGGGAAGACTTTCGTGTTTGAGGATTGTGATTTATAACAGTCAGGCTACAATATATTGTGGGTCCAGCTCCCAACCCTTTAGCATCTCAGAGCTGATGGAAAAGATTGCTCTTGGGACAGTGGGTGCCTTGGGGGTCACTGATGTGGAGTATGACTGGAGATGTGGTCTCCATGACCTTGCCTCTCCATTACACTCTAGAACCTCCACACTGGGTTGGGATAGGGAAGTTGCAAGTAACTGAAGTGATTTCCTTGCTGATTTGATGGGGAGTTAAAATTAAGCTGATTAAACCATATAATGTATTATATAATTATATTATCACAGTGTAAATTATTATGGTCTTTCTTGCTTGTCTGAGCTTGTGAAATTGAGATTTATACTCACAACAGTACTTAAATATCTCATTGAGTCTGACCATGATACTGCACAGTAAAGAAAAAAAAGCAAGCAAAGATTGTTATTATTATCCATGTTTAAAATCCGAGGAATTAATATCAGAGAAGGTAAGAGAATTTTCTAGAGTAAATCTCAGTGCTAGGCTGTTGGCCTAGATCTTCTGACATACATTGATCTGAGATGTATATCTGTGGGCTTCCCAGGTGGTGCTAGTGGTAAAGAACCCGCCTGCCAATTCAGGAGACGTAAGGGATGCAGGCTGGATCCCTGAGTCAGGAAGATCCCCTAGAGAAGGGCATAGCAACCACTTCAGTACTCTTGCCTGGAGAATCCAATGGACAGAGGCCTGGCTGGCTACAGCCCATAGGGTCACAAAGAGTCAAGACACGATCGAAGCAAACTTAGCATACATGCATGAGATGTTTATCCGCAAAGATACATTCTCTGTTGAAGATTGTTTCTTGAGACATTAACTACATACATAATACATGACAATGTTTTCTTGAATATGCATGATTTCCAAAACACTAGATGTATTTCCTGATAAACAGAGTATTATTACATACTTCGTTTCTCATCTATGTTGTTGTTGTTTAGTTGCTAAGATGTATCTTACTCTGTGACCCCATGGATTGTAGCCCACTAGGCTCCTCTGTCTACAGGATGTTCTGCGCAAGAATGCTGGAGTGGGTTGCCATTTCCTTTTCCTCTCCAGGGGTTCTTCCCATCTCAGGGATTGAACCTGCATCTCCTACATTGGTAGGCAGATTATTTACCATTGTACTACCCAGTAAGCCCCTTCTCATCTATGGGAGGCAGAATTCTTTGCTGGCCCCCAAAATTCTTTACCTCACATTGCACTTGCCCAGTATAATGCCCAGGACTGTGAAGGTAATGGATTTCACTCCTGTCTTTAGTGTCTAGACCCTAATTTACAGGGTTCATATGATTAGGTCAAGCCTATAGAATCAAACTGTGGTGTTAGAGAAGACTCTTGAGAGTCACTTGGACTGCAAGGAGATCAAGCCAGTAAATCCTAAAGGAAATCAACCCGGAATATTCATTGGAAGAACTGATGCTAATGCTCCAACACTTTGGCCACCTCATGTGAAGAGCCGACTCACTGGAAAAGACCCTTACACTGGGAAAGATTGAGGGCAGGAAGAGAAGGGGATGACAGGGAATAAGATGACTGCACGGCATCATTGACTAAATGGACATGAGTTTGAGCAAACTCTGGGAGACAGTGAAGGACAGGGAAGCCTGGCGTGCTGCAGTCCATAGAGCTGCAAAGTCGGACACGACTGGGTGACTGAACAACAATATGCAGGCTCCCCTGGGAGTGGCCGAGAGCCAAGTGTGGCCACCAGCTCACCTCCNATGGACATGAGTTTGAGCAAACTCTGGGAGACAGTGAAGGACAGGGAAGCCTGGCGTGCTGCAGTCCATAGAGCTGCAAAGTCGGACACGACTGGGTGACTGAACAACAATATGCAGGCTCCCCTGGGAGTGGCCGAGAGCCAAGTGTGGCCACCAGCTCACCTCCAGCAGGAAGGAGACTCCAGGTCTACAACCGCAAGAGCTTCATTCTGTCAGCAGAGCGCTTAGGGGAGCCTCAGCTCCAGACGAGTGTGCAGCTTGCTGAGGCCTTGATCTTGACCCTGTGAGACACTGAGCAGAAAGCTCAATGCAATAATACAAAAGGACCTGACAGTTTGAAATAAATATTTTGGTAAAATGTTTATTGTAGAAAATAACTAATGTTTTCATGTTGGAAAACAATGAAACGTCCTGAAATGTTTTAAGCCAAATATGTTTCTCACTGAAATAATAATACGGAAAATGAGATTGTATTTAATCACTTTTATAAACATGGCAGACTAGAGTTATAAGGTTGATAGCACTAACAATGCTCTGGGTCTATATAATCAGGGAGGAATGAAGTTGGAGCAGCAGAAAGGCAGCCGGGAAATGATGCTGGGGCAGTGAGAGGCATGCTGATAGAGAAGAGGTGAAGAATAGTATAAAACAGAGAAGCAGGCCATTGGCTTGGTTCTCACGGAATGTAACCAGTATATATAGGATGCATTTAACTCAGGGGCCACCTTAATGAAGTCTGATGATTCCCTTAATCTGGAATAGTCCATGGTTACCGTGGCAGAAACATCTTCTCATGAGGAAACCCGTATGACTTAACTGCTCAAAAACCGTATCACTCTAGGTTCACCTCTCCCTTGGAGATGTCCCAGTCTCCAGGGCCACCCCTAAAATTGCCTTGGGGATGGTCACTTTTAACTTTTCTACTCTAGCACAGAGTGGGCACAAATCCTTCTCTCAACTATCCATGCTATGTTTTATTCTAGTCTGGCATATTTAGCAAAACTTTATAAAAGGAAGCACAGTGGTAACAGATATAAAATACAACTTACAACTGGTTATTTAGATGAATGCTTTCAGAGATCACCAGCTCCATCTGTCCTTATAAAGGCTCCTCTGTGACTGTTCTCACCCTCAACGGGTCTTTATATTATTGAAGGCATCTCTGTTTCTCAGTAGTTAACCATGCACCTGATACACGTAGACTTCTCTTGATTTGGGTTCTGCCCAAAGAAGAACATGAGAAAAAGATTTGAGGGCAAGTAATTCATCTGAGAGGTGATTCCAGGGACATGGGTAAAGGATTGGAGATAAGACAGGTAGGAAAATAACACAACAAAATAGTGTGTTATCAAGTTAGTTGCCAGTGTGAGCAATGGGAACTCATTTCTGCTGAGAGATTGGGGATACAGTGTAGAATTCATCCAGAGTTGCCTTGATCAAGGGGGAAAGAAGGGCTACAGACGTTCGTCATCTGCTGAAAATTGTTTATTGAGACGTTTACCATTCAGCATTTCTAGGTCACCTTGTCTGGGAGCTGGGCACACTCTCCTGGTCAGAAAAACCGAACCCAAACCAAAACAAGAGAACAAACAAAAACCCAACGGCAACCTGAAAAATCCTGTAATTCTTGATAGAGAGTCACAGGTTGCAAGATTTCTCAGTTAACAGTCTTTCCTATGGAGACCAAGTGCCACAGGGCACCAGTAACGTTAGAGTTTTCAGTTTTGGGGTCCAGAGACTGTCAGTGAACACACTTTTACTGATCTCTGTCTGCATACCAGGCACCTTTTCCAAGGGGCTCATCCTCACTCTTAATCTACAAACTCACAAAAGCAATAATATAGTCCAGAAGATATAATTGCTGTTGAGTCTCTAAGTTGTGTCTGACTCTTTTGCAACCGCATGGACTGTAGCCTGCCAGGCTCCTTTGTCCATGGAATTTCCCAGGCAAGAATACTAATGTGAAAGTGTTAGTTGCTCAGTCATATCTGACTTTTTGTGAACCCATGGACTAGCCCGCCAGGCTCCTCTATCCATGGAATTCACCAGACAAGAATACTGGAGTGGGTAGCCATTCCTTTCTCCAGGTGTCTTCTTGACCCAGGGATTGAACCCAGGTCTCCTGCACTGAAGCCAGATTCTTTATTGTCTGAACCACCAGGGACACCCACAATACTAGAGACGGTTGCCATTTCCTTCTCCAGGGGATTTTCCCAACCCATGGTTCAAACCTGCCTCTCCTACATTGTCAGGAGGATTCTTTATGGCTGAGCCATTACCGCAGAGGCTTTTGTGGATTTCTGGTACAATAATGGAAATTCCCACATCTCCTTTTCCCTGTTCCATTGCCCCCAGAAATGCTGTCATCTGTGCTTTGTCCCCTCCTTGGCTGAGGTTCAGATCAGTGTTGTCGCTCTCTGAGTACTAGACTCATTGTGCATCTTACTAGTTTGGACATAGGCAGCTCAAATATTGTCAGATATTTTTGTTATGCTAGGATCCATGGTTTGTTTCTTGTTGTTCCTTACACTCTAAACAAATCATGTCTAATTCAGAGAGAAATGTAACCCACATGATTCTCATTAGTATATAAATAATCTGATGTTCTTTGATGTTTGGAAAAACTGTCTTTATAATCTTTTTGTTGAAAGCATAAAGGCATTTTCTTACAGCATAACCTCTCAAGAAAAAAAATTATAGATCATTTTGAATTTCTGCAGTTTTCATTCATGTGTCATGGGTCCATCCACTCCCCCACCTGCTGCTGCTAAGTCACTTCAGTTGTGTCCGAAAAGTCACTTCAGTTGTGTCTGACTCTGTGCGACCCTATAGACGGCAGCCCACCAGGCTCCCCGTCCCTGGGATTCTCCAGGCAAGAACAATGGAGTGGGTTGCCGTTTCCTTCTCCAATGCATGAAAGTGAAAAGTGAAAGTGAAGTTGCTCAGTCGTGTCCGACTCTTCGCGACCCCATGGACTGCAGCCCACCGGGCTCCTCCGCCCATGGGATTTTCCAGGAGAGAATACTGGAGTGGGGTGCCATTGTCTTCTCCGATTCCTCCACCTACTCACCCCCAAGTAACCCAATTTACTTACCATCTAAGCTGTCTTCACATTATACTGGTTCCTGGAAACACAATGTAAAATGAGACACGGAATAAGAACTCTGGATATAATCTGGAACAGAAAAAGTGTAAATCATCTGACACGTAATTGAGATTCAAGAATAGCCTAGACACAAAGTTAGGTTCTGGTAACAACAACAACAAAAACTAATTAAATTTCATCCCTGACCTCAAATGCTCACTATCTGGACACAGAACAAGTATATTCATAGCTGACTGGAGCACAAGTCAAAGTGAAGATTCTTTAACGTAAGTAGAAATAAAATGCCATGGGAACACAGAAGAAGGGTGAGAAATTCAGTCTAGGGGAACTTGGTTGGGCTTTAAAGAGGAGACAGTGAGCTTTGGGTGAGGCTTTTTATTTCATTATTGTCACACATATGAAATCACTGGGAAACGTAGATGAGTCTGCTCACACTCATGATTTCCAAATCGCAATTAAATCCTTAGAAAGTGAAAGTGCTGGTTGTTTAGTCATGTCGGACTTTTGTGACCCTGTGGACTGTAGCCCACCAGGCTCCTCTGTCCATGGGATTCTCCAGGCAAGAACACTGGAGTGGGGTGCCATTCCCTTCTCCAGGGGATCTTCCCAAGCCAGGGATCGAACCCAGCTCTCCTGCATTGCAGGAGCTGTCATTTGAGCCGCCTAAAGNGACTGTAGCCCACCAGGCTCCTCTGTCCATGGGATTCTCCAGGCAAGAACACTGGAGTGGGGTGCCATTCCCTTCTCCAGGGGATCTTCCCAAGCCAGGGATCGAACCCAGCTCTCCTGCATTGCAGGAGCTGTCATTTGAGCCGCCTAAAGTACTAGATAAAATTGTGACTCCTCTAGATGTTTACTTCACCCATTTCGTTAAGTGGTCATGCCAAACCTATTCACTGTTTAACTGAACTGCCCACACTCTTACAAATATGCTTCCTTCCTTCCACTTCCTTACGAAACAGAGACCATTAATTGGCTGTGCCTCCTACAGCATTTCATTCTCTCCTAGTCTCTTCAGAGAGACATTTCTCCTCCTATTAAAAGTAAAGCTCCTCTCCCTCCCAACACTCAGTCATGCTCTCAGCCACCCCAGAACGCTTGTTCCATCTAAGGACCTTTCTGTTCCTCCTTTCAGCCTCAGTTCCTGGAAAGGCTCATCTTCCTTAGCCCGTGTGTACACTCACACACCTGTCATCCTAAAAAAGAATCCTAAAAGCCACTCCTGTCCCTTTAGTTCCCTCCCTAGCTCCTTTCATTCTCAGCCTTCTTTTTGAAAGTCTAATCTAAACCAATGGGTTTTTCAGGTGGCTCAGCGGTAAAGAATCAGTGCCAAGCAGGAGACCTGGGTTCATTCCTTGGGTTGAGATGATCGCCTGGAGAAGGAAATGGCAACCCACTCTAGTATCCTTGCTTGGGAAATCCCATGGACAGAGGAGTTGGGAGGGCTAAAGTCAATGGGGTCACAAAAGAGTCAGACATGACTTAGTGACCCAATGACAACGACAATCTAAACCAAGTTTCTCAAACTTTTAATGTCCATGAGTCACTTGAGTATCTTATTAAAATGAAGATTTGAATTCAGTAGTGGGATGGGGTCTGAGATTCTGCATTTCTAAAAAGCTTCTAACATATAACACTAGAAGTAATTCTACTGTAAATAGGAAGAATCTGAACTCTAATTATCCTTTTGTCCTTACCTTTCATTTATTCATAACCCTCTTGCTGCCTGGTGTCTTACCCTTACACCTCTAATTCTGGCCTAATAAAAATCACCAGTGGCCCCTGTATGCCAAATTCAGTGGGCATTTTTTAATAATAATGCCCCCACCATCTATGATGAGTGAGGCATCTTCAGTTATTGATGCAATCCACTCACCTGACTTTTCTAACTCCATTCCCTCGTGATGATTTTTCTCTAGTTTATCCAGCTGTAATTTCTCATCTCCTTTTTGAATTATTGTCATTTATCTGCTCCTTAAAAATCTGATGCTTGATCAAGTGTTTAAGTGAGATCTATTTCACTACATATGCTTTTGAAATAATCTTGTCTAATAATTTTAATTTGTGCCTAAATAATCTAGAGTCCAATATAATCCACATTTGTCCTGCTTGAGCTCAAACTCATTATATTCCATTGCCAAGCTTGAATCACTAGCATCTCTAATTCAACATGTAAAATTGAACTCATTATCCACTCCCCTAAACCTGTGTTCCTTATTTTGGATATTTGCACCATCTTCTCTCTAATTAGCGAAGACAAAAATCCAGAATGACCTTGACCCTTCCCACCTTCCATCTAATCATGGAATTATTTGAATTTTTTTCCCTTAAATCCTCTCCAAATTTAGCTTATCCAGTCCATTCATGTTATGCTGCTGTATATATCAGGTCCTCATTCTAACAGATTGTATCATTTGTCCTCAATGATCCAAACTTTTGCAGTTTTACCTCCTTCCAACGCATTCACTAATTGCAGCAAGTACAGTCTTACAAAGAACAAAGCTCAGATACCATCTTCTATAAAATGTGTAAATTGAGGGATGTCTGTGTGTTTCCTTAAATTTTGAAAACATGTACATATAAATTTACTATTGAGTAGTAGTACTCTTGCCTGGAAAATCCCATGGACGGAGGAGCCTGGTAGGCGCAGCCCATGGCGTCGCTACAAGTCGGACACGACTGAGCGACTTCACTTTCACTTTTCACTTTCATGCATTGGAGGAGGAAATGACAACCGACTCCAGTGTTCTTACCTGAGAATCCCAGGGACAGAGGAGCCTGGTGGGCTGCCGTCTATGGGGTCGCACAGAGTCGGACACGACTGAAGTGCCTTAGCAGCAGCAGCAGTAGTTACTCACTTGTTTTCCTTATACATTATTATTATTATTATACTCTATAGAGTACATAACCTTCAGCACATTACCCCAGTATTCTTGTTGCAGTTTAAACAGACATTAATTTTATTAATATAAACTTCCTTGTNCTGGTGGGCTGCCGTCTATGGGGTCGCACAGAGTCGGACACGACTGAAGTGCCTTAGCAGCAGCAGCAGTAGTTACTCACTTGTTTTCCTTATACATTATTATTATTATTATACTCTATAGAGTACATAACCTTCAGCACATTACCCCAGTATTCTTGTTGCAGTTTAAACAGACATTAATTTTATTAATATAAACTTCCTTGTACTGCCCATGAATGTAACTTGCTTATTTTTCTACTGATTGTAAATTTCTTTATGCTTTAATCACCTGTACCCTTAATACCTTCTTAATGTTTCAGCTAAGTAGCTGTTCACTGTGTTTGTTAAAAATATTTCACATTCTGCTCATTAAGCCTATAAAATGATTTCCTAAAGGGAGTGCTATGTAATTACAATCCAAAAACTCATTATGAATATTTTTGTTATACCTTTATCCTAATGGAAACATTCCAGTTAGTTTCGAGCCTTAATAATTTTCTTCTCCAAACTTTTATATCACTGTTTTGATGTTTAAACACTGTGTTAGAGTGCACGTGTATTCTTATTTTCTTTTAAGTCCATTTTTAACATACAATGTTTTAGCACCGTTTTACCGTCAATTCTGATTTCTTATAGCATACATAGGAAGCATACATTTATTTTCAAATTTAACTTATATAAGAGGAACTTAAGTAAGGTAGTCCTAGTTTTGTGGCAAAAATAGCTGATAATGGTACCCACCTTTATGCTCTTTTCCCTTCGTACCAAACTCAGATATTCAAAATGCATCATATTATTTCACAACAAGTTCCCAGAATTTATTGTCAATTGTTATATAATAATTCACCATTTAACAATTGACAGAACATCCTAAAGCAGAGAAAATAAAGGCAAAAACAAACAAATGACCTAATTTAACTTAAACGTTTAAGTTAATTAAACTTGCTTACACAGCATAGCAAACCATCAACAAAACAAAAAGACAACCTACTGAATGGGAGAAAATATTTGCAAATGTTTTGACCCATGAGGGGTTAATATCCAAGATATATAAACAGCTTGTGCAACTCAGCATCAAAAAACAATGAGCATCCCAAGTAAAAAAGGCAGAACTGAATAGATATTCTTCCAAACAGGAAAGGCAAATGACCAACAGGCACATGAAAACACGGTCAACACTGCTAACCGTCAGGGAAATGCAAACCAAAACCACAATGAGGCACCACCTCACACCTGTCAGAATGGCTATCATCAGAAAGAACACACATAATAAGTGCTGGCCAGCATGTGGAGAAAAGAGAACCCTTCTACACTTGGTGGGAATGTAAATTGGTACAGCGGAGGCTTCTCGGAAAACTAAAATTACAACTACCATCTGGCCTAGCAATTCCGCCCCGGGTATATATCCAAAAAGAGAAAAACCCACTAATTTGAAAAGACACATGCAACCCAATGTTCATAGAATTATTTATAGTTCTCAAGGCATGGAAACAACCTAAGGGTCCATCAACAGATGAATGGATAGACAAGATGGGTGATATACACACACACACATACACAATGGAATGTTGTTGTTGTTTAGTTGCTAAGTCATGTCTGACTCTTTTAGTTGCTAAGACACATCTGACCCCATACATTGTAGGCTACCAGGCTCCTCTGTCCATGGGATTTCCCAGGCAAGAATACTGGAGTGAGTTGCCATTTCCTTCTCCAGGGCATCTTCCCAAACCCAGGGACTGAACCTACATCTCCTNGTCCATGGGATTTCCCAGGCAAGAATACTGGAGTGAGTTGCCATTTCCTTCTCCAGGGCATCTTCCCAAACCCAGGGACTGAACCTACATCTCCTGCATTGGCAGGTAGATTCTTTCCCACTTAGCCACCTGGGAAGCCCATACAATGGAATACTACTCAGTTATAAAAAAAGAAGGAAATTTTGTCATTTGCAACAACATGGATAGACATAGGGCAATATGCTAAGTAGAGTAAGTCAGAGAAAGACAAATACTGTATACTATCACTTACATGTAGAATCTAAAAAATACAGCAAACTAGTGAATAAAATAAAAAAGAAGCAGACTCACAGATATAGAGAAGAAACTACTGGTTACCACTGTGGAGAGGAAAGGGGGAGCGGCAACAGTAGGGTTAAAAAAAAAGGCTGTTATGGGATTGTATTAAATCATGTGTGTAAAACTTTTGCAAATATAAAATACTATAGAATTTAAAGAATTTATTCAATAAAAAAATAACACAAGAAATAAAAAAAGATAATTATTGACAGGACTTAACAATCACAGTAGCGATGTGGGACTCAGACCCATTGCTTTGATCTAACACTCTAATGGAGCTAAGCTTTTTTATCATATCCAAGACTGAAAGATTTTCAAAGATTGAGACTTTAGTTCATTTGGTAATTTTTTTCATAGAACCCATACTTCCATATATCTCTAATTTTAAAACTTGTAAAATATTTAAAATGAGGAGTTGCACAAATATGTTACTTTCAATTTTATTTAAATCCAATAAAGCTGCCATTGATGTGCAGAAATTGCCATAGAAACTACGTGAGTTTAATTCATATAAAAATTGAAAGACAAAATCCTATTACCTAATTGTCTTATCCTGAATAATTAAATGCAAAGGATATACATGTTAAATGGCCACAGTGCACATAATGGAGTCATAAAACATTTTATACTGCTTTATTATAAATAATTGGAAATATTTCATTTTTTAAACCCAGATAACAAAACAGTAAATATCATGTTTTTCCCCATTATTTCCTTTTATTTTTGTATTATAAGATGGAAAATGTATTACTTTTCAAAAGAACGGTAAGTAAAAAAATCTCTAGGAATACACAAAAACAAAACACTCACTTTCATTCACTTAAATGAAAATATCAAGGAGGTTTTCAGAGGAAGCAGCTAAACAGTGTCATGAAAGAGTCGACAAGAATAGAAAAACTGGAATACTTGCAAACATAAATTTTAAGGCAGAACAGGTTTGTATACACATGTAAAAGTATAAACATTTGATGGTAAACTTTGAAAAAAAAACTGAAAAATGTGAGTAGCCTTATTTTCTCAAATGGAGGAAACCCACAAAGGCACAAAAGATCAAATCACCAGGCCTAAAACTGGTTTTAGTGCCCGATAAAAACTTTTACTTTTTTTAAGAAAGGAAACTCAAAGTGGATTTCAATTTTCGTATATCAGAGTATACCTCATGTTTTGATAAAAACTGTTCACGCTTGTAACCTTGAGCACTTAGAGGCAGAAAGCACTTCTTGACAAAATACTGTAGTAACTTCACATTACCACAAATATCTGTGTCCAAAATTGACTTAAAATCAGTTAAGCCATAGAAATATTTTCATTGTGATTTATAGTAGCTAGTAATTAGAATTTTCTTAGTCAAGTGACTATGATTAATTTTCTCTTTGTTCATGTGTTTTCTTTAACATATAATACAAAGTTTGCCAATTTTTCTCCTGTAATGGTAATGTCTTAAAATCAGAAATTGCCTAAGAAAGCAGAGCCCAAGGTAGAAAAATATGAAGAAATAGTATATTTCATAAAGTGGTATAGTAGTTTTTTGAAAATGTGCTTATTTGCATCAGTTGAGGGCAATGTTGTATATTCCAGAATAAACAGCTATTAGGTTTACTGTAGATATAAACATGCTATGTACAATGATATTTATAATTCTTCTTTCATTTTTCATAGACTTCAAAGTTTATCTTTTATAGAAACTGGAACAGAGTGAATCTGGAAAGCAAGTTTCAGTTAACTAGTAAAAATTAAATTAGCATGAAATAACAGGGTGAAGAATTGAAGATAATTATTTTAAAAACAATAAAGTTACACTTAAGTGGACACATGCAAGAAGATACTGTAAAATGACCTGTTCCAGTTTACTTGGTTTTATTTCAACTTATTACACTCTAAAATACTGCTTTCATGTATAATATCAAAGAAAATATTAAATGCATGTATATTATTTTAAGGGCTTGATGATATATTTCATATTCTTTAAACTTTACTCAGGCTATAAATATATTTATATATCAGTCAGTTTTTAAAATAAATGAAAACTGTAGCATGGGGGGAAGGATAAATTTTCATCTCATATGTCCAATAGTTGATTATGTCCGTTTTTTTCTGAAACTGTATCAAAAAAATCACAGAATAACAGAGTGTGTTTCTAATTCACACTGCTATTCTTCATGAACTACAATTCTTTATAGTTTACCAAAATGGAATTTACATTTGAAGATGGGTTAACTGAAATCAACTAGCAAGTATGATTTAGGAATTAGAGTTATGAAATCCATTTCATTAACTCAGAGGGCAGTGATGTTCTTCCTGAACTTTTATTAAAATTGTGCAACAGTACAAACTTATTAGGTTTGCATAGAAATAACACCATTTCACTGGTGTAATATATCTTTTCCAAAGGATTATGGCAAGCCGGTTTTTACACTTCATGTATACTCTTTTTTGTTGTTGTTCATTTTCTTCTTCTTCTCTCTCTTTCTTCTTTTTCTTTTTTTTGGTTTTACATGAAATAAACCATATTCATCATCTGGCTACCATAGTTCCAAAATAAAATCCAGTAGTAGTTTGAAGCACAGTGAGCTTAACAGTTTCTTCCCTTTTGAAAGCATGACAGTGAATGACAGACTATAGTCAAGCCATAGGAACACAATCATCCCAAGCAGAGACTCTGTGAACTCAAAAGGTTCCCAATTCACAGTCAAGGACCTTGGCGACTTCACATAACTGCTACTTGTTGCTAGAAGGGAGACCATATTGTTTGCTTCAGAAATTTTCAAGCAGTTTCTCATCTGGGGGCTCCTCCAGATTTCTTGGCGGCTTTTATAATTGCTCTTGACTGATATTATGCCTTCAAAAGTCCAAAGGTCGAATCATCATAGTTGTGGAACGTAAGGAGTAACTGGGCCCTTTGAAATAATGCCATTTTATTCCATTCAGTTTTCCATGGTTCTGTCCCGCTGTATAAAACATTCCATTTAGATTGGATGGGCCACAGGCATCAAACCACCAGCCTGAAAAATTAGTTAATAATGAAAGAGAAGGAGAAGAAACAATTACATAAGTAAATTGAACATTTGGAAATTCATGCCACTTACTGAAGGGAAACATTCATACTCATGATTATTTGCAAATCAGAGGTATTCAAAAAATATCTTCCTGGTAGTGAAACTGTTTTAAATAGCATCCAACAGACAGTGTACAATCAGAAAGAGGAATACTCTCATGAAAATCAGCTTTCAGTGTCACTCCATTGGGACTCATTTCCCAATGTAATGATGGGAAACATTTGGGTTTCAAGATACGATCTAGTCAGGCCTGGATTTGTACAAAGGGTAAGTAAAATGAAACCCTTCAGAGGCATTCCACCTGAAGCCTGTTATTGGAAATAGAACAATTAATTATTAGCAATGAAGTTCAGAAGCTTGGACAGCTAACATCTAAATAGATAGAAATGTCCTCCATGTAGTTCATAATTTTGCCTACTGGCCCTTAGCTGCTTCTGAAATTAACTGGATACCAGAAAATAACTATGAATTTGGATGGCTATACCCTCTCTGCAATTTATAGCAATATGGGAAGCATTCATTGAGAGTAACCACATAGTTCCTATATAGCTGCATGTTTTCCTGTGATTGTCAAAGTTCTTTCTAAACTTAGTAAAAAGAAAAATGATGAGTAACATATAGATCCTGTGCTCACATAGCTCTCTGCAAGGATAACTCAGTACTTTATTTTTTAAATGAATTAAGTTCTTAGCTTTTAGATAAAACATAGTACTTTCCCTCCTCTCTTCTGAAGTAATACTACTAAAATCTTTAGGGAGAGATTTATGCCAGAGACATTCTGGCATATTTGTATTTGGATACAGTTGACCTCCCTTTGATTACAGAGTTAAACCTAAGGGACTAATAGCTAAAGAAAGAGAAAGCTGTACAGCTGATGTTTAACTGTAACATGAGCATCATCTTGCAGAAACTTTAGAAAAAGTTAAATGGAGAAAAACTAGTTCTCATTTTTCAGTTTTGGAGGGTGAATACAGCTGGGTTGTATTTATAAAGTCATCCTAGAGGCCTAACAAGCTATATTAATCACTAACTCATACTAGGAAAAAGTAAGGTATGTCAATGAATTTGGAAAGACACTGTATTTAATGTTTTAGCAACTGTATGCAAACAACATAGATGTTAATATAGTCAAAACACGGGGGACAAGAAAGTTCTTATTTGGCAAGGAAGGAGGAAACTGTAAAATTCCACCTTTTTCTTCTTAAGATTAATTCCTTTAAAATTTTTTGGTAAGTACAACCAGTAAAATTATGCTATTTATATTTTTAAAAAGGCATTCTGATATTAGGGAATTTATTTACCCATAAGACTCTTAAAGGACAAAATGAAACCCAACTTGATTGCTTCAGTATTTTAACTTTCTCCTCCTTTTCTATGACCTTCTTGAGGTGTTCTTCCATCATGTTAACGAGCCTTTCATAGTCTTTCAAATATCCACCATGGTCTCTAAAGCAAGCACAGTTACTCTATTGTTGAGGACTACTACAAATCATAGAAGGATCCTCCAAGTCACATTAAAATACTCAGGGCAGAAGTGTGTGGATTTGTTTGGTTTATAGAAAGTCATAAGAGTTCTGAAGAGTGTGGGAAGGCAGACGTCTGTTGGAACATAGCCTGACAATGAAGGGCAGAGGCTGAAGAATACATTCATTGGGAAACTACAGTGAACTTCGGAAAGAAACAAGAAAAAGAAGGGACACATGAGGGGATAGGATAAACTGATCTTATGTATCTTTCCTAACGAGTAAAGTGGGAAAATGTTCCGGGTAAGAAGGAAGGCATTTTGGAAACACTGAAAGGAGACCAGTACGGATAGGTCAAAGTTAACAAGAGCAACAGTAGCCTGAAGCTGAGAGGATCTGAAGATCAAATCACATAGTCTTTTATTCATTATCCTTGGTTGCTCAGTGGTAAAGAATCAGCCTGCAATGCAGGAGATGCGGGTTTGATGTCTGGTTAGGGAAGATCCTCTGGAGAAGGAAATGGCAACCTACTCCAGTATTCTTGCCTAGGAAATCCCCTGGGCAGAGGAGTCTGGCAGGCTACAGTCCATGGGGTAGCAAAAGAGTCAGACATGACTTAGCAATTAAACAACAGCAACAACAAAGGAAAAGGCATGGTTTATATTCCATATTCTTAGTGCCACACCTAACAGAGTTTGCTTAGCAGATGACTGGTAAGGGCCTACAGATTTATTGACAGATTGTTTTTTCTTTTAAAGCCTCGATGGTCTGAATTAGTCCAGTTTATTTTTTTTAAGCTATATTTGATAGATACCTGTGTATATAACATCTGAGTTCATTGTATTCATTTTTTCTTTCTTTATTCATTCAATTTATAATCCTCATGAAGTGCTGTCATACAACACTCAACAAGACAGATGTGGTCCTTACTTTTATGGAGCTTACTTCTAATGTGACAAACAGGCAAAAAAAAAAAAAGTAGCAAATAAAATACCTACAATTCATTAGGAAATGATGATGGCAAAAGGAAGAAGGAGAGGATGAAGGGAGGAGGAAACAAAGAAGAGGAAGGGGGAGTTAGAATCAGGGAGCTATGAAGGAGAATAATAGGAGACCTATTTGACTTTTCATGTTCATGGAAGAAGTTGATATTTAATGAAAAGACTGCAAAGTGAAGATGGGGAAAGACTCCATTAAGCAAAGCAGAGCACATGCCAATACCGTGAAGCTGAGAGTCTGGTGTTTAGGGACTAGAAGAACATCAGTGGAGTTGGTGGTATCCAGTGGCCAAGGGAAAGACTTGCAGGAAATGAAGGTGGAAAAAGGGCAATCTTGGTGGAAATTCAAACAATGTGGAAAATCTTATAGTTTATCCAGTCTACATGTCTATCATCAGGTGAACAAGTGGAACATTCTCTAGGAATGGGAACCAATATTTTACCAGGGGAACCAGATCTGCCAGGTTAAATGTTTAATTAAATAATGTTTAGAGCCCTTGTTCTCTAACTGTGGTCTACCAAAGCCACCCTGAGCACATGGGGCAGCATGATGAAGGGGAGGAAACTGAACCTAGAATCAGTTCAACAAACACTAACCAATGGACAGATATAGGGTCAGAGTTGAGTAAAACAAAATTCCTGACTTCAAGGAGTATACAATTTTGTGTAAGAGAGAACTGAACTGTTAAATGAGAAGATAGCTATTTAACAGAGACGAAGAAAATCTTGGGAACGGAGGCAGAATGTCCTGTTTGTGGGTCTGTAAGGTTCACTCATCACTTGATCTGGATCCTGAACGATGGGTGGGAGCTCACAGGATGGAAAGAGATGATCTAAAGACAGTACGTACTCTGGCAGAGCAGGAGAGAGTGCCTGCCAGCAACTTGGCTTGGCTGCAATGCCAGTGGGTAAGGGGCTGGAGAACACAGGGCTGGCAAAACAAACAGGAACAAAAACATGGAGGTTTTTATTGCATGTTTAAAAATGCTCTTGTGGGCAATGGGGAGCCTAGAGCACCAGACCAGAAATTAGAAGACCCTGACTTTGATGCTGACTTTACCAGTTAATAGCTAAGGGATCTTAGGCAGTTAATATGTATCAGGACTCTGCTAAAATATTTATATGCATTTTCTCAGTTTATTCCCCACACAGCCCTACGTGGTGTGGCAAGTACTAAAATGAAGACCCTGATGCTCAGACAATTTAAGGAACTTTTCCAATGTCACATAGTCACTTACCTCCTCATTCCTAAAATGTGGATTATAAATATCTAATCCACCATTTTCACAGCACAGGTGCAGAGATCATATAAGATGGCACACTATTAAAGCCTCTAAAAGCCCATTTAAATGTTCTTTTGTAAGTTATCTAGGAAGCAGGCATATACTTTAGAGCAGGAATAAAAAGAATCAGATCTTATGGGATTATCACAATCATTTAATAATGAAGACCAAGTCATCAGTGCCAACATCTTTACTCATTTGCTTGGTAGGGTTAATTAGAGAAATATGAAAATAATTTGGATTCAAATGAGTATAGTTGTTCAGTGTTCGTGTTGTAAAGACATGGCACTTAACTACCTAATATGGGTTTTATGGGCTTACCTAGGGTTTAGGAGGTAAAGAATCTGCATGTAACAGAGAGGCAGATATACAGGATGGACTTGTGGACACAGTGGGGGAAAGAGAATGTGGGACGAATTGAGAGAATAGCTTGGAAACATATACATTACCATATATAAAATAGACAGCAAATGAGAATTTGCTCTGTGACAAAGGGAGCTCAACCCAGCATTCTGGGACAACCTAGAGGGGTGGGGTGGGGTGGGATGGAGCGGGAGACAGAAGCGGGGCTCAGGAAAATAATAAATGCACACTAACAACTGTCTCTTATACACATCTAGATGTGTATAAGAGACAGGATGTATGGCGGAAACCAACACAATACTGTAAAGCAATAATCCTCCAATTAAAAAAAACAGAGATGGCAAAAAATAAAATGGAAGGGCAATTATTACTCATGACAATTTCAGTTGTAGTGTCAGTGTTCTTCCCAGGGACGGGGGAGCCTAGTGGGCTGCCCTCTGTGGGGTCACACAGAGTCAGACATGACTGAAGCGACTTAGCAGCAGCAGCAGCAGCAGCAGCAATCCTTTATAAAATACTCTGAACTTCAAGTTTGCAAAACTAGTTATCTGTATGCAAGTAAGTATTTTCTGTTTTTTTCTGACAAGGAACAACAAGGAATTTCTTTGTATCAAGTATTTAAGTTTGTCCACTTTCTACCTCTCTTTGAAGAAATTAAGCATGATCTGGTCATTTAACACAAGTCCTGAAAAGAAGTGGCTTTGAAGCATATTCATAGAAAGCAGGCAAAAAGTACAGCAAGCTCCTGGTTACTCCTGGTTAATCTCCTTTGGCATTCATAGATAACCACATGAACTCATGGGTCCTCAGAACAGTGTAAGTTTGAGTAGATTGAAGGTATCCTTGTGAACATATAAAGGAGTATGCCTGGATTTGCATTTCCTCTCTGATTAGATATCATATAGGTGAATTAAATATATTCTAAAATTCTGGAGCGATATCAACTTTGTACTTTGTTCTATAAGTGCCTGGGGATAGATGTGCAATATGTTAAAGAAGTTAATTAGAAGAAGCACTTTAAGCTTTAAAGAATTTAGCAATGAAAGCAAAGGATGGAAGGGAGCGGCAGCTTCCATCTGCTGTTGGGACAACTGATAAAATGTCTTAAATGTTTTAAGATTGGCAATTGCTGAGATGAACTTTGCCAAGCATTTTTCTTCATAACCTGTAACCTTATGTATATTTTAATAAGAAATCCGAGAAGCATGTTTCTAATTCATTTACACTTAACTCATTAAAATTTAGTTTTGGAATAACTGTCTTGGGCTTCCCAGGCCTTGAAAAATCATTTGAGTCTTTTATCTTTGAAGCAGAAAATTCACATTTTATCACCAATACATGAAACTTTGCCCAGAAAACAGGAACTTGATTCTAAACTTTGTACTCAGGAAGTTCAAATTTATTTGAAAGTCAGGAAACCTAACTCTCAAATTCTTCTGATCCTAAACAAAATGTCTCTCAACACTTCTTTTCTAAGGTAAAAAGTACAGCAAAATAAAAAGATCTATCTGTGGTTATGGATTTCTTTCTAATCAGCAACATGCAAAAGAACTGGCACAGAGAATAAGAATCTTCCTCTTTTATCACTAACTAAAGATGAGGCTGAAAAAAACTGACTGATGACATAGTGATCATCGGGACCATCATGAAAATCCCTCACTGATTTCATGGGTACAAATCCGGCTCCTACCCAGAACTAGGCTCAAGGAGCAGCTGCAAGCTCTTGTGTGCAGAGCTGAAGGATCCTTCCAGAACTCTGCATTCCTTCTGTCATTTCATCCCATACCCCCTTCAAGTCAAGGACTTGGCTTTTTTCCCCTTTCTCTTCTTTTTGTTCCATAGATAGAAAGTTGTTTATCCTGGCTGGTAATCTTGAATTCATTTTAATCCTTTAGGTATTCTCTGACTGCCTCTTTCCCCCCTTGGACTTCATTTTACTTTTAACTAGTTAAGTGAGGAAATCCTCATGAAAATGGGCCACAAACAGTAAAACAGAGCTAAACTCTTGTCTTCGAGTGCTGTTTCTTTTAAGAATGGCAGTAGAAGGAGTGGATAAGGTAACGGCTTATCTGGAGGTCATATTCAAATCCTCTGACATTAATTCTGTGACTTTAAGCAACTTAGCCAAGACTTCCATATCTTAGTTCTCACCAAAGATCTCTATTTCAAATGGTTTATGGAAGTATCCTTTAAACTATTAAGTGTGTCATTTATGATAATGCAGAAATGACTGTTAAACACTAAAAGTGCAATGTATATTCATTATATTACTTATTATTAGAGTAAAATATAAATAAAATTGTTTTGCTATTTTCATCAACTATTAAGTTTTGGTGGCAGCCTTGTGTTATAGGCCTATCAGTTCTTATTCACTTTTTTTCCAAATTGAACTTTTAAGAGACATTTTCTGATATTATTTTTTCTTTTTCCAATAAATATAAACTTCCTCCCAGAGAACAGGAATATAATCCTAAATTCTGCAGTTAGAATGTTCAAATTCATTGGAAAGTTATAAACCTAACACTCAGAAGTTTTCCAATGTGGAATTTAGTCTTCTGGGGTTAGGTTATTCCTAAAATTTGGCTCTAGTCTTTAACAGTCATTCCTTTGTTCCACGTGTGCGCATGCAAAGTAATATACACATGTGAAAGTGAAAGTGTTGGCTGCTCAGTAGACTGTGTCTGACTCTTTGCGACCCCATGGACTGTAGCCCACCAGGCTCCTCTGTCCATGGAATTCTCCAGGCAAGAATACTGGAGTAAGTAGCCATCAGGGAAGAATATTGCAGTAAGTAGCCATTCTCTTCTCCAAATTCCTGCATTGTAGGCGGATCTTCACCATCTGAGCCACCAGGGAAGACATATACATTGGCATTTTAAATCTAAGTTCATGAAAAAGTCACATTCATATTCACATTGATTTATTTTTATGTCTTTCACCAAGACCATTTGTGATTTCACAATGCCCTTTCAGAATCTGATAGCCTACTCAAGCATTTAACCAAAATTTATTAAGCACATCCTGTGAGCCAAGCACTACGCTAGGCCCTGAAGACACAATGGTGGAGAGCATGATGTCCCTGCCTTCAAGAAATGTACCTTTTTTGTGGAACAGGCTTATGTACTAAATAAGAAATTGCTTTGAAATACAGTAATGCAATGTAGATATCTGTGGTCAATCTTGAATTATCCATAGGGATCTTTTCTCTCAACATGTTTGCCTTAAAACCTAGGAAATGCCAGTTATCTGACAATGGTTATCAAAAACTCTAAGATGATTACATTTTCCCAAAGATCTTGTCACTTTAACCAGTTAGATAGCCTGTTAGTTTCTTCCCTTTTGTCTTCTTCAAGGTTATATAGCAGGCAATGCAAGCATTTATCAACTCTCTACTGCTAGCATCTGGTAAGTTTGAGGGTGTACTAAGAATTTATGTGTATCACTTTATCCCGTCTCTTAGAATTGAACTGAGAATATCCTTTGTTAGCTTTAGCAAAGTCTTGTCTGTCGACTGACATAGTTTATTCATGGGAAAGCAGACTGGAGTTTCTACCACAACAGATTCTTTCTGCAGAGGGTTAGGTCACATTTTTACATAGCTTTTATGTAAAAGATACCAAATAAGAAAATTATGTTGAAAAAAAAGGTAAGAAAAAGAATGTAAAATGATATCATATTTTGTTGGGGTCATTTTCTTTTCTTTTGGTCAGCAACGTTTAGTAAGTATAGTTTCTAGCAGAATTTTAGAAAAATATATTTTGAAGAATACTAATTTGGTAACAAAGCTCATGTTTTCTTTGCATGTAAAAATCTAATGAGAAAAGGTTTTCATTTTCAAAATTTGAGTCATAGTTTTTTGCATATTTATATTTAATACAATAAATCCATATAAACAAAAGCATGTGTTGACTAATATTACATTTTCATTTTGTAAATATTAAATAACAGGGAAAACAAATTTATAACAAAACTGATTCTTTCCTTGGGTTCATGAGGGTACAAGAAGGGCTCTCCTGTGAGACTAAGAAAATATTTCCTATAATCACCTCTTAAATTTATCCCTCCCACTACTGAAATATTACATTTGTTGTAATATACTACATAAAGGGGGAACCTAAGGAGAAAACTTACACATTTTCCTAAGGTCAGTGAATCACAGAACATAGATATTTCTGGTTTATAATAAATGCACACTAACAAATCATCTCTAATGTAATTAAGAGGTCAGTTGCATAGAAAATGTGTGTGACAATTTTGATTTTGAAATACATGGTATGGTCCCATAACAACAGTGTAATAAAACATAAAAATTTTTCAGTTTTTAAATTGGACAGAAGAATTTCTGGTAAGGTAGAAATAAGTACATGTATGTCTGGCAAAAGAGGTATAAAACACTGTGGTATCTATTTCAACTGATGCAAATATGCTTTTTTAGTCAGCTATACTTCTTTTCCACTAACAATGAACTACAACCAAACTGAAAAATAATATTACTCGCTTTTCTCTACTGCAGCCACTAAGAGTACACAGAATAACAAAATCACAGAACCAGAAGAAAACATAGGAGACAATCTTATGTAGGCTGGCAACTATAGGAACATGAATATGTAGACTCTCTCATATAACTACCTTTACATTTTATATGTATAACTAGACCTCCACAGTCTTTTCTGGCAACTCATTCCAGTCTTTGATTCCTGGACACTCCACCAAAAGTCACTTTTCCCTTCCTCCAATAACTATCACGTGCTATATTTTGTCCCCAGAACTTGCTATAATATGAAATCGTGTATTTATTATTTACTTTTTGTTGATGGTCTTCTTCAAAAAATACAGCTCTATTCTGTCTTGCTCATTTTTCTAATTGTAGTTGACTCTTAATAGTTACTCCTTAAAATTATGTTAAGTAAATAGAAGGAAGTTAAGATGTTAGGAAGAAGGAAGAACAAAATGTTCTATCTTTTGTCTAGCTGAAATACCTTCTATTTTTAATTAAGCCTATCTCTTGTTTTTCAGTTGTTGATAGATAGGGTAACAACCATACCACCTTCTCCAACAAAAATCCCTCCATGTACTTGAAGAAAACTATTTAGGACAGTTAAGCAGGCAATAAATCTGACTTTATCCTTAATTTCTTTTAGAGGAAATAATGGAAAATATATAAATAAATAAGATAAAACAAAGCTTTAACTGATGATGACAGAGAACTAAGGACTGTTAGTTTCAAATAGTATGAAATCTATCTGTTTAGGAGATGATTTTAAATATGTAATAAGTCAAAATACAAACTTTTTAAGAGGAGAGGAAAAATCATTAGATGGAGAAAATGGTTCTAAGGTGGGCCATGACAGAGAATGTAGAGTGCTGGTGTGTGGGGGTAGCCAAGTGGAACATGAGTTTCAGATAAGACTCAAGTTACCTGGACCATCGACATTCACCCTCATGTACCCCAGTTCTTAGCTATCTAAACTCCACATATTAGTTTTGCAGAATGCATCACTTTGCAAGACCTGGATTCTTTTAAAAGGATATTTGATAGGCTGGTGGTGTTTATTGCAGAAACATATTTACTTAGACTATTCCAGCCCAAGCAATAAGTGGAAATTTCTTCTCCTCAATATATGTGTTTATTGACGGGTAAGAAATAGGTCCAAGAATGATTATGGATGAAAGAACATGAAAAAGTTCAATCATCTGAAGCAGAAATAAAATCACAATACTGAGCGATGTAGTTTTCTCATCATTAACCAAGAGATGCATTCTCCTCTTTGCTTGCTCTATATTTTCATTATTATGACCATAATATGAACATATTGGAACACTATTCTAAGTAAATATTTGAACAATTTTGCTGTTGGTCTTTCATGTGTTGTATTTATTTAATAAGAAAAAATATCTGTAAAAACAGACATGGAGAAAATGAAGTGCACATCTATATTAAAGTGGGCAAAAAAGTACAATCAAAGTCCGTTTGTCCTTGTATAAAGTTGATGATAATTTCACTTAAAGGATCGTGGAGGTAATAAAAAGGGGCATTTTCTTTTAGGAAAAAAAAAAGTTCAAAACCTAACCTGTGGTTTCAAAATATTCTAAATTTTTAACAGCTAAAATTACATATAAAAGACTTTTGAATGTGATGTCAAAATGGCATTTTTAAAGATTAAGGAGGAGGATATGACAGAGGCAGAATCATAAGAAGCTGGCTTTGGTAATGCTAAGGCCAGTCTGATGTTGAAAAGATGTTACTGTAAGTGGAGTGGATGGGAATCCAAATGGGATGTGATTTGGTAGTGGTAGTAATGAAGGGCCTGGGTATGGTGATGAAGTTGGAAAGATTTTTCCAAAATGTTCCCTGTATACTCTTTCATGCTTTGTTAACTAATGAGAAAAAATTCATTTCATTGGTTTCAAAATCTGAAAGTGACTTCAAGGGTTCCAAGATGGTTATTTACTCTTTCATGCAACACATATTTTATTGAGTTCCTATGTGCCACAATCTACCAAGCTAGATGTTAAGGATAAAGTGATGAATATTTAATTACTTTTGTTTTCCTTCTGTAGAAAATGTACATTCGAGTTTCTCTCCCTGTGTCTCTCATAGAGTTGGTTTAGGATTCAAGGAAGATAGTACAACACATATGTAACAGGTAATAATATATAATAATAATGATAGTAATACTATATTTGGAGAAGTAAAATGTTAAATTTAGAGAGTTTTTTCTCTAGTAGCATGAGTTTGTTACAGGATAAAAAACAGAGGATAAGAATAGTTAAAGGTGGGAGTGATTACTCTTCCATTAAGAGAGGGAAACAACACTGAAACTGTGAGAAGAGAGACACCGGGAAAAAGCTTCCTTTACAGTTTTGCTTGGTGCCAACTCCTTTTATGCCAGAGCCTGGAACAATTTTGAGAGACATCATTTGCCATAAGGTTTTAATTCAGTGTTTCTTAGACTTCACTCAGTCATTTATCAACTTCACGAGCAGTTTTTGCCAGGCCCATTTATAACTTTTATTAATATTTAATGAATATTTTTCTTGAAATCAATGATTTGTTAAATATCAAATACTGTGAATCCTTTTTAAAATGCAAAATTTACATCATTCCTTTAAAGAGGAAATCAGCACCACTTTCTATAATAAAAAGGAGACATAAAACTCAGTAAAATTAAAAACATTTTAATTAATTTGAGGTAGATGCTATTGCCTTACCAGGGTCTTGAGACCGAGGCTGAAAAGTTTTCGCTTTCTTTGCTAAGAAGAGTAATTATTAAGTGCTGGAAAAGTATAGATAAGCTAGTACTAAACTGAGAATTTCTCTTTGACACACAAGGCGAGAAAAAATTTTTTAAAAGTGAAAGAAGTAAAAAGCAAAGACATTACTTTGACAAACAAAGGTCCGTCTACTCAAGGCTATGGTTTTTCCAGTAGTCATGTATGGATGTGAGAGTTGGATTATAAAGAAAGCTGAGTGCTGAAGAATTGATGCTTTTGAACTGTGGTGTTGGAGAAGACTTTTGACAGTCTCTTGGACTGCAAGAAGATGCAACCAGTCCATCCTAAAGGAAATCAGTCCTGAATATTCATTGGAAAGACTGATGCTCAAGCTGAAACTCCAGTACTTTGGCCACCTGATGCAAAGAACTGACTCATTGGAAAAAAACCCTGATACTGGGAAAGATTGAAGGCGGGAGGAGAAGGGGACGAGAGAGGATGAGATGGCTGGATGGCATCACTGACTTGATGGACATGAGTTTGAGCAAGCTTCACGAGTTAGTGATAGACAGGGAAGCCTGACGTGTTGCAGTCCACGGGGTTGCAAAGAGTCTGACATGACCGAGCGACTGAACTGAACTGATACCAACTAAATGTCTTACAGAGGTCAATACCTTATAATGTAAAAGCATTGGTATAGCTAGTCTGAACTGCGAAACTTTAGACCTAGCTACACCTCTCTTCCCTCTTGACTCCATTTCAATAGAATGATCAATTACACAGTTGTAAAGCATTTTGTAAGTAAGTTTGGGTTTTTGCTTTTTCTGTATACTGAATATTCAAATTGTTGTTCATTCCACCACAGGGATCATTATGAGTATTTAGAAAGTAGGATAAGGGGGACTTTAAGAGGTTTACGAATTTATTCAGAACCAAGCTTAGCACACCCCCACCATACATGTGGCGGGAGGAGGCAAACTGCTAAATATCCTAACAATGTCTTGCACAAGAACATGTGGTAAATTAGTAGGCAGAGCAAAATGATCTCTAGGGACTTGCTCTTAAGTTTCCTGACCAGAAGATCATAGTCTTTTCTCACAGATAAGAAACCTCAAGCCTCAAACCAATGAAACATAGCTTAGAGAATGGCCCCGTAGGACTTACCTCCTGTTAGCATGAGGGCACATTTGCACATGCAGTTGTCATTATCAGCATCTTTAGTGCTGAAATCAGCACCATGCAAGATCAGGCTGCTCTGTTTTCCTGCTGTCCCAGTGTGACCCTTCAAATACAACCTGAAGTTAAAAAAAAAAAAAAAAAGTCATTCAATAGAATAATAGAACCCAGAAGACTGGTTTGTTGAATGTTTGGCTTTTTCATCATTTTCTCCCTTCTCTGAACTCAGTCCTTCAACAAAATGTTTTATAAGACCAAAGCTCTCTGAACAAAAGAAAGACAGAGAAGGGGGTAGGAGGAAAAAAGAAGGAAGGGAGGGAGGCAAGATTCCACTTTACAGACAAGTAAAATTCTCTACCTGGGGGTAGAGAAGTCAAGTGGACCTTAGGACGCATCACTATGAACAAAACTAGAGGAGGTGATGGAATTCCAGTTGAGCTATTTCAAACCCTGAAAGATGATGCTGTTAAAGGGCTGTACTCAACATGCAGCAAATCTGGAAAACTCAGCAGTGGCCGCAGGACTGGAAAAGGTAAGTTTTTATTCCAATCCCAAAGAAAGGCAATGCCAAAGAATATTCAAACTACCACACAATTGTACTCATCTCACATGCTAGCAAAGTAATACTCAAAATTCTCCAGGCCAGGCTTCAATGTACATGAACTGTGAAATTTCGGATGTTCAACTTGGATTTAGAAAAGGCAGAGGAATCAGAGATCAAATTGTCATCATCTGTTGAATCTTTGAAAAAGCAACAGAGTTCCAGAAAAACATTTACTTCTGCCTTATTGACTACACGAAAGCCTTTGACTGTGTGGATCACCACAAACTGTGGAAAACTCTAAAAAGAGATGGGAATCCCAGACTCTCTTACCTTCTTCCTGAGAAATCTGTATGCAGGTCAAGAAACAACAGTTAGAACTAGACATGGAACAACAGACTGGTTCCAAATTGGTAAAGGAGTACATCAAGGCTGTATATTGTGATCATGCTTATTTAACTTATATGCAGAGTACATTATGTGAAATACCAGGCTGGAATACAAGCTGGAATCAAGACTGCTGGGAGAAATATGAATAAACTCAGATATGTAGATAACATCACCCTTATGTCAGAAACAAAGAATAACTAAAGAGCCTCTTGATGAAAGTGAAAGAGCAGAGTAAAAAAAGTTGGCTTAAAGTTCAATATTCAGAAAACTAAGATCATGGCATACAGTCCCATCACTTCATGGCAAATAGATGGGGGAAAAAATGGAAACAGTGACAGACTTTATTGTTTTGGGCTCCAAAATCAGATGGTGACTGCAGCCATGAAATTAAAAGACACTTGCTCTTTGGAAGAAAAGCTATGACCAACCTAGACAACATATTAAAAAGCAGAGATACTACTTTGCCAACAAAGGTCCATCTAGTCAAAGCTATGGCTTTTCCAGTAGTCATGTATGGATGTGAGAGTTGGATTATAAAGAAAGCTGAGTGCTGAAGAATTGATGCTTTTGAACTGTGGTATTGGAGAAGACTCTTGAGAGTCCCTTGGATAGCAAGGAGATCCAACCAGTCCATCCTAAAGGAAATCAGTCCTGAATATTCATTGGAAGGACTGATGCTGTAGCTGAAACTCCAATACTTTGGCCACCTGATGGAAAGAACTGACTCATTGGAAAAGACCCTTTCCCTGCTGGGAAAGATTGAAGGCAGGAGGAGAAGGGGTCGACAGAGGATGAAATAGTTGGGTGGCATCACCAACTTGATGGACATGAGTTTGAGCAAGCTCCAGAATTGGTGATGGACAGGGAAGCCTGGCTTGCTGCAGTCCATGGGGTCGCAAAGAGTTGGACATCACTGAGCAACTGAACTGAACTGAAAATTCTCTACAGCTTGTGTCCTTGATGTCTGTTTTACCATGTATATCCAAACTTATATTGCACTGATAATGCAAGATTTACCAAAGGAAAATGGGTTTATTTTTATTACTGTAAGTATTAATCTCTAAACAAAATACGTAGAGTGTTGCTATAGCTTATATCATTTTGTAATATTGATGATGTGCTAAAGGGTACTTACTCTGTGAAAAGCACTTTGTTAAATGGTTTCCTGGTATTATTTAATTTTTACAGTAAATCTGTGATTCAGGTATCAACATCCCAATTTTTCATTCTGAACTCAAAGAGGCTTATGGCAATTGTTGACGATAAAATCCAAGTTCTTATTAATCATTATATATCCACTAAAGAAATATTTGTTGGGCACATACTATATATCAATAATTGTTCTCAACATTTAAGATATATCAGCAAATAAAACAAATAGAATGTCACCTTGCCCTGAGGTACCTACATTCTGGAGGTATACCTAAGATTAATTTCAAAACCTCAATTGTTTAACTTCAAATATGGCATTCTTCCAAACCCTGCTTTACTCTCTAGGAAGATTTCTCATGAAGAATTTGACCTAGATCATGGGCTCTCCAACAGTGCCCGTACATCAAGTCATCTGGTTATCTGTGAAGAAGACCTGCTCCCTAGACGAAGGAATGCATGGCTTCAGCTCACACCTCAGATTACTTTTGCACACTGTCCAAGGAGAACATTTTGAAGAATATTTGTCTAGAATTCAAAAACTATTGAACAAAACACAGTAGTTGCCTAATGTAGTTCCCTCCCATCTGCGCATTTCCTATGGACCTGACATGCTGCTTTCATATCCATCTGGGTACTTTGAACAAATGCAAACTTGCTCAGCTCCTTCACTGGCTCCTCAGGACTCAAAATAGTTAAGGTTGTCAGTAGCCTCTGTTTGATACTCAAAGTCTTCTCTGATTGAGACCTTCCCCTCTCTCTAACTCTGCCTAATATCCCTCTGTTCTCACTCATCAAGGTCATCTAGCAATACTCCCTTCAGATCCATGTGTGTTACTGTTTTTGTGCCTGAGTCTCATTTATGAATATTCTCCACCCACAGTACAGATAATGGGTGATTAAATCTCTACGAATGAGATGCTACTAGCACTGAGACTAGCTCTGAACAAAATTTTACATTACTATTAAACAGATAATAAATATCAGTTAATATTTTGAAGATATATATGTAAAGATATTTTCCATATAAATATGATGTGTTTGCACCTAAGAACATGTACTCTCCCATGATTATTTTGTAAGGGTGATATATTTTTAGCAAATAACAGTACTGTTGTATGACTGTGCCAAAATAGTTTACAAATACATTCTGCAGAGACTTTTCGGCAAGAGCGAAACATACAACTAAACCCTCCTCAAGTTTCAGTTGTTTCAATAATTAATAGAACTTGTAGCTAACAGAACACTGAAGGAAGCTTCTAATGCTGAATTATCACATAAAAGCTTACATTTTAAAACTCTGGAGACGTCGAGCTAAAAGTCACTCATCACACAAATTGTAGAATTTCCAACTGGGAATGTGCATATTACATTGTAGGCAGCCCATGTGGAGGTGAGTTTCACCAGGGGAAAGCAAGGTGAGAGGTTACCAAGGGGACCCCTAGGAACATGTTACCTGAGTGAATTCATCAGACCCTCAAGATATGGTCTGAAGTTTTAAACTGATCACTTTCTCAGCCTCTCAGAGGCAGACACACAACTTGAAAAACTGAGGGAGACTTATGTCCGGTCTCCATTTACAGTCAAAATAGGGCGCACAGTCTCAGGTTCTCCTTAGAGGGAGTTTCACACAGAAAGCCAAATTATAATCAGAAAGTTGCTTGGTTGGTGAACACAGAATCAGAGTCTGGGGAGAAGGATGAATGACTTCAAAATTAAGTAGCTATGACTCTGCTGGCCTGCAATCTCCCTCTCCACTGAGAGTGGGTAAATTTATCTCGCAGGCACTCTTGGATGAGTGACGCTAATTCCCACTCTGATTCTTGGATTCTCTATAATTTGTGATGACTTTCCTTCTTATTGGTTTAAGGTAAGTCAATACCATTTTCCCTGCAGTAGCTTTAAGCTCACTAATGGGGATAGACTTTCCAGGACATAATGATTTTCTACATCGTATTTTGTGGATAAGTGAGCACAAATGTTAAGTTGATAGTAACTGAGTGACTGGATGTACTGAACATAATTTGTACTTTTATGTGTGCCTGTACTAAGTTGCTAGGGTTCAGTTCAGTTCAGTTCAGTTGCTCAGTCGTGTTCAACTCTTTGCAACCCTATGAACCACAGCACACCAGGCCTCCCTGTCCACCACCAACTCGCAGAGTTCACCCAAACCCATGTCCATTGAGTCGGTAATGCCATCCAACCATCTCATCCTCTGCCGTCCCCTTCTCCTCCTGCCCTCAATCTTTCCCAGCATCAGGGTCTTTTCCAATGAGTCAGCTCTTTGCATCAGGCGGCCAAAGTACTGGAGTTTCAGCTTCAGCATCAGTCCTTCCAATGAATATTCAGGACTAAATATTCCTTTAGGATGGACTGGTTGGACCTCCTTGCAGTCCAAGGGACTCTCAAGAGTCTGCTCCAACACCACAGTTCAAAAACATCAATTCTTCGGCGCTCAGCTTTCTTTATAGTTCAACTCTCAATTCCATACATGACCACTGGAAAAACCATAGCCTTGACTAGACAGACCTTTGTTGGCAAAGTAATGCTTCTTGCTTTTTAATATTGCTTTTAAGTTGCTTCAGTAGTGTCCAACTCTTTGTGACCACATGGACTGTAGCCCACAAGGCTCCTCTCTCCATGGGATTTTCCAGGCATGAATAAGAGAGTGGGTTGCCATGCCCTCCTCCAGGGGATCTTCCAGACCAAGGGATTGAACCTGTGTCTTTTATGTCTCCTGCATTGGCAGGTGGATTCTTTACTGCTAGCACCAATGGGAAGCCCTAATACTTTCATATGAGGTTTGTAATTTAAGCCTCATCATTTTCAAGGGTTTCTTTGTGTTACCAAGGCAATGGGAATGAACAATTAGAAATTTGGGAAATAGAGAAAAGCAAAAAGAATTACTCTTGACATTATGGTTTATATACACTTAGTCTTTTCCTTGTTTTTTTCCTCTCCAAATAGAAAATATTCTTTATATCTAATGAAGGAGACACAGGTTCCATCTCCAGGTTGGGAGGATTTCTCGGAGGAGGATATGGCAACTCATTCAAGTATTCTTGTCTGGAGAATCCCATTCTCAGAGGTGCCTGGTGGGCTACAGTCCATAGAGTTGCAAAATGTTGGACAGGACTGAAGTGAATGAGCACGCATGCATACATGTAATACCTGACTATATTCTATAAACAATTCTGAACAATGGGAGTAAAGTTTCTGCCCACAGGCTCATCTCAACTGCACTCCAGAAGTAATCGCTTATGTTAGTTTTGCAGCCTTTGAAGTTTCTTCTCATATAAACACAAATGAAAATAAAATAATGTTTTTTTAACAACACAGTTTTCATATATGATTTTATGACTATATTTCCATACCACCACATATTCTTCTTCAACATCATTTGGAAGCTATTAGATGAGTATATCATCAATTGTCACAAGTTTAAGAGTGTCTTTATATATCTCTAAACATATATGCAATTATATATGTTAGGGTTAGAATAAATTGTGGAATAAATATCTACAGTGTTGTTTTGTTATGACCTGCACCAGCATGCAGCTCATCAACAATGGATGTTAGGATCTGTGGGTAAAAGGAGACATTTTTCTAGATCCACTTAATCAAGACTTGAAGGTCAGTCTTACAGTCCTGTTAGCTCTTCTTTGTATTACTGATAAAAATCTTACAACTAGTCTCAATGCCTTGAGCCCTGATCCTTCCCCTTCTCCTTAAAAATCATTCTCCATGTGGCTCATGCGAAACATGCCTCTCATTGTAATTCTTCTGCTCTGGTTAAAATCCCTCAGTAATTCTCCCGACACATGAATGGTACAGTCCAAGTTTCTTATTGTGGTTTATAAGGACTTTGAAGATCTAGCCCTTCTCTACTTTCTCCCACACCAACCCCACACCTTCCATCTCTTATTTCATGCACACATACATAATGCTCCAGGCTTACCAAACACTTACTCCCTTAAAGCATCATATTCTCATTTCTCTGTCCTCTCCTCCTGGAAGGCCTAGAATTTCTAGCTGCTGAACCCCTACTCATCTTTGAAGATTTATTTCAAGTATAATCTCAAAGAATACCAGATGGATACCTTTATGATGAAACTTAACTGTGCTATATTTTAGTTGCCTTTTCTTAACTTGTCTTCTCTCATAATAAATTGTAAGCTCCTTGAAGCATAGGATGTGTCTGATGTATCTTACACGGCTGAATCACCAGAATCTAGAATAAACAGTGTCTGATACTGAAGGAAAGCTCAATATTTACTGAATAAAGAAATTATGAATATAAACTAATGATTTGTATAATTAACTTTCAGTAGCCTGAAGGTAGCAAGTAAAATAAAATCCAAATAAAAATAGCTCTAATAACTAAAATATGCCTGGCCCATATTTTCAGAAAGACAGCTTTTGCAACTTATTTAGCCAGGTACTCAAAATCCCACTTCCTTGTCAACCAACTGAATAATTTAAAAATACACACACACATACACTTCTCTTGATCTTTCCAATTCTGTTTTTGTTCTCATATTCTCAGAGACTCCAGGATATGAAAACATGTCTGCTATATTACGCAGGTAGAATAAAGGAAGAGAACTTACGTCTCAATTCTCATTAGTTCTTATGTGTTATTGAATGACTCATTTGTATTGTGTGCATAGCCAAATGATATCAGAGGACATTCAAAATATAAAAATGCTTAATGGTAAATTCTTTCGCTAAAATTACTTCGGAAACAAAAAGCCAAATAAGGCAAAAAATATTTTCTTAAGGGCCTGCCCAGTCTAGGGACCTTGAAAACAAGAAGCAGAGGCACAGGGAAGTCCCAAGATAGTGCACTGTAAATATTGGGACATATGTGGCTGCAATGATTTAAAAGTAGAAGTGAGGGGTTGGCAAAATAGGGGCAGATAGTCAAAAAGTAGGAACTTCCAGTTACAAAACAAACAAATCTTGGGGATGGTATGGTGATTATAGTTAATAATACTGTATTATATACTAGCAAGTTCCTAGGAGAATATATCTTAAAAGTTTTCATCTCAAGAAAACAAAATTTAACTATGTATGGTAATGGGTGTTAACTAAGCTTATTGTGGTGATTATTTTGCAATATATACATATAGGCATATATTAAATCATTTTGCTTACACCTGAAACTAATATAATGTTATATGCCAATTATATCTCAGTAAAAAATAATAGAAGAGAGCAATATTTTTAGGAACAGTGGATTTTTCACCATACAAGTCTGAGCAGAACTTGTAATTTATATACAGGAGTATTCATTCATCCCCTCTATGTTTATATTCTTAACATGTTGCAGGGGGCTATTTATATGCTTCTAAGCAAGAGTTGTTCTCTTGCACTGGGAAATAGAGATAGTATTTCTTAAATATAATTTTTTCAACACTCTTTTAACATATTTACAAATGAGGACAAGTGTGCTTCTGCAGAATCCCACAAGGATTCTGGGAGTAATGGCATAATCAAGGATAGGGCTCTTCACAGTTAAGGGGCTCATTCGTTCTTAGCAGCTATTTAGCTAGCACAGAATAGCAATTATTAACCCAAAGCTAACAGTCATAGTTGGTTATTTGATAGGGCCAGACTAAGTGCTGGTCATTCACTAATGCCAAGTATTTTTTCTAGTTAGATAAGAAAACTTATTTGAATTGAGCCTCAAACAGAATATTTATGTGGTTCTTTTTATTAGAGGTTCTGGTTAATTTCTAAAAGCTTTATGTATAATTAACTATCCATGACTTTTTCTATTCTACTAGTGGAATGTCACTTTACAAAAGAAAAGTCAATATACAGAAGGGCCAAAGTCAGCCTTGCGTCTGACTCTGCTGAAAGGACTTAAAGTGTGAGTCACTGGAGAGAATGCTTCCCCCAAAATAACACTATGAGAATCTTGGACATTTATTTCTTGTGTTCAGCCAGTGTAGATGTGGTTTACATGAAGGATGATGTGTTAGGAGATAAAAAGCAAATGTTATTTCAGAGCAAAGAATTTGGCTTAGGAACTGAAGTATGAAGGATGCTAAAACAACAACAACCAACAAAAAATAACAAGAGCACAAAAGCCCCAAACACCATTAGTTGTGACCAAAAAGGCAGCCACAAAATAAAATCATGGCGCTTATCCTCTTAAACCTATTTTCCCTAATTAAGGAAAAAAAATATGAGTACCAATTGGTCAGTGACTGTAAAGAATGTCAGTATTTTTATTTTTTCAATTAGCATCTGAAGGGAAAATGAAACATTCATTCTGAAATTAGTCATGATTTTCTAGTCATTCTTGTTGAAAATATACTTTTTCTTTTGCTTACAGGTTTCAATAACTAGAAAGACTAAAGCGTATTTCCTAATGAATGTGGGACAATAGTGCATTCTATTAAGGAGAAGTAGGTTTCAATATATACAGCTGTATCATAAAGTGATTCTATAATTTTCTTTTCTTTAAAATAAGCAGCCCAATACCATGCACCCAGTTTCTCACTAATTTTGTCTACTTAAGGGACTGTTATACCTCTCATGCTTTTACATCTTCACTGTACTGGGGGTGGGTCGAGGGGAGGGTCTCTTTCATTATCCAAGGCAGTGGGAGTTGTATGTATGACAAATTGAAGTTTGGCCTCAGCGCCTTTAAACAGTAGACAGACTCTTAGATATCTGAACTTTAAGGTCTTACGTACTGACAAGCTGAGCAGATTTTTATTTTGGCTGAGTTCTCTCCCTGCCACCATATGGAACTAGTTTGTCTTTTTCATAATCACTTGAAGAAAATGCAAAATAACCCCCACGGTTCTCCTTCAGAGCCTGGTAGCAATGACTCAATTTGACAGAGTTTCCCAACACTGTTATGTCTTCTGGTCGCTGCTCCAGGGCTGTCTCTGCTTTAACCACCCTCCCTGCCCTGCCCCCACCCTATTGAAAGGGCTGGGCACCAGCAAAGAGTGATACCAGAACATGTCTTTTAGCACTGAGTTTAAATGATATAGGTAACGTCTTTTGCTGAAAGTAAAGACAATATTTCTCTTGTCAGTCTACATAGAGAGAAACCAGTGTTTGCCTCAGTGTAGACTTCTAGCAAGATTAGGCATTTATTTGGTGTCATGAAGAGGTCGTAGAGAGGTATACAATGATTAGTATTGTATGAAAGAAGGTAAGGGGAAAAAATCTAAAGATGCTAAAGTGTTCAAAAAGTTTAGTGGAAAAAATTAGCTTTGGAAGCTATGGAGGACTTGGACTTTGCGGGAGGGATGAGGAGGATATTATCAATAAAAGGGGTGTGAAATTCATAGCATAATTAAAGTGAAGTAATTTAAGATCATAAAAGGTAAGATATAAAGGGGACTCATCAGTCCTTTGAATGTGTTGGGAACGTCAAGTGAAAAGGCAGGCAAAGAACTTATTTAGATACTAAGCACTTAAGATAGATTTTTATTCCTTTTCTCATTTCTATTAGTATTTGAAGCTGAAAATTACTTGTTTTGTTTCCATAAAATGGTCTTTTTGTTAAGTATAGAGTTCTACAGTGGGAATTACTAAGGTTGAAAGTCTTGAGATAAAGACAAGAATATAAATTTTATCTTAGCACAAAGAAGACTTGAGCTCTAAATTAGCCATTCCTAATATAGTAAACTTATCTCTAGTTAAACAATGTTTTCTATTTCCTTTCAAAATAGCATCATCAAGATAAACACTCTATTCTCTTTAAATAAAGAGATTGTGCAGGATTGTGCAAGCAGATCTTGGGCTTATAAATGACCAGAACTTTACTGAATTGATTCTTTGCTCCCAAGTCTAAAATCAACTATCTTTTAAGACAAAGTATTATGCAGGAAGCCTTTTCTCTTCTTTCTCCTATAAATTGCTGTTGCACAGATAAGTTGCTTCTCCTGTGGCACATCTCATTTTGCCTACTGTAGGATTTCTCTTTATATATGTGTCTTTTCTTCCTCATCAGACTGATAAGCACTTGATGAGAACTCTTCCTGTCTTAGCCATCTTTTAAACTCCATATATGATTTACATGATAGGTATTAACAAATATTTATTGAGTCAATATGAATTAAGAATTCAAACTATTAAGATTTACTTATCACAAGAGATTATTTATATATAGTAATATTTTAACTCCAATAATACAATTATGTTTTACAATTCAAATGCCATGGGCTTTTTTTTTCCTGATTTGAAATTTGTCCAATATTATTGATCTAATGGTCTGCTCAAATATTATTGGGACGATGTTTTAATAAGGATGGAATTAATTTGTGCCGCCATCAGAAATTTGAAGAAACATCTCAAGAAATAAACTATTAAAGCAAATACGAGAAATGAGAACATCAAGTTTGACCAAAGGATCTATAGGTATACATAAGTTTCATTCTGTTGCATAATTCCCTCTGGAACATAGATATTCATTTTAAAGATGTGTTTCAAAAGCTTCATCTTCTTTGTTAGAGGATAGAGGTCTTTCCAATCCTGAATCTCAGGACTGCAGTCTCTCTTGGAACAGGCAGTATTAAATGTGCCATTTTCTGCAACACTATTTTTTCCTATGCTAGAGACATATTCTGTTACTGTATTGTCCATAGGTGAATGGATTATATACTTATTTACAACAGCCAGTAAATGCGAGAAGATAGGAAAATATGAAGTAAAGTTGGTGCCCCTATGAAAAAAAAGAGTGAACATATGCCTATGACAGAGAGTTGTATGACAATGATCTATGTTCATAGTTATGAATGTGTAAGTAGAAGGAAAAATTCACATGAAGTTTCAAAAGAAAAGAGAATGTGGGTAGGAAGATTAAAGATCTAATAACATATGGTTGGCAAATTAAAAATTAAGGACAAGATGGAGATTGAGAGATTAAGTATATAAAAGATCAACAAGATATAGGTGGTTTGGTACAGAGGAAGTATGAATGAAGAAAATAATTGACAATAAAGTCATTAACTAAAATTTTTCCTTCTTTTATCTCCCCACTGCCCACAAAAAGTAAACATATAAAACATTAGCTTCTGATGAGTAGGACTGCATTATGTACATTTGCATGTGAGTGTCTATAGACCTCAAGAGAGAACAGAACATTGGGAGCTTAATTGTCTGGGTATGCACTGTAGCTCTTATCCTTTCTGATCCTCGGTTGCCTCATCTATAAAATGAATCTAATAATAGTATTGTCCTTCTAATACTGTTGTGACAAATAAATGAATTAATACATATAAAGGGGCTTTCCCAGTGGCAAAGTGGAAAAGAATCTGCCTGCCAATGCAGGAGATGCAAGAGATGCAGGTTTGATCCCTGGGTTGGGAAGATTCCCTGGAGAAGGAAATGGCAACCCACTCTGGTATTCTTGCCTGCAAAATTCCATGGACAGAGGAGCCTGAAGGCTATAGTCCATGGCGTTGTCAAGAGTTGGATGCAACTGAGACACTGAGTTCAATATATATAACTCAATATATATAAAAGTCTTGAAAAGATTGTTGCATGTAGAGTACTTATCAATATTAATAAAAAATTAAACAAAGAAATCAAACTTCCCTAACCAATAACTATAAACAACAGAGAAGCACAGTAAACATTAGCTAAACAAAAAAAAAGTCTAAATTAAACAAGCAAAATGTATATGTCATTGGTACATATGCACAAGCATACTGAAAGTGACAAAAATAGTGAGATAGACATGCAGCTAAATAAGACACATATGTAGGCAATAAGCTGGAGAAATAAAAGATGAGAAAAGGCCAGTTTTCCGAAATTAATAGGCCCTATTTCCTTTGAAAGTTTTTCTCATTTTTATACAGAGCAAGCACAAAGAACAAGAAACCAGAGTCGCTTTGATGACCACCTAAGTTAAGGTCTACATTATTTTGAACCCAGAGGCCTGAATAATAATCCTTTAATTCAATGGTCCATCCAGTCAAGAGTCAAGGCTATGGTTTTTCCAGTACTCATGTATGGATGTGAGAGTTGGACTATAAAGAAAGCTAAGTGCCGAAGAATTGATGCCTTTGAACTGTGGTGTTAGAGAAGACTCTTGAGATTCCTTGGACTGCAAGGAGATCCAGCCAGTCCATCATAAAGGAGATCACTCCTGGGTGTTCACTGATGCTGGGAAAGATTGAGGCAGAAGGAGAAGGGGACAACAAAGGATGAGATGGTTGGATGGTATCACTGACTCAATGGATATGAATTTGGGTGAACTCTGGGAGTTGATGATGGACAGGGAGGCCTGGCATGCTCTAGTCTGTGGGGTTACAAAGAGTCGGACACGACTGAGTGACTGAACTGAACTGAATTCAAACATTTATTCTTTAATAAACTAAAATTGTAATCTTTTGAGAATCCTATGTTTTTCTTGACTGAATCCAGTATATACATTTTTTTCCTTTCTTTACTTATAATTGATACTTGGAAAAATCCCTGAAAATATCACCCGTTCCAACCTATACTTTAATTTTCATTTCTACTTTCTGAAATCTTCCTTCATGACACTGTCTTTTTAAGTTGGCATTATCTGTTCGCAAATGGAACTATATCATTGGTAAATCACCAGAATTTGTGTAGTGTATTAGTTCAGTTCAGTTCAGTTGCTCAGTCGTGTCCAACTATTTGCAACCCCATGGTGTATTCTAATGGCATTAGTGTATTACTCTAACCATCATTTAAGAAGGAGTATCTTATCCTATTTGCTTCTTAAGCCTCAGATGTCCTGATGAAGATATGTAATTCTATACACATCTTTAACATGATCAGTGGAAGATGTGCAAGTGTGAAAAATGCCTGAGATAGCAAGGGTCATGGAAATCTGTGCTGTGATTAAGAAAGAAACATTTCCAGAATTACAGGAAATTTCAGCCTCAAATAATCAGAAACTTCAGAGAAGCCAGTTTCATTTATTCCCTCATTTTATTATGATTGCTTAATATAGTATTGAAAGTGAAAGTGAAGTCGCTCAGTCGTGTCCGACTCTTTGCGACCCCGTGGATTGTAGCCCACCAGGCCCCTCCGTCCATGGGATTCTCCAGGCAAGAATACTGGAGTGGGTTGCCAATTCCTTCTCCAGGGGATCTTCCCGACCCAGGGATCGAACCCAGGTCTCCCGCATTGCAGGTAGATGCTTTAACCTCTGAGCCACCAGGCTTTCATTATATATATTTAAACTATACACTCATTTTTCATCTAAGTTTTGATAACACAGATTTTTAATGTCCCTTTCTTGACTTCAGTTCAGTTCAGTCATTCAGTCATGTCCGACGCTTTGTGACCCCATGGACTGCAGCACACAGGGCTTCCCTGTCCATCATCAAATCCAGAGCTTGCTCAAACTCATGTCTATCGAGTTGGTGATCTCATTCAACCATCTCATCCTCTGTCGTCCCCTTCTCCTCCTGTCTTCTAACTTTCCAATAAGTCAATTCTTTGCATCAGGTGGCCAAAGTATTGGAGTTTCAGCTTCAATATCAGTCCTTCCAATGAACACCCAGGACTAGTCTCCTTTAGGATGGACTGGTTGGACCTCCTTGCAATCCAAGGGACTCTCAAGAGTCTTCTCCAACATCACAGTTCAAAAGCATCAATTCTTTGGTGCTAAGCTTTCTTTATGGTCCAACTCTCATATCCATACATGGCTACTGGAAAAACCATAGCTTTGACTAGATGGGCCTTTGTTAGCAAAGTAATGTCTCTGCTTTTTAATATGCTGTCTACGTTGGTCATAACTTATCTTCCAAAGAGCAAGCATCTTTTAATTTCATGGCTGCAGTTGCCATCTGCAGTGATTTTGGAGCCCAAGAAGATAAAATCTGTCACTGTTTCCACTGTTTCCCCATCTATTTGCCATGAAATGATGGAACCGGATGCCATGATCTTAGTTTTCTGAATGTTGAGTGTTAAGCCAGCTTTTTGACTTTGCTCTTTCACTTTCATCAAGAAGCTTTTTTAGTTCCTCTTCACTTTCTGCCCTTAAGGTGGTGTCATCTGCATATCTGAGGTTATTGATATTTCTCCCAGCAATCTTGATTCCAACTTATGCTTCATCCAGCCCCACATCTCTCATGATGTACTCTGCATATAAGTTAAATAAGCAGGGTGACAATATACAGCCTTGTCATACTCCTTTCCCAATTTGGAACCAGTCCATTGTTCCATGTCTAGTTCTAACTGGTGCTTCTTGACCTGCATACAGATTTTTCAGGAAGCAGGTAAGGTGGTCTGGCATTCCCACCATTTTAAGAATTTTCCACAGTTTGTTGTGATCCACAAGATCAAAGGTTTTAGCATAGTCAGTGAATCAGAATTAGATGTTCTTCTGGAATTCTCATGCTTTTTCTATAATGCAACAGATATTGGCAATTTGATGTCTGGTTCCTCTGCCTTTTCGAAATCCAGCTTGGACATCTGGAAGTTCTTGGTTCATGTATTGTTGAAGCCTTGCTTGGAGAATTCTTGACTTACAAATGTTAATATAATGTAGAACTTGATAAAAATGAGTTGATCAGTTTTTCTCAGTTAGATGATTGCATTTGTTGAAAATTTATGATAAATTCTTTCTCAATAAAAAATAAAACGGTAAATTCGCACTGTGTTATCTCTGAGTGCTTTTGCACAGTGCTGACAGAGTACACTCTATTCTGTACATGTACAAAAATGTTTCTTCCTGAAAGCTGTAACAATGAAATCCCACTTCTCAAAGTTCAGAAATGCATACTAAAGCGATTCTCTGTTTTTAGTTCTAAAGAAAAATAATGTTCTAGTATTCCTTCTTTTTCTAAGGATACATTAAAAAACATGAGTGCCAAGTGAATTACATGGCACTGAGACTCCTATAAAGAACATAAACAGTCCCTTAAACTTATTTCAATTTGGCATCATGTGTGGCTGACAGAGTTAGTTCTGAGTGAGTGGCTCACTGACCAGGCCTCTTCTGGTGCCTAGCAGACCAGGCCAACAGCCATCTCCGAGAGTTTATGGGTTTGCTTTTTTAACAAAAATTAAGCCAGGACCTTGTAAAACTTATGATTGAAACTGGTCATTTTTCTTTTTTTTTAGTATAAACAAGTTCAAGGGAGGTAGTTTTGTTCTCATTTTTATTTCTGTCTAAAGAACAGCAAGAAACTTTCTTTCCAGCATTCCCTAGGGGAATACAGAAGAGAAAGAAAGGGTGAGTAGAATGCTGAAAACCACTGAGAGACACTGTCTGAGGATTTTTGCAAAGAGAAAATATGTTCTCTTGTACTTGGACAATGTGTTGTTAAAAGTTCTGCAAATAAGGCTTCAGATTGTTCTCTTGACCAAAATCATCAGTACACTTCTTTCTCTCCACAAGTAATGTAATATAGAGTCCATTTCTTTATCATGTAATATGGCCTTCGTTTTCTGTAGCACAGCAAACCTCAACATATAGGATATTTGCTTTTGTCTAACTAAGGCAGGCTCTCTCCCACCTCTGGGTCTTTGCCTACATTGCTCCTTCTGGCTACAATCTCAAGACTTTCCTCCTTCTGCCACCATCCTCTATACAAGCTTTGTGGACACTTATTCTTCACAAATAACCAAAAATTTCCTCTAGGAAGCTTTTCCTGGTCCACTTTGATCTCCTCCAATGAACTCCATCCATCCTCAACCTCAGCCAAGTGGACCTCTTTTCTTTATTGCCCAGCTTAGCTTAATTCCAAGGGTTCTTACTATGAAGCTGAATCACACAAAAATGCAAGCAAAATCTGTGCTTGTTCATTTATTCTGGGGAGAAGATGCATAGCTCCAGCAAAACTTTTAAAAGATCTATAATTCCTTGATCAAAAGCCAAGATAGTACAAAACAAATAAATCAAATGGGCATGTTAACAGGGAAGGCAATGGCACCCCACCCCAGTACTCTTGCCTGGAAAATCCAATGGACGGAGTAGCCTGGTGGGCTGCAGTCCATGGGGTCACTAACAGTCGGACAGACTGAGCGACTTCACTTTCACTTTTCTCTTTCATGCATTGGAGAAGGAAATGGCAACCCACTCCAGTATTCTTGCCTGGAGAATCCCAGGGATGAGGGAGCCTGGTGGGCTGCCGTCTATGGGGTCACACGGAGTCGGACACGACTGAAGTGACTTAGCAGCAGCAGCAGCTGAAACTTTTAAGTCAACTAACCCATATTTCCTTCCATTTCTTCATCTATTAGTTCCACAAGACCAGCAGGGATGATGTTTCCTTTCAGTGTCATTAAAGTATTGATTCTGCCAGCATCATCTGGGTATACTTGGTAGGCTTGAGATATGTAGGTTCTATCCCAGGATCAGAATCTCTGGATGTGAGATTCAGAAATCTACACTTTAGATAAACATCTTAGTTGACTATATGCATACTCAAATTTTGCAAATAACTGAGTAGTACCAGTACCAAGGAAATAATAGCAACATGGTAAATGTTTGATGGGTGACCAGCTGACTGAATAAATGAATGAATGCAGATTCTGATTTCAAAAGAATTGTAACAGCTATTAAGAGAGTAATTTTAGTGAAGTTACGTAAATTAAAGCAAAACCATAGTCACGTAAGAGAAAAAACAAAATAATTATGAATATTGGACCACTAAGTATATTATAATTATTATTTATTAACAAGCCAATAAAACATTGACTTAATATCTCTAATTGTCAGCATATGCTCTAGGTTAGGAGACATTAAAGAAGCATATCATATTCAAATGTAATTCTTCTCCTAAGAAAGAACATTAGGTATATTTAAAAATCAGATTATAAATAGGTACAAACTACTCATTTGCTTTTTAGCACATCCATTATTTTTAAGGCACAGTTAATTAAAATAATTATTTTACAACAATGTTGTGACACCAATTGTTTTTATAATGACTTCTGATCTTCAGATCTGGAAAATTCTCTCTAGAATTGATCATAAACACATGTGAGGAGAATAAAGTGTTTTTCATTTGCAGTCTAAAAATGAATAAGACTAAAATTATTCTTTCTTCAGGTGTTTAGTTGAGTTTCTGGGGCAAGTAATAAAACAGCACTTTTGATTCTTTAGGGCTTCCCTGGTGGCTCAGAGGGTAAAGTGTCTGCCTGCAATGCGGGAAACCTCGGTTTGATCCCTGGATTGTGAAGATCCCCTGGAGAAGGAAATGGCAATCCACTCAAGTATTCTTGCCTGGGGAATCCCATGGATGGAGGAGCCTGTCAGGCTACAGTCCATGGGGTTGCAAAGAGTCACATGACTGAGCGACTTCACTTTCTTTTTCTTTGTTTTTTTTTTTTATTCTTTGAATAAAGAATGAGCAGAACAGTTTAAGCACTTGTATGTTAGTATCAAAAGAGACATATCTAAGCATTCTGCAAATATTTGGCATGAAGTAAATGCTCAAGTAAAGGGCTTTCCTGCTGGCTCAGATGGTAAAGAATCTGCAGGGGACCTGGGTTGCGAATGTCCGCTGGAGAAGGGAATGGCTGCCCACTACAGTATTCTTGCCTGGAGAATTCCATGGACAGAGGAGCCTGGTGGGCTACAGTCCATGGGGTAGCAAAGAGTCAGACACAACAGAGCTACTAACACTTTTACTTTGGGCATCCCCTGTGGCTCAGTGGTAAAAGAATCTGCCTGCAATGAAGGAGACACAGCACAAGCCGTGAGTTCAATCCCTGGGCTGGGAAGATCCCCTGAAGAAGGGAATGGCTAAGCACTCCACTAACACTCCAGTATTCTTGCCTGGAAAATCCCATGGATAGAGGAGCCTGGGGAGCTCATTCTATAGCGTTGCATAGCTGGACACGATTTGAAAACTAAACACACACAAATGTTCAATTAATATAGAGAAGGCAATGGCAACCCACTCCAGTACTCTTGCCTGGAAAATTTCCTGCTAGGCTGAAGTCCATGGGGTCACTAAGAGTCAGACACAACTGAGTGACTTCACTTTCACTTTTCACTTTCATGCATTGGAGAAGGAAATGGCAACACACTCCAGTGTTCTTCCCTGAAGAATCCCAGGGATGGGGGAGCCTGGTTGGCTGCCGTCTATGGGGTCGCACAGAGTTGGACACGACTGAAGTGACTTAGCAGCAGCAGCAGCAGAGTTAATTGTTATGATTATACTATCAGCACAGAATTTATAGTTGAGCATTTAATGTTCATATATACTTGTTAGTTGCTAAGTTGTGTTCAACTCTTTTGAGACTCCATGGACTGTATCCCCCCAGGCTCTTCTGTCCATGGGAATTCAAAAAAAAGGATACTGGAGTTAAGTTGCTATTTCCTTCTCCAGGGGATCTTCCCACCAGGGATCAAACCCACGTCTCCTACACTGGCAGGTGGATTATTTACCACTGAACCACCAGGAAAGCTTCATGGGTAACTACTTATGGTTGAAGTGAGTAAATGTTCTCAAAAATAAATAAATCATCTACAGAGAAAAAGCACTATATTAGTTACAGTGTAGTCAATATTTTATATTGTCATTTTCATCAGTTAAAAGCTTTTCACTAAAAAATAAAACTAAATCTCATACTTTCTGATAAGTTCACAGTTATTTACCTGTGATTTCTAAAAAACAAATAAACAAACAAAAAATCAGTTTACTCACCTAGTGGCAGCTATCAAAATTGTAGGCAGAGTACTTAGTCCTTGTAACCCACAAACTACTTATTTATGACAGCAATAAAGCATCCTTTTCCAGAATTAATCAGCTGAGGGAATAAGATATGCTTTACATTTATTTTACTAACATTTTATTTCATTTGCTTGGCATCATGCAAAATAGAAATTCTTGCATAACTTTTGGAGGTTAAAAAAATAAACATTAAAGTCTGCAGTTGAATAGATCAAAGAAATGAATCTCATCCAAGTAACAATCCAAGAAATTAAAAAATAATACTTTATTAAAAACCTTACATGGAAACTGTCATATGTTGCCATTCTTTACCATAAACCTCTGGATATTGACTTGGTCTCTGAATTTATAGCATTTGGATCAATAATGGCCATATAGTAATCAGCTGTGTTTGCTGAATTCACAAAAGGTATCTTTGTTGATATGTCTTTCATATACTTATTGAAAGTGCTTCCTTTCCAGACATATGCCATGCATTGTAGAGAGGTCCCTGCCCTCCTAGAAATGGCAGTCTAATAAGAGGGAATAGTCCATTACAACCCGCTGTGATAAGAAGTCTGATAAAGGTATGCACAGAACACAGGGAGAGCACACAGAAGGGGCTCATTACTCAACCTAAAAAACAGAGCTCTACAGCCTGAGCTAAGACAATCAAGTCAGGAAAGAGGTTAGGTCTTGAAGGACAAATGTTAAGTTGTGTGTATTTGCCTCACCCACCATGTTTTGCACACTGCTGTTGCTCCTATTTATTGAACAGGGTAATTGACTGAAAAAACAATTGAATGAATGTGAGAAAAGATCATGAAGACAGGCTGCGCTTGGGGGCTAAGTCCTAAGTCTCTGACATATTACTAGTTGTCTGGCTCTCCTCTTTGCTCTTAGCATCGTACTCCATCATTACCTTTTTATACTCTATAAAATACAATACCGCAGTTCGCCTAATGAGACATACCGGGTCTCACTTACAAGCTTTCACATATGCTATTCACTCTTTTCCCTCCAATTTGACTTATTTCTCCAGCTAAATCTAATTTGCCATTTTAATGTCAACTTAGGTCGCCTCTTGGAGGCCTCCCCAGCTCCCTAAAATTGGTTAGGTCCCCCTGTTAAAGCCATGTTTCTCTTTATCCCTGAACTCATGGCACTGTAATTGCCTGTTTGTCTTTCTGCTATCTACCCCAGCCCCAAGGCACATGAGTATAGATATGTGTGAACACACACATACATGACTGTACTGAAATATCTCTGGAAATAGTACCCTAGGACAGCACTAATAGAAAATAACAAATACTTTCTTCATTGAAGATAGAACCTTCATCATTTCAGTGGTGGCCAATATTTAGGAGGGCCCCCAGCAGTGGGATCATAGGACATTTCTACAGATTATTTCCTGGAGGCAGCGTTAGCTGGTTCTAACAATCTTTGCCAATCTACACATTTCCAGGACAGTAGTTCTCTGAGCCCCAGCATTACTCACTCTGGAGCAGGAATCCTGGGAATTCTTAGACCTAGCAGCATCAAGGTGTTTCTCGTCTTGGAAAAATCTAAGACTCTGGAGACTGACATTAATCTGCATTAAAGTCAAGAGATTTCTTGACCCTTATAAGACCTGAAGAAGACACAGAGTGACTTTGTAAGATCATGTCTTTTTCTTCTTGAAATACTTCATCTCAGTTTAAGCATTATAAAATAAAAATTTTGTTAAATAAAACAATTCCTCCTCTGTTTTAGAAAGCATAACCACAACAAACATCATAGTCTAAATAAAAGTAATAGAACTCCTAAGTTGGAGAAGTTATTTGAAAATACAAATAAAACTACTTAAAAGCCTTAGGTTTGACATCTAGGTTAAAAATTTAAGAGGCTAGAATCTGCCAAGAGATTTCCTATGTGTTTATTTTCTACCTTGATCGATCCAGAACTGCTGTAAGAAATAAATTTCCCCTTAGTATTTCAATACATATGCGACTGTTCTATCTAGGACCATGCAGCCCAGAGGATCAGAAAAATTAAAAACATTTCACTAAGAACTGAAAAAACTTTTGAAATACCTATAAAAAATACAGGACTTAAATTTACGTGGGAAACTCAAGAGAATTCTTTTCAATCCGCACTAATTTGTTTTGTCCATAAAATACATACATGGTTTGGGAAGACTTTAATGACTGAAAAAAGGGGTTTTGGAATTGGAAAGACTTCATCCTTTTTATCCCTCCTTTTTACTCCTTTTGCTCTTCAGTTTACTTCTGAGTACCTGAAAAGTGGGAAAGTAAGGTAACTTGTTCAAGGTAACCCAGAAAAGTAACTAGAGATCCAAGTCTAGAGTTCATGTCTTTTGATTTCCAATGCAATATTTTACCCAATACATAAAACTACTTCCCAAAAAGATATTTATCAAAATAAACTTTGTGCCAAAAGGTGTTTAATGACCAAATTATTTTTAAGTTGCTTTTTTGGGTAATTTTGTTTAAACATCTTATTTATTTCTTCCATCTGGATCGATCAAGGTAGAAAATAAACACATAGGAATCTCTTTCAGAGCAAGGCTTTACCATAGCCATAGACAGTTCTACCCTGAAAGCATCATTCATCCCCAACAAATAACAGGGGAATGATAAAATGAGAAGAATATTCCCAAATGATAAATATAAAGTATATTTATAAATATAATGGCAAGATTATAATTATAATCTAATATGTAAATTAAATAAACATTATCATTCAGATGTCATGAATACAAACTTTCCATTGGCTTAAAGAAGACCTATCTTTAAGCCTGTCATTATACTATCTGTAATCGAGAATTTATTAATTGAGTTAATATAAAAAGATCAAAGGAATAAACTTCAGAGAACAAACTACACCCAAGAATGGAAAAAATTAACATGCAAAGTTACTTGACAAAATCATAAGGCAAAATTTATCTCCAGTTGGTAAATCGTTATTTTTTCGGGTATACTAATATAGGACCACTTCAACCAATACAAATCAGCTTTATGTGACATATCTTGTAAGAATTTTCTTTATAACTACATATTCTGTTGCCAAGAAATCTCACAAAACTTAAAGTTATTAAACTCAGCCCAACCAGTAATGGGACAAAATGACCTTTCGTGTTTTTGAATATGATAAAATGGGAAGTACATAGTATCATTTATCTAGCATTCTTGTCTAAAAGATGTAATTTGAATCTCATCAGAAAGAAATAATCAGATAAATTAATAAAGAGACATTTCTGAGGAAAACTGACCATGATTTATTTCTGAGGAAAACTGACCATGATTTTTTTTTTTTAATACTAATGATGAGTGTTAGAGAAGATTCTTGAGAGTCCCTTGGACTGCAAGGAGATCCAACCAGTCCATTCTGAAGGAGATCAACCCTGGGATTTCTTTGGAAGGAATGATGCTAAAGCTGAAACTCCAGTACTTTGGCCACCTCATGAGAAGAGTTGACTCATTGGAAAAGACTTTGATGCTGGGAGGGGTTGGGGGCAGGAGGAGAAGGGGACGACCGAGGATGAGATGGCTGGATGGCATCATGGATTCGATGGACGTGAGTCTGAGTGAACTCCGGGAGTTGGTGATGGACAGGGAGGCCTGGTGTGCTGCGATTCATGGGGTCACAAAGAGTTGGACACGACTGAGCAACTGAACTGAAGTGAATGATGAGTGTGTGATAGACTGCTCTCAGTAAAAGATGACTAAAGAAACCTCAGAAGGCTTTGAGGGAATCTGAACTAGGTCCTGCATCCAAAGAAGTAAACAGATAACTATCAATCAGTAAAAGACATTTTGGGGACAGTGGTGGTGGAGAGTTGAATTTTAATAGAGGAATATACTAAATTTTTTATTGAATAAATAATAAACATCTTGAGTATGATAAAAATTGAATTAAACAATAAAACATCTTTCATAGTTGTATTGCACTTAATCTTGCCCAATACAAAAATATGTTTACAAACTCTTTCTAATTGGATTCATATAACAAAATGGTGAGAACTACAGAAGAGGGGACATTATCCCCACCTAAAGATGAAAAAACTGAGGTATAAATATGTGATTTGCCCAAGTTTTAGCTAGATTATGCTACTGTCAACTTGGTTAATCTGAGAACTATGTTTCTTAGAATCTCCTTTGTACTTTTTCAGGTTAGAGTTGGCCCAGAGAGGACTTTGCATGAGACTTGGTGGAAGTAAAGCGTGGTCTAGCTCTCAGATTAGCAGGAAGTATAAAGTGTGGTTTGGCGCTCAGATTAGCATTAGACATGGTAATGCTCAGGGTCAGAGGTGTCCAGCCACTCTCAGTTTGTCCTCTTTCTACTCTGAATCTGGCTTGCTTACCCCCACGCTAAGTATGTGTTCAAACTCACCACTAGATGCTTGACTGCACAGCCCCAGGTGACATCGTTACAGCTTTCTGAGACTCTTCTGATGTGGTCCACTCTGGATGTACCTGATTTCTCAAATTTCCCTGCTGGCTTCCGTTTCTCCACCACCACACTGGGGTTCAAGTATATGTGTTACTGACCCTTCCTCTGATTATTCACCTTCATCTTCCAGAACTTCACTTCCCAAACTCATTTTATATTTGTGTAATATGTATAAATAAATCCTTATTTCCATGATACTCATCAAGCTTTTGTTTCCCTGACCGAACACTGACTGATGGAACCAAGTTGGCTTTATGGACAGTGAAGCCAGATTTCACTATTTAAGTTTCCACATCTTCTGATTCCAGGCTTCCCTTGTGGCTCAGCTGGTAAAGAATATGCCTTCAGTACAGGAGACCTGGGTTTGATCCATGGGTTGGCAAGATCCCCTGGAGAAGGGAAAGGCTACCCACTCCAGTATTCTGGCCTGGAGAATTCCATGGACTGTATAGTCCATAGGGTCACAAAAAGTCGGACACAACTCCAGAGCTCTTTCTGGTTTAAGGATATATCCCTAAACCCACAATTAAAATTTTCTTTTCAGCATTCAATGTGGTGNGAAAGGCTACCCACTCCAGTATTCTGGCCTGGAGAATTCCATGGACTGTATAGTCCATAGGGTCACAAAAAGTCGGACACAACTCCAGAGCTCTTTCTGGTTTAAGGATATATCCCTAAACCCACAATTAAAATTTTCTTTTCAGCATTCAATGTGGTGGTAGCTATGTATTTTAACTCCAAATATTTGTTGCTATTGTTCAGTCTCTCAAGCGTGTCTGACTGTTTGTGATCCCATGGGCTGCAGCATGCCAGGTTTCCTCGTCCTTCACTTCCTCCCAGAGCTTCCTCAAACTCAGGTCCGTTGAGTCGGTGATGCCACCCAACCATCTTGTCCTCTGTTGTCCTCCCCTTCTCCTCCTAGCCTTCAATCTTTTCCAGTTTCAGGGTCTTTTCCAATGAGTCGGCTTTTTGTATCAGGTGACCAAAGTATTGGAGCTTCAGCCTCAGCATGTATTCCTCCATTGAGTATTCATACCAGCAAAAATCAGCTAAGTTTTAATAAGAAGAAAAAGGTTACTGTAAACCCTAAGCTGATAAAAAATCTTACTGAAGTATTTTTTTAGTGATACCAAAATGTAATCATTTATCAAAGAATTAAAGGGGAGAAAAGTAAAAAATAAATGTGTATACATAAAGGTGATTTTATTCTAATGAGTAAGTTCTGAACTGCAAGGAGCTTTATAAATAATTTATAGGATGGAGAATTGAGCAATGAAATAATGTGTCCACAACATTCAGATTATTGAAGACAGAAATGGGGTTAGAAGAAACATATATTATCTCTTAGAATATGTTATTTGAATGTATTTAATTCCAGAAATTAACTGATACATTTCCCTTTATTAAGGCATGGCCATATGGTGAGTAGTTATAAGATCAAAGCTCAAAATGTGACTTTTATTAGTACCTGTGACCTTGTGTGAAGTATTGTACTTCAATCTTTTTATATAAAACAAGGTATCTGATGCATAGTCTACAGTCAACAAATAACAAATATTAACTGTTAGTAATAATTTAGCTGGCTTAGGTATACATCTTCAATATTGAACAAAATGGTTTCTCTAGGCTAGAAACTTAGAAATTAGTGGGAAAGATGACAGACACTGTTATGTGGTTATCTTACCATGTGTATGATCTTTCCCACTAATTTCTAAGTTTCTAGCCTATAGAAACCATTTTTTTTAAATGTGGATTGTTTGTTATTTAGCCACTAATTTATGTCCAACTCTTTTGTAATGCCATGAGCTGGAGCCCTCCAGGCTCCTCTGTTCATGGAATTTTCCAGGCAAGAATACTAGAGTGGGTAGCCATTTTCTTCTCCAGGGATCTTCCAAACCCAAGGATCGAACCCACATCTCCTGCACTGGCAGGCTGGCAGTCAGATTTGTGGATATTTACAGATTGTTATGAATCTTTGTTTGGGACCACAAAGCATCCAAACTCACCTGAGAATGAGGGTGACGTCTCATTTCTCTGGGAAATCAGTGTAGGGAGATTTATAGGAATGACTCTAGGACTGATTCCTGTGGAAGACTGAAGGAAGCAGTACTAAGCAGAAGGAGAAGCTGGGCTCACATGCAGTCACAGTGACCATATCAGCTAATTTCAAGTGAAAATCCTGGATAGTCTCTCAGAACTGTCCTGAATTAGGGCAAGTAGTCTTGAATATATTCCTGTACTGACTCAGTGGATGCAATCCATCTGTAGGAAGGAGCAGTGACCTTGAATGATATGACTTTCTTCAGCCACACACAGGCATACTCAGGGGACCATGGCTATAAGCTGTTAGGGTGCAACATTCCCAGCAGGTGGGAGAAGGAGTGCTTCCGAGGGGAGCCATAGATGAGCACATCACAGATTACACTATAGCAGGTGTCACAGAAGACTTCCTGGAATAAAGGAAAGTCTTAAAGGTTTAGAGTGAGTGAAGTCGCTCAGTTGTGTTCGACTCTTTGAGACCCCATGGACTATAGCCCACTAGGGTCCTCCATCCATGGAATTTTCTAGGCAAGAGTACTGGAGTGGGTTGCCATTTCCTTCTCCAGGGGATCTTTCCGACCCAGGGATTGAACCCCGGTCTTCCACATCACAGGCAGACGCTTTAGAAGATGCATCCAAAGTTGGATTTATGTGTATAGGGTAAGGATATAGAATTACTTTTAATCAGAACTGTGAACTCCCTGATGTTCAAGCTGGTTTGAGAAAAGGCAGAGGAACCAGAGATCAAATTGCCAACATCTGCTGGATCATGGAAAAAGCAAGAGAGTTCCAGAAGAACATCTATTTCTGCTTTATTGACTATGCCAAAGCCTTTGACTGTGTGGATCACAACAAACTGTGGAAAATTCTGAAAGAGATGGGAATACCAGACCACCTGACCTGCCTCTTGAGAAATCTGTATGCAGGTCAGGAAGCAACAGTTAGAACTGGACACGGAACAACAGCTGGTTCCAAATTGGAAAAGGAGTACGTCAAGGCTGTATATTGTCTCCCTGCTTATTTAACTTATATGCAGAGTACATCATGAGAAACGCTGGACTGGAAGAAACACAAGCTGGAATCAAGACTGCTGGGAGAAATATCAATAGCCTCAGATATGCAGATGACACCACCCTTATGGCAGAAAGTGAAGAGGAGCTAAAAAGCCTCTTGATGAAAGTGAAAGAGGAGAGTGAAAAGTTGGCTTAAAGCTCAACATTCAGAAAACGAAGATCATGGCACCTGGTCCCATCACTTCATGGAAAATAGATGGGGAAACAGTGGAAACAGTGTCAGACTTTATTTTTTTGGGCTCCAAAATCACTGCAGATGGTGACTGCAGCCATGAAATTAAAAGACGCTTACTCCTTGGAAGAAAAGTTATGACCAACCTAGATAGTATATTCAAAAGCAGAGACATTACTTTGCCGACTAAGGTCCGCCTAGTCAAGGCTATGGTTTTTCCTGTGGTCATGTATGGATGTGAGAGTTGGACTGTGAAGAAGGTTGAGCACCGAAGAATTGATGCTTTTGAGAAGACTCTTGAGAGTGTTGGAGAAGACTCTTGAGAGTCTTAGACTGCAAGGAGATCCAACCAGTCCATTCTGAAGGAGATCAAGCCTGGGATTTCTTTGGAAGGAATGATGCTAAAGCTGAAACTCCAGTACTTTGGCCACCTCATGAGAAGAGTTGACTCATTGGAAAAGACTCTGATGCTGGGAGGGATTGGGGACAGGAGGAGAAGGGGAAGACAGAGGATGAGATGGCTGGATGGCATCACTGACTCAAAGGACGTGAGTCTGAGTGAACTCCGGGAGTTGGTGATGGACAGGGAGGTCTGGCTTGCTGTGATTCATGGGGTCGCAAAGAGTTGGACACGTCTGAGTGACTGAACTGAACTGAACTGAACATGAGGAAGATCTATTTAAAATTCTTTTTTGGTTTATACAGTGTGGCCACAACTATTGTAAGAATTTTCAAAATTAAATTTCTATTAAAATATTTTTAAAAAGAAAACTTAAGAAGAGGCATGGATGGTTAAGAGGAATTTCAAGTAGTTTCTGGACCATATTCACAATGAGGGGTTATCTGATTGTGCAGGGCAGCATAGCAGTAAGAGCTGAATAAGTAGCTAGGATCAAGTCATGATGAGTTTTAGGTGGCAGACTTTACCTGTAGATATCTGAACACTGTTGAAATATGTGAAGGATGGCAGAGACCAAGTCAGATTATCTTTCAGAAAAAATCTTAATAATAGCTTGGAAAATATATTTGAGAGAATCAAGACTGTAAGCAGGAAGGCTTTATAATAGTCTGGGTGTTGGATGACAAGATCTGCATAATACTGCCTCTCCAGAGGAAGTATTTAATAATTTCATGTTGATGGCGTGTTGTTTCACATGATGTATCTATCACAACACTCTCACATTATTGTTTTTTCTTATTTATATTCTCCTGGGTTCTACAGATTTTATTTTCTATCTGAGATTGAGTTTTCCTTAGAGGATAAAAGGAAAATACATGTATTACATGTACATTTGTAAGCTCATCAATCTATTCACAACATTTATTTTTAATCTAGAGTATGAGAAAGATATTAAACTTTTTTTTTTTTTGGTTTATATAGTATGACCACAACTATTATAAGAATTTTCCAAATACAATTACTATTAAGATAAAATATTTTAAAAAAGAAAACTCAAAAATTTCTGATTTTAATTTCTAAGAGGAAAAAATAGAAAATGTAGAAATAGAAAACAAAAACCTGTCATGAATTTCATAGTTTTGATATTAGATTTAGTTTAATTTGAGCAGGTCAGTTTTCCAAAGCCTCATCCAAGTTTCTTCATCTTTATATGCATCTAATAGTACCTGACTCAAAAGTCATTGTAAGGATTAAATGATTATAGTATGAAAAATAATTTAATAAATTATAAAACACTTGTATATAAGTGCATTAATTCCTTTAAGAATTTATCACAGCGAGGCATCCTCTCTTCTCTTCAGAGAGAAGAGAAACTAGCACAAAAGATGCACCGTAAGCAAAGCTGGACATCTGGAGTCCCGACTTGAGGCCACCTGTGGTGTTACTGGCTTGGAGAATCAGTGTGGGGCATGAGTGAGGAGACAGGTGGAGAGGTTCTCTTTTGAAGCTTCTTTTTGATTTTCTTTAAAAAAGCGAATAATAACGCCAGTTTATAATGTGCTTATTTCAACTAAGCTTTCACCAGAAGAGGCATTATGTTTTCATGAGCTTTAATTTCTCAGTTGATGCCAATGTGAATCTTAGTATTTAACTGCATAAGAAGGTGATGATTACAGATCTGTTTTCTGCTCGGTCTTGGCAGGAAAGAGGGCCAGAGCCACCAGCTTTATTAAAGTAGCATTACAGAGTGGAAATTACACAGAACCAGCAGGAGTCAAGCATCCCATGTTTAAGTCTTTCTCCTTCCTTGGGCAAAAATACTGTAGATTTCTGAACCTCAGCTTTGTTTTCTTTAAAACCAAAAGTTTGGAATTAAATGATTAAGTTCCTTCCGGATTTGTAATTCTGATTCTCAACGTTCACAATTCTCTCAAGGGACAAAAATGGAGAGCTCAGAATGCACACCTCACTTTAGCTTTCTGATCACAGATCTGCATCATTCGGGTCAAAATTACAAAGATGCTCAAGGACCAGGAAATGTTCAGTGAGGGGAGTGGGCCTGGAAGAGGAGACAAGCATGCCTTCCTCAAGCAGATGCCAGAATGACAATCATACTACGCATCCTGAAGCCTACTTCAGAGGCCTCCAACACCCCTAAACCTGTACTCTTAATACCACCCCATCCTCATAAGCATGCTCACACACACACACACACACACACACACACACACACACACACACACTGAGAGACGTTTTGGAAAAGAACCAAAACAAATTCTTCAGGAGCCTAGAAAAAGACTAGACTAATTATTTGCTAGTCCTATTGTCAGTCTGTCTGACATTAGCCAAGTTTCATACAGTTTCAAGTTTCAACTCTAAACATTTACACAAGAGTATCCCTGATGTTTTACAGTGGTTTTTCTTGTTATAAAACTCTCAAAATATTGACCTCTTTGGAAACATTTCTTCTCACACTCCATTGGATTTTATAAATGTCTTTTCTTTTGTTTCTTGAGTTGCCATATGCACACCCTCAGTCCCCACCATGAGACTATCAACTCCCTGGATCAATCTCACATCTTCTGTTGCAGTGATATCATCACTATTTGTTAAGAAAATGATTATTATACCTCCAAGGATTCAATCCCATACATCCATTAAAATAAAATGAGATGCATTCATAAAAGAGTTACAGATTTAAACTCTTGAAGGATGGCATGTCTCAGAAATATAAGCAAGCAGCAGAAACAGTTGAACTATGAGGCGATGGCCACACAGGTTGGAATACAAGCATCAGATCTTGGTAGCTGTCACTGCATTTTGCTTGAAGCAGTGTGCCAGCCCTTTAATGTATACACTTGTGTTTCCAAGACCAGGGTAGAGTAGCCACAATATCAAGAGTTTAAAATCACTGCAACTCTAATTAACTGTTTATCTAATTTACAGAACTGAGCCACACGTAATCATTAAGGACCTGCTGTGTGCCAAGTATTGCCTTTATGGGTAGTGATATAAAAGTGACTGAAATATACTTCCTGTTCTCAAGGAAGGCCAACCAGTTATTTAGTGACCTAATTTGTAACAAAGATAAACTGTGAGATCTGAGAGACTAGTGATCTCATCACTGACTGCAAATTTGCCAGTGCCTATGCCTAGTAGAGTTCCTAGAAGATAGAAGCAATGCAGTGTTTGTGAAATAAATTTACTGCCCTGTGTTACTTGCTTAGTGATTTTTTTTCTAGTGTACAAGCTGCTCACTGAAAAAAAAATCTAAGATATTAACAATTAAGGATATAGTCTGTCTATCTTTATATCTGCAATGATATAAAAAACACAACTTGTTGTGTATATTGATATTATTACTTGGAGTTACTTCTGTCTTTCACATTTTAAGCAAAATATTCTAAATTATGCCTCACCTTATTTTTCACATTAATCACTCAAACATAAAATTTTATCCCTCTTTGTCACCTTCAAGATAATGTAAAAAATAATTTAAGAAAGGTAAATGAGGAAAGTGCAAGTAAAAAATCTGGTAGAAAATAGTATTTATTTCAAGCCCCTGTGTTTGAGTCAATTCTCTGTCATCAGTTTTATATGTATGAATTCACTGAACCTTCATAACAATGATAGCAATAGTGAAAGTAAAAACAATAATATCACACTTGAATTAATCCCCTATCTCTAGAATTTGAGCCAACATCAAAATAATCAGTCTGTGAAAACTGAAATTTAAAGTTTTGAACAAGACTTTACAGGGCTTTTGGTATCTCTCTGTTATAGGCTAAAACAGATTGATTTTCATTTTGAAGGATCATTTCTTTACTTTCCACACTTTTCTATTAAAACTCTTAAATGACAAGGCATGAGGCAGTTGAACACCACACCCAATAAGGATTTACCTGTAGTTCTGCTTTTCATTTCCTATGTGGAATCTGTCGTATTGTGAATAGGCTCGGTTTCCTTCCCAATCCAACAACTCAATTCTTAGAGTGTACTGCCTCTGACTGGTTATGGCAAAAATAAACTCGTTCCCCAACCAATATTCACCAGAGGGATTTCCAAAACCCTGCCAAAGAAGACAGAGATGCAGTGATTAATTCATGGAGATCTTTTCAAGTTTAACATTATGTTCTAAACAATAATAAAATATTCTTTAAAAGGTGGGTCTTTCATATTTTTATACACTTTCTTCAGTTACACACTCAGTATTCTTCTGCTATGTTCCTCTCCAAGGCTCATTACAATAATTCTTAACACAGTAAAAATATGATATTCAAATCTGTGTAGATGAGATTTTTTTTGAATTAAATGAATCTGGTTAATAGGTTTAACCATTAAATGCTTCTCAATCACAACTTGCTTTGAAAATGGTTCTTACATACTAGTTAATGGAATATTTTCAACATAGTTTAAACATTTTCCAATGAGCATCATCAGAAGTTATTTAACAATACTATTATTGTTTTATGATATTATTATTCACAGTCAAATTATGTTAGATAGTAACAAACAGATTACTAGACCCTTAACTTCTACAGCTTTTAACATTTTCAAGTAATAATAAGCAAATCTGTAAATTCAGGACTTCAGTCACTTAAATACGTCACACCCATAGATCAGGATTTGGAGGTAGAAGGCTGACACTTACGAGCTCGTGAGGGAATCTAGCTGGAGGCTCCAACCTGAATCTCAACAAGTTTCCTCTGTTCTCTTAAGGCAATCCCAGTCATTGCTACTAAGCGTTCAAAACAGTTTTGTTTGTGGGATAAAAGAAGTGATACATAAATGAAAGCTAACTTTTAACGCTGGTTATGTTAGCGATAGGAAAATTTAAAACCCTAGGAGATTACTCGGAGAAGGCAACAGCAACCCACTCCAATACTCTTGCCTGGAAAATCCCATGGATGGAGGAGCCTGGAAGGCTGCAGTACATGGGGTCGCTGAGGGTTGGACATGACTGAGCGACTTCACTTTCACTTTTCACTTCCATGCATTGGAGAAGGAAATGGCAACCCACTCCAGTGTTCTTGCCTGGAGAATCCAAGGGACAGGGGAGCCTGGTGGGCTGCCGTCTACGTGGTCGCACAGAGTCGGACACCATTGAAGTGACTTTTCGGACACGACTGAAGTGACTTAGCAGCAGCAGGAGAGTACCGGTGCTCTAGATTTTGGGTATTCACAACTGTCTCAGAAAGTATCCCTTGGTAAAACTTGAAGTTCAGTATAATTCCTGATCTACATGTTTTACTGACCAGACTATGAACTCCTTGAGGACAGAAGTTGTGTTGTATTTGTGAATCCTCAAAGACTAGTAGAATGCTGGTATACACTGGGCACTCCATATGCTTTACTGAAGTTCAAAGAAAATGGAAGAAAGGCAGGAAGGAAGAAAACAAAAGACCATGGTATTCTGCAACTGAATTCAGAAAAATAACCTTTAAACTTAATTCTTGTAGGTAATTTGGTTGAATCTCAAGGGTGCTTCTTAAAGTGCCCAACAGAATCATAATCACTGGAGCAGTAGTTGAAACAAATATCCCTGGCAGGCTCCAACCTGAATCAAGTGTCTGAGACCAGTCCATAAATCTGAATCTGATCCATCTGAATCCATTTATCTTGTGCACTTTGATACACGGAAAACCTGGAGGTGTCTAGTAATCACATGATATACTTTGATGTTGCAGAAAGAAACATTCTGGTTCACCTGCTGCTAAGTCGCTTCAGTCATGGACGGCAGCCCACCAGGCTCCCCCGACCCTGGGACTTTCCAGGCAAGAACACTGGAGTGGGTTGCCATTTCCTTCTCTGGTTCACCTAGGTATTCACTAATAAAGGGTCTTATTCTATCTGTATGAATAAGAATGAGGAAAGTACTGAAAAATCACAGCAATTCTTTTTTAAAAATTAATTAATTTATTTTAATTGGAGGCTAATAACTTTACAATATTGTGGTGGTTTTTGCCATACATCGATATGAATCAGCCAAGGGTGTACATGTGTCCCACCGTCCTGAACCCTCCTCCCACCTCGCTCCCCACACCATCCCTCTGAGTTGTCCCAGAGCATCACCTTTGGGTGCCCTGTTTCATGCAGCAATTCTTATTTCCTCAATACTGATGATAGAATTTGAAAAATATTTATTTCTTTTAAAATTTGATTTATATCAACTTAACAGAATCACAACTATAGTAGAAATGTTCTTTAATGATTTCTCCTTTAACCAACTTACATGAAGCAGTATTTTTCATTTTTTCTTTAAAGTATATTAATACCCAGAGTACACTAAAAGTATTAAATACAGTTGTGCATTCCCATCTGACAACTGAGTTACTTACCAAAGACCAGTTGTGTTTGGTCTCAAACTCATTTATGCCAGTTGTCTTGTGGCAATGATAAGACTTATAACATGATGTAAATAAGTTAAATATTAGTCAGGAAAGAGGAATTTTGTTTTGTTTTGGGTAAAAACTAATTTAGATGTTTAGATTTTCTCTATGAAAGCAAATAACTGAAAATTCTTTTGACCTATAAGTTGTTGCAACAATCCTAAAAGACTGAAGAAAATGATAAAACTTTAGAGCACTTTTAACATACATTGCTTTTTATATGGCTTACTTGTTCTAGTTTAAAACAAACAAAAAAAAAACAGAAGCTAAAATTTGATGCATTTGATTATGGGAAAGTTTTATGAAAGAATCTCTAATTCAGAATTGTAAGCTTTGAGCTTCCATTTTAAAAATGTGGGCAAATGAATGTATTTTCAATGAAATGTATTAGCATATATATATATATTTATACAATTTTAATTTACTTGCATATATGTATCTCAATTTAAATTAGTTTTTGATTCACTAAACATCTTTTGTCCATATTGCAGTGGGTAGATGCATCCCCTAAGTTCATCTCCTTGTAGCTCAGAGTACAGATGTAGGATCTATTGAAGTCCATACTCTAGGGTCTCCTTTATTCTCTGTTCTTAAGATGCTCAAGTCACAGGTTGCAAGAGTTCCACAGTGGCAGGAAATCTTAATTTAAAATATGCTAAGAATTTTACACATTCTTAGGGAAACTGGTGCTATATACCATGGAGAAGAGTGAAATTTACCTTCTTCAATGAGTAAGCAAAGCAGAAAGTTACAGAGGACTGAAAATTAGCACATTCTCAGTTGCAGAAGCCACTGGGAAGGAAAAGAAGACTGCTGAAATTCTCCTTGCATTTCTTTTCAGCTCAGACATGAAAAAAGTCTATAGCCACTTGAGGATTCCCTCTTTTGTGTGGTCAGTTAGAAGAGATTCAGTAATTATACTAAATGTGAGTAAGGAAGGTGGGGATGATGAAGTGTGAAGTTTTAGGTCAAATAATTCCATGCTGTTGAAACAGTTGCAAGGATATAAAAGCTCTCCAGCCTTCCTAGGGAAAAGCACAGTGATCTCCAGCAAGCCTCCAAAAAGGAAGAACATTTGTGTAATTCCTCCATGTGTCTTCGTTCCCAGCTTGGTATGCAAGCTTGTACCCCCTCTAAGTGGAGGCTAATAACCATTCCTAAACAGTTTGCTTTTTGTGACTGAAGACAGAGGAAGAAACAACTGAAGAGAAAGGAATAAAATTTGCTTTGATAAAGCAAAATTTTATTTCATGCACCTTTCCAGAAAACTTTCTAAATATATGCCCTATTGGCTGCAAGGAATCAATGTGTTAGAGAGATTCTAACACAATCAATCTCTCAGAGAGAAAGTGTAGGAGGAAACCTAATAGCTAAGTGCAATGATGTAGAAAAAAAAGATGAAAAAATTCAAGAAAGAAGGGAAAATGGGTTCCTAATTTAGTAAACTGTCTATTGGATAGTTTATTAGGCACCCATGAATCTGACACCTAGTCACAAAGACAGCTTTGATTAAACAACTTCTACTCCCTACCTCTGGCTCCAATTGGAAGTCTTGCTCAGCCACATACTTGCTCTTAATTTTTGAGTCTTAGTTTCCTTATATGCAAAATAAGGATTTAAAATATTTCCACATACAATGTTGTGAGAAAGAAGTGAGATATTATATTCAAAGCATTTATCTCAGTGTTGATGCATGAGGAGTACTTAACAAAAATCTAGTTTCTATTATAATTAGAGGATATATATCACAATATATAGTAACTTTCTGATTATCTGCCTCTGTTCCAAGAGACTATAAGCTATTTGGCATTAGGTAGGTTCTTTTCCACTCTATATGGGAAATCCTAGGTCTTGTCTTAGCCTGAAATTTAATAAGGAGATATTGAATCAATGCTTTAAATGGTTTTCAGATGCTAGGAACTAATGTATTCTTATGATAAGTTGAGTATTGGTTTATACAAATGAGTACTGTCGTTTTAATCCAACAAGTTAATTATTAAATAAGAAGTTTAAACCAACTGGTTGCAATAGGGGCTAAGCTATGGCACAAACAAGTTTGTGTCTACCGATTATCTTCTTGTTTCTGCTTTCCTACTGCTAAGGAGAAGTTGTCTTCTTTAACTCTACCTTGGTTCTATTTTTTAAATTCCTTTCTCACTACATCTCATAAGGTTTAGGAGCTACAAAAGAAAATTTTGAGATCTTAAACCCATGCTAATAACTTGATAGTTCTGACATTTGCTTTCAACTGGTAGTGCATATCAGAAACAGCTGTGGAGCTTTTTCAAAATACAGATGACTTGGTTGGTGCCCATATGGAGGTTCTGACTCGGTATGTCTGGGGCGGTCTTAGAGATCTGTACATTTAAAAGTTCCTCAGGTGCGTATGCTGTGTACTAAAGGTGGAGAACCATAGGACTATAATGTAGAATATTCTGAATGCAAATGAGAAATAATAAATTAACCAGATCAAATTATCTAAGAGGTACATGGGAGAAAAAAAAAACCAGGCATAAAACTAAACTTTATCTTTATATTGAAGATATTAGTAGTTAAGTGTTGACTGCATATTATGGGAGTGTCTTTGAAAAAAATTCATATTTTTTCTGGAAATACAGAGATGGACAATGTGCAAACAAGCAAAAAAAAAAAAAAAGATTTACATATTATTGAATACCTAACAGTTTACCACAGGTTTTATATTTTACTCCAAATAGCTTGCAACAGTCATAAGAATGAAAGTAAAGTCTTATACAAAATTCAGTGTTGACACTGAAAAAGCAGTAAGTCCTTTGAACAAACAGTAGTAATAAAAACAGAACTTGTTCTTTTTTTATAAATAAAATCCAAGGATGCTATACCATACCCTGCCAATCATAATAACATAATTTTAAAAATCACATATCTGATATCATAATTCAGATAGATTGTTTATCAATTTTATTTCTCCTTTAGCTCTTTAATAAAATGCAAAAGACTCTAGAATTTAGCTTAAACTAATGCTGACTTAAAATTGGCTATATAAACCACATTTTGCTTTAAAAAAAAAAGCACACAGAGAATAGATTAATATTCATTAGCTTTTGCCAAAATTTGCAAAAATGTTCAGTTTTGATTTGTATTTTTCCAAGTTGATAAAATAATTGCCTCTGATACTTTGTTTTCTATGATAATATTCATAGGAAGTGTTGACTTTTTATTGCTGAAACACAATTGAAACCAGACACAGTCTATGTACCCTGTAGGTTTCATGTCTTTTCATAAAATGATCAAAGAAAACAAATAAGAAGTCAGGGTTACTGAGTTGTGGCTTTCCAAAGGTGCTTAATACACAATTCAATTGTGCATCTCCTCTAACTACTGAGATAGCCCAAGAAAGATCAAAAGATGAATATTTCAGCATTTTAAATTTCTGATATATATTTTTCTCCTTTTAATGTGAATATGATAAAATTAAGTTGAAAATGTGCTCTTAATTTTTTCCAGAAACAAAGAACTCCCAAAAGGTATGGTGCTCAGAATGAAATATTTGTGTAAATAGGAAGCTCTGTTTATGGAGCTAAATGTTTTCAATACAAAGACAGGTTGTCTCCAGGGCATTAGTCACTACTTTCTATAACGTTAGGCCACTGGGGTACTGTTTGGAACGCCTAGCTTGATTGGGCTGTATATGCAAAAGTACTGCTGATAAGTGTTATTGCTGTAGCCCACTAAATGGTATTCTCATGGGTTTAAGGAGTTAATGTTGTTCCCTAAGTGCCTCATTAAAAAAGCCCACTCCAGACTTCCCCCTTGGCAAACATCTTTACAAATCCATAAACCAGATTTTGCTCAATCTCCTCATAAGGAAGTTTTAAGTGAAAACAAAGCTTAGGTTAAAAAAAAAAAAAAAAAAAGCTTAGGTAAAGGATTTTGTTGTCTTAAGGCCATCATTAAGAATCAGTTAAACTGCAAGTATTCCATGGTGAGAGAGGTTTAAAAATAATAATCATATATCTGTAATTTCATGTGTTGATAATTTTAACATATTGTTCTGGAGACCTTTCTGAAGCAAGAGTCAGCCCACAGATATCAACCAGTGTAAAGGGAAGGAGAGAGGAAAGGCAGAAAGGAAGGAGGGATGAAACTCTAGTTCTACAGTCAGTGCTTGAGAAAGAAGTGAAGCATCTTATTGTACATAATAGAACAGTGAAGATTAAGGAGTAACTGGTACATGTCAAGTTCTCTTTCCCAAAGAATGTAGCAGCCAGTTCTGATTCAGGGAGCAGAAGTGGGTGTGACTGGTAAGAGCTGGCATAAGGAGTCTATGCTCATTCTTTGTGGAGTCATGTTGCTTTGTCTGCAGGTGAAAGAAAAGCTCTGGAGGAAACAACTGAAACACTTTATACCATGTGTTTTGGTGACAGTTAACCAAATTATAACATATGATAAATGTTTTAAATTTTTTATTTATTTATTTAATTTATTCTAATTGGAGGCTAATTATTTTACAATATTGTAATGGTTTTTTCCATACATTGACATAAATCAGCCATGGGTGTACACGTGTTCCCCATCCTGAGCCCCCCTCCCACCTACCTCCCCATCCCATCCCTCTGGTCATCCCAGTGCACCAGCCCTGAGCACCTTGTCTCACGCATTAAACCTAGACTGGTGCTCTGTTTCACATATGATAATATATATGTTTCAATGCTCTTCTCTCAATCATCCCACCCACGCTGTCTCCCACAGAGTCCAAAAGACTGTTCTCCCACCTCCCTCCCCATACCATTCCTCTGGGTCATCCCAGTGCACCAGCCCCAGGCATCCTGTATTCTGCATCGAACTTGGACTGGCAATTTGTTTCTTATATTATATTATACATGTTTCAAAGCCATTCTCCCAAATCATCCCACTCTCTCCCTCTCCCACAGGGTCCAAAAGACTGTTCTATCCATCTGTGTCTCTTTTGCTGTCTCGCATACAGGGTTATTGTTACCATCTTTCTAAATTCCATATATATGTGTTAGTATACTGTATTGGTGTTTTTCTTTCTGGCTTACTTCACTCTGTATAATAGGCTCCAGTTTCATCCACCTCATTAGAACTGATTCAAATGCATTCTTTTTAATGGCTGAGTAATACTCCATTGTGTATATGTACCACAGCTTTCTTATCCATTCATCCGCTGATGGACATCTAGGTTGTTTCCATGTCCTGGCTATTATAAACAGTGCTGCAATGAACATTGGGGTACATGTGTCTCTTTCTATTCTGGTTTCCTCGGTGTGTATGCCCAGCAANTCTCGCATACAGGGTTATTGTTACCATCTTTCTAAATTCCATATATATGTGTTAGTATACTGTATTGGTGTTTTTCTTTCTGGCTTACTTCACTCTGTATAATAGGCTCCAGTTTCATCCACCTCATTAGAACTGATTCAAATGTATTCTTTTCAATGGCTCAGTAATATTCCATTGTGTATACATAACACAGCTTTTTTTAAAATTAAAACAAAAAAATGTCATCAGACTAATTTTTGCAAAAATGTTTCAAAATTTTAGAGTTTATCTCATTTCTGACTGTGTAGAATTGACACTAAGCTGATAAATTGTTCTAGTTTGAATAAAAGATAGTCTTTCTATCTCCCCTGAAAAAGGGAGAGGAGAAAACTTCACAAAAGCTATGATTAAAGAATAATTCAGCCCCATTCCAACAATGAAAAAACTTGCTTAAATATATACATTTGACAAATGCTTATAAGACATGAATCAATGACATCCTTCATATGTCAGTCTTTCTTACTTAATATACCTAGTTTGCCAAGACAGCAGATGATTACAGCTAGTATGTCACCATTTTGGAAAGTCACTGTGATGACAACTTTATATTAAATTTTCTTTTATCATCAGTATTAAAAATAATGTATTTCAGACTTGCCAGAATCTATAGCTATAGTCTAATTCTCAGATAACTTCTTCAAAGGTTATTTTAGTAGTGAAAATAATCATGACTTAAGATGATCTGCCAAACAATATTTTTGCCAGAGTTAAGAAAACATTTGCAGTTTTTGATGTTTTAATCTTGGATAATAATAATACCTACAGTTTACTGACAGTTCAGGGTGCCAAGTGCTTTACTTGTAGCTAATTCTCACAATATCCCTGGCAAGGCAAGTGAGGTACTATTGGCAATGTCCCCTCCTAACAAGTGAGAAAGTTAAGGTATGGGTTAAATGATTTGCTAAAAATCACTCCACTTTTAAGAGGCAGAGTGATGACTAGAACTGTGCATGCGCAGACAGGAGGCCATGTCTCCAGGGTGACTCCAGAACCAAGAACACTCAACCTACAGAACCAAAGAATTGAAATGTTGCCTCTGGAGGACTTTACAAACCAAGAAATCTTTTAATAAATGAAACCTGGGTTCTGCAGCTTGTATGGACTGATTCAAGACTAGCCAGTTCATCTGTAAGTATGACATTCCCCTAGTCCTTTAAATTTCACTCTGATCTCTGGACTGTGGAGACAGATTTGAGAGCCTTGCCTCCTGTCTCCTTTCCAGTTTACCTCAAAATGAAAGCTCTCTTTTCTCAAAAGCCTGTGCCATAGTACTGGCTTCTTTAGCCCTTGCTCAGTAACATCATCTTTGTTCTAAGTTCTCACAGTTAATCTTGTATATTTTTGGTCTAGGTTGAAAGACTTCACATTTATCTTTGTAGAACTCTATCTTGTTGGCCTTAGCCTACCTTTCTATTTTGAGTTTATGGAAGATATCAAGATTCCAACTTTGTGTAACTCCAAACTTTATTAACTTACTTTCAGTGTTAAATCGGATTAAAAAAATACCGTAAAGAGACACCAGTAGACACTTTCCTTCATTTCTTAAAACCCTTCGTTTACTGATGTTTGGTCAATTATTAACCTACTAATGGGTAGACTGCAATGTTGACAAGCAAACCACAGTTTTTACACATTTTCAACATGAATATCCAGGCAGAACTTAGGTTAGTACAATATTTCTCTTTATCTCTTTTGTTACTTTCTGAGAGAAGAATTTGTCAAAAATTTGTCAAGAATTACCCAGTACATTTAGATGTAAAAGATGAGATTAGTTTGCAAAAGGAAATCCTCTTCCATTGCTGTTTCTTGATAATTTGTCAGCAGACTTTAACAGTTAATATTGTAGGCACTATGTGATTATTGTATTATGGATTATGTCAACCATCTACTGTATTATCTTGGAAAAACTGATCTTCTAACTTGCTCAGTTTCCTCTTAAAATGGGGATAGTATTAACTAATACATTTGATATAAAAATTAGAAAAGGATTTATGTATGAGACTTGTACATAAAAATACTGAAAGGGTAGCTATGAGGCTGGTGATGATGGTAATGAAGTTATCTCCTGTTATTCTGGAGACCTCAATCACATCTCACAGTTCATACCCTGTGTACTTGTCTTACTTTGAATCTGGACTGGTCCTGTCATCAACTTTAACTAAAAGAATACAGTAGAAGTGACATGTCATTTCTGGGTTTAATAGATCTTAAAAGACCTGGAAGCTTCTATTTTTGTGCTCAAAGGATGTCAACTGCCACATAATGAATCTGATGACCCTGGATCACTATACTGGGGGAAGCCTAGCCACAATGGAGAAGTTTTCAGTCCATAGCCAGACACAACTTGCCAGCCACTCGAGTGGAGACATTGATGCTGCCACTCAGTTCTGCTGCTCCACAGCCCACAGCCCTAAACACTTCTCTTGTCCTGGCTTATATATCCCAGACTGGGTCCAAACTCTAGCTTCCTCCACCCTCATTCAATCAGGAACAAATTCAGACAATATATAATAGCTTGCTAAATAATTTCAGTAACATATTTTATTTTCTGATGTACACATGGAAATCATTTATTGAAAAAGATTTATGAGTGCTTTGTGTTTAATGAGAATAATGTCAGGAATGTATCATTTTATTTTAAAAATAAAATATACCGTTTTATTTTTAAAATAAAATGTATCATTTTATTTTTTAAAAGACATCTAAAAATACAAGGGCTTATCACATAGTGTAGTGAAGAAAATCTCACTATAAAATGTCAAAAACTATGTAAATTCTTCTAACTTACCATTTTATATTCTTTCCAACCTCTTTGGAAATCTAGACTTCCATCTTCACGATGCTGTATTACAGTCCAACCTCCCCCATTGAGATCCATATTGCAAAATACCTGACAAAGAAACATAAAGCCAAGTGAAAATTATGTCTAATAGGTTATCAGATATGTTTCAAAACAGAAATAGGATGGATAGCCTTATAGAAAAAAATGATGAAAAATTGCCAAGTTGAAAATATTAATTTAGATATTTTATTGGCTACTTCTTCCTATATCCAAGTTGTTTCTGATTAAATTCCATCAAATGTGCATAAATTACTTGTAAAGTTTTGAATCAGTCAGCTGAAAACTGTCTCTCTCAGTCACAGACTATAAAAATTATTTTTTAAAATTTGTCTTAAATAGCAATAGGCACTGTGTATAATCAATTTTTTAAAATGTTACTAAAGTTTCCAAACTTACATACCATTCTACTGCTAAAACAGAAGATTTGGAATTTTTATCTTTAATTTATTAAATTACAATATGCCAATAATAAAGGTTTTGGAAAAATGGTGTTTTAAAAATCATGTATATTTAGTATTACACATTTCATTGCATATTTACTCCTATACACTCATATACTACAATAATTATTCTTGACGGTTCAGTATAACATTAGAGGCAAAATTTGGTCCCCAGCATATGGAGAACACATTATTTGCTTGAATTTTCATCATGAACAATACAAGGAGAACATGACATACTATATTCCTTCTGACTGTGAGAAGCTTTTCTTTTGCATGTGGAAAAGTTATCCAAAGCTTTCAAAGACTTATGCTTATTTCAATTATTCTAAATATAATGGTATTTATTTAGAAATGGATTCATTTCCCCCAGAGCCCACCAAGGAGAGAAACATATCTGTAATAGGATCATCTTTAGAGAGCAATCACTGTAATTGATGAAGCATGAATGTGGCAGCTTAATTATTCAAGGGCTCAGCAATGAGGAGCATCATTCCCCTGGCAATCTTTCCTACTAATGCAATTTGGAAGCTAGCTAAAGGTGTAGATATGAGGCAACAGCAGCAGGCAGGCTGTGTGGGCATAGAGCCTGATTAAAGGAAAAAACCTCAAGTGTTTTCCCTGAGGCATTAAATTTTGAGCACAAATGGTGAAAGGGTATGAAAACACTGGCAAGAACTGTCATTCTAAGGACAAATTGTCCATGCATTTCCTTGGAGTAAAGGGCACTATGAAATACATACTGAACTGTAAGCATATGGAAATAAGCAGAATGCTCTCCTGTGGACTCTTCCTCTAACTTGACAACAGCCGCGGAACTGACTCCCTCCAAGATTACAGATTTGAGATTCCCCTCCCTATCTTAAAGTTCTACTAATCCCTTAGCTTCTATGCACCTGCTCTTTGTCCTCAACATAACCTCTATCTAGTCTTTTGTCTTCCTTAATTCTAATTCAATTTTTTTCACCCCACAAGCATTTTGGGGCACTGAGTCTATAATACAACTGGTGATATTTTGATGAAGAAAATATGGATCATATCATCAAAACACCTAAAAGTGTAAACAGTGATTGCTCCCATAGAAATAAGATGTAAGAATTCACAATTTTCAACTCCAGTGACCTGAAGAATAAGAGAGTCAGCAATCTAAATGAGAAATTTAAGGAATAGAGCTAATGTGAGAAAAGAAATGACTATGGTTTGGGAAACCTAATGTTTAGGAGAGTACAGTCATCCAAAGAGGGGAGTTTATTGATTAGAGATGATATAATTATAGGCAGATCAAGAATGAATAAGAATAAGGATAAGAGAATGAGGGACTAAGAAAGGAATAGTCATAACAATAGAATGCCTTTTAAGTGCTAAACAATTTAAACACTTCACTGCATTTTCCAATTTATCTCACAACAGCCCTTAAATGTAGGTGTGATTATTATGTCCATTTTGCAAATGAGAAACCTCAGACTTCAAGCATTTCAAGAACTTATCAATGGTTATTATTAATAAAACAAGTACTGAATTTAGGATTTGAATCCCTTGTTCTAAATTATACTGGGGATAATCTTGAAAGCAGCAGTTGATACCATAAAGACAGATTTCTAAAGAAGTTAAAAAAAAAATAGTGGAAACAGATATGGGGAGGGGTGATGGCCCAAGAATGGGGTTTGGTGAACAACAGATGGAGAAAAAAAAACAGACATTAATAATCTTTAGGTAGGCAGGAAATTCATTTTATTTGCTACTGTGCCTAATGTCTAGAGCAGTGCCTAGCTTATCAGTTCAGTTCAGTTCAGTTCAGTCGTTCAGTCATGTCCAACTCTTTGAGATCCCATGAATCTCAGCACACCAGGCCTCCCTGTCCATCACCAACTCCCTGAGTTCACTCAGACTCACGTCCATCGAGTCAGTGATGCCATCCAGCCATCTCATCCTCTGTTGTCCCCTTCTCCTCCTGCCCCCAATCCCTCCCAGCATCAGAGTCTTTTCCAATGAGTCAACTCTTCGTATGAGGTGGCCAAAGTACTGGAGTTTCAGTTTTAACATCATTCCTTTCAAAGAGATCCCAGGGCTGATCTCCTTCAGAATGGACTGGTTGGATCTCCTTGCACTCCAAGGGACTCTCAAGAGTCTTCTCCAACAACACAGTTCAAAAGCATCAATTCTTTGGCACTCATGACCACTGGAATATGGAATGAAGCAGGGCAAAGACTAATAGAGTTTTGCAAAGAAAATGCACTGGTCATAGCAAACACCCTCTTCCAGCAACACAAGAGAAGACTCTACACATGGACATCACCAGATGGTCAACACCAAAATCAGACTGATTATATTCTTTGCAGCCAAAGATGGAGAAGCTCTATACAGTCAATAAAAACAAGACCAGGAGCTGACTGTGGCTCAGATCATGAACTCCTTATTGCCAAATTCAGACTTAAATTGAAGAAAGTAGGGAAAACCACTAGACCACTCAGGTCTGATCTAAATAAAATCCTTTATGATTATACAGTGGAATTGAGAAATAGATTTAAGGGACTAGATCTGATAGATAGAGTGCCTGATGAACTATGGACGGAGGTTCGTGACATTGTACGGGAGACAGGGATCAAGACCATTCCCATGGAAAAGAAATGCAAAAAAGCAAAATGGCCTAGCTTATAGTAGGCACTAAATGAATATTTGTTGAATAACTAGAGATGCAATAAGGAAAGATAAAACAGGAAACCTTGATTAATGGAATGCAATGAAATTTGGTGATGGATTTCAAGTTTGGGGAGTGTTCAACTTGGTCAAATATTCCAGAGAAGTCAAGATAAATAAAGATCAAGAAAATACACATTTAAATTTAGAATGAAGGAGCCTTTAGTGATCTTGAAGAGAGAGACTGCAGGATTCCTATAAGAATAAAATCCAGATGGCTCCTTTTACAGAGGACATTGTTGGTGATTCGACACAGCGGCCGAAGTGGAACTATACTGGTAAAACAGATAAAAGTAAGTGAAAATGTCAAGGAGATTTTTCTTAGAGGAAACTAATGTTACTTGTATTTTAATTAAATTTTACCCTGCCTTGACTGGTTAATTTAGATTTTTTTCCCCGGATTTTGATTTCCTAATGGACACTGATTGCCTGAAAGTTTGCCAAAATGTGCTTGCAAACCTATGAAGTCCATTTACACACTCAGGGAAAAGAATAACCACAACTATAAATATATAGTGGGTAGAGAAAACTGTTCTTTACAGTTTTTTTGTCACTATTACCTATGTTATTACAATTCTATGCACTTAAAAAGGTTTGAAAAAGTGATTTTTAAAAAAAAATCACTTGCTAATTTTAGAAAAGACAACTTTCCTTTTAAACAAAGGTATCTAGTAACTTGCAAATGTTAAGATATGCTGGGAGTATTTCTTAGGTAAAGACTCAAAGAAAATTAACCCAGAGGAGAGAGAAGTTACCCAGGCAGATTGCTACCTTGGAAGCTAAAGTGCAGGGAAGTTAAGAAGTTAGATTTACACTCCACAATTCCTACTGGGACTCAGTAATAACAGCAAAGGTAACAGCTGCTTTTTGGTGAATATGGACACAATAGAAGGGAATGATATATTGGTTAGGGGTGTGGACTTGGGTGCTACATTACCTGTGTTCAAGTCCCATCTCAGCCCTAACTATGTTGTAGATCTTTTGCAAGGATTAAATTAATTAATGCATATAGTTTTCAGAACAGTGTTTGGCATATAACAAGCTTTGTCACTAATCTCTTAGATGTATTTCACATATGTGATGTGTATTTATATTGTGCATATATACTTTATGTATATAATATCTCTTATATCATAATACATTACTATTATATATTTCATATTATTTATTATGGATAAAACATATAAAGCCAAAATACACAGAAATTCAATTAACTGTCCTTAAGATTATAATTACCAGATTCTTGTTAATAATACTGGCATCATCACTTTCTAAGCACACTTTCTATTGTATACATAGATATTTATGTAATATATAAACATATATGTATATGTCCATATATACATATGCAGTTGGGCTTCCCAGGTGGTTCAGTGGTAAAGAATGCCAAAGCAGGAGCTGCAGGAGACATGGGTTTGATCCCTGGGTTGGAAAAATCCCCTGGAGGAGGAAATGGCAACCCACTCCAGTATTCTTGCCTAGATAATCCCATGGACAGAGGAGGGTCAGTCCATGGGGTCACAAAGAGTCAGACACGACTGAGCTACCAAGCTCATATGAAGTTGGATTAGTGCTAGCAACCTGCCACACACAAAAGACCATGATTTTTAGTCAGAAGAAAAGCAAAAAGCCTATGCTTAATAGATGAAAGAAGTTCCAAAAGATAGGTGGTTGGTTTTGAAGGATTGAGACATGAAAGGACTTGAAAAGTTCCTTCGCCAGTACACTGTGGTCTGTGCTATCTGGTGGCATCCTTCCTGTAGATGCAGGCACCCTGCTACATTTACTATGACTGTTGCATTTATTGATCATATGACTTGGGCCTAACTCTATCCAAGAACAGATTGAACTGGCTCCTATCCCAGGCAAGGTCAAAGCTTTCAAGCATTAAAATTTTTTTAACATAATAATGATTTAAACCCAAACAAAAAGGGGAAATTTGATTCACATAGTTTTTATGCTTTTATGCTACATACAAGTTGGAAAGATTAACCTTGTGAGTGTTAATTATTTTTCCATAACCTTAAATAAGAAAGGCTCAACACATTTGTTATAGTCCTTTTCCAAGAATTAGGGAAATTATGAATTCAGAAACAAGTTTTTAAATATTTTATAGTAATCAGAGCTATTATTTAATGGTTTGTTTTACTGTATGAAACTAAGCAGATTACAATGCATTTGTTTTTAGAAAGTTATGAAATCAAAGGAAAAATCCTGCTTCCTACTACCATGTACTGAAGGAAATTCAGAGTGGAAAATATCCACAAGCCATTAATAATGAAAAAAAGTAAAAAATAGATATATAAATGATCTAATTCTCATTTTCTATCTGCTTGAAAATTTTAATAGTCCTAGAAAACTGCCTTTGGCTTTGACGTCACATTTGAAAAGATAATACTTTTCTAACTTTTGCAGACATTCTTTCTTGGCAAGGAATGATGTCAGTCAAAACAACTACATAAATGTGTATACTTGCAAATTTCACTCTGCCTAAAATTAATAATTTGTACTAATAGTTTTTGTTAATTGCCTAAATAGGTCAATTTAATTGATTAATCCATATATCATACATAGCTAGACATTTTGTTTTGTTTTTACATAGACTTGCCTTGAGTTTCTTATCCTTACTAGAATTTCTGTATTAAAATAAGCAAATTTTTTGCTAAGCATATCATGATTAGCACCAAACTTTATAGCCACAAAGCAAAATATATGTGGAAGGGTGATGGTCCTAAGGATGCCTTTTCCAAGCACTTTTTATAGAACTTGTTTTACAGAACTGAGAGGATACCAATGATCTATATAAAAAGAAGAGAAGGCGATGAGATTACAGGGTGGGAGGAAGTAGGGTGGCTTACAATCATACCTGGCAATGAACTCTTAGCTGTGTCACTCACATGGGTTCCTATAAAAAATTATGAATGGTGCAGCTTCAGTCATTATTAATATGAGTAATTATCTCACTTAGCTCCCTGTTGGGATGGTATAGTCTAGAGTTGATTTCTTTGTTACAAAGCCTGTATTCAGTATTTGCTATGTGATTTGGGCAAGTTATTTTTCTAAAATAGGGATAATAAGAGCACCTATATATATCATAGAGTTATTGAAAGGGATAAACAAGTGAATATATGTATCTAAAGTGCTCAAAACAGGAACTGCCAAACTGTAAATGCACAGTACATTTGAACTATTATATTAATCAGTTTCTCAATAACATTGGGAAGTTCACACAATGTTCTTACTAATTCTAAGGTATGTGACTATAACAAGGAAATTTGCTATTTACTAGTAAGTGCAGGTATATCATCCTAAAATGTCCATCTCCATAACAGAACATTATTACTACTGGCAAAAGGATCATAACCTCAAAGGGGAAAGAATAAAACAAGGGAATGAACACTTAAATCGAGAAGCCCAAAGTCTTTCCTTCCTTATGGTCAGTAATCTCTCCCTCTTACCATGCTCTGCTGTTACTCCCAATTAAACTAAACCTAATGACAGTAGAAATAACATGTGAATTTCTCCTTCTTCTTCTGAAGAAATATAAGTGCCATTTCTATAGTGATAAAGTTTGCCTCTTATAGGCCTGTATTGATATTATTGCTAATCTGTCTGGGGAACTATTTTTCTCTAGGCCCAAATGTAACAAGTCTAATCCAGCATATATTTAGCATTTGTGGCTTAAGTGTTTTAGATTTTTTAAAACTTAAGAACAATATTGAAGTTCTCTAATATGAAAAATTCATCATGTTGCAGAGGCATAAATTTAAATCATGCTGTTTCTGAAACTCAACATAGAAGTCACCGAACTAGTGAACTGGATCCTCCAATCCACTCTTTTATGTATATCTTTAAAAAAAAGCAAATTCATTTAAGTTTATAAGTTGTTATTCAGGTTTATAACTTCCCTAGTGTCTCGGTTGGTAAAGAATCTGCCTATAATGCAGGAGACCCAGGTTCGATCCCTGGGTAGGGAAGACCCCCTGGAAAAAGAAATAGCAACCCACTTCAGTATTCTTGCCTGGAGAATTCCACGGACAGAAGAGCCTGGTGGGCTACAGTCCAAAGGATCAAAAAGAGCTAGACATGACTGAGCAACTAACTTTCACTTTCATTCAAGTTTATGAGTTAAGATGAGATACTTTTCTTCCACCCTAACAGTAGCAGCTGTTCTGCAAATAGTCTGAGAATTATTTGTTTCTCAAAACATTCTGAACTAGAATAGAGTTATGATTATTGCTTGGTGAAAATGAAAGTGGAAAGTGAAAAAGCTCAACATTCAGGAAATGAAGATTATGGCATCCAGTCCCATCACTTCATGGGAAATAGATGGGGAAACAGTGGAAACAATGTCAGACTTTATTTTTTTGGGCTCCAAAATCACTGCAGATGGTGACTGCAGCCATGAAATTAAAAGAAACTTACTCCTTGGAAGAAAAGTTATGACCAACCTAGACAGCATATTCAAAAGCAGAGACATTACTCTGCTGACTAAGGTCTGCCTAGTCAAGGCTATGATTTTGCCAGTAGTCATGTATGGATGTGAGAGTTGGACTGTGAAGAAGGCTGAGTGCCTAAGAATTGATGCTTTTGAAGTGTGGTGTTGGGGAAGACTCTTGAGAGTCCCTTGGACTGCAAGGAGATCCAACCAGTCCATTCTGAAGGAGATCAGTCCTGGGATTTCTTTGGAAGGAATGATGCTAAAGCTGAAACTCCAGTACTTTGGCCACCTCATGCGAAGAGTTGACTCATTGGAAAAGACTCTGATGCTGGGAGGGATTGGGGGCAGGAGGAGAAGGGGA